>BMAV01000801.1:49574-94397 GCA_019973955.1 Trichonephila inaurata madagascariensis
ATATATATATATATATATATATATATATATATATATATTTCTTTGAGCAAGAAATAAAACGTGAAAATACACACACTAATGTACACTAGAACTAAATCTATAATTTTTCTGACTCTCTTTAAGTAAAATCTAATAAATATTTAAGTGTTGCAGCAAGTTTAAGGTATGTAATCATTTCGAAAGTCATTATGGAGCAGTAAGTTTTTTAAGCGATGAAATTTATCTGAATTTTGTTTTCATGTAAATTCTGCTTTGAAACAAAGTTTCAAGAATTTCCAAGGCTCCAGTTTCTAAAAAATTTAATTGCAGCACTTCTTAAATGTAGTTTCCAATATCATTTCCAATTTTATAATGTAAGTCTTGAAAAGGAGTTGAGCATATCCTCAATAAGTAATACATAAGGTGCAAATAAATGTTTTAGAAGAATTTCATTTTCATATCCGAAGGTTTTCAAGACATTTTTAAACTTCTATGCACGAACTTATTTGTTCGTTGATTTCAATAAATGTACAGCTTACATTAAGTATGATTCAATCTCCTTTTTTTTATAATAAGGAATTTAAATTCAAAATTATGAAACAAAGCAAAAAATGGTGAATATATATATCTATATGTTTTCATTGAATTATGAAATAACTTCGTATATAACATGATTACTGAATTCAATTTATCTAATTTTTCTGAAATGCATAGCTACAATTTTTTCAGAATAGATACTTCACATATTCGTTCTTTAACACAATTTGAATTAAAATGTATGTATAAGTAAATCATGTTCTTAAAATATTCTGAACGTTAAAAATAAAAATAAGAATCATAGCATTTTGCAAGAGTACAAAAACTGAAATATATTCTTAACTTCATTAGAAGTTACATCAACTTTTGACAATAAAATAGTATAGAAATTTCATTCATCCATTATACAAACTAGAAAAATTAAATATTGAAAATCTAAAAAAAATGTTCCCCAAAACTTAAAATGTTGAACTCTTGTTCTTTGGAATTCTTTTTAAATTATAAATATAGTATGTTTAATAATTTCAAATAAAAAACTCAAATGATTGCTGTATAAAAAGCAAACAAACCTTAAAGGAAATATTTATTATATATATAATACATTAATTATATTTTATTTTAAGTTAATGCAATATTTGTGGTAATAAAGAGTTTAAAACATTTTTAAACTCGGTTTTATCAAAGGCAGAATATTTTATAAAGAAACATGTTATTTTGTTTTACTTTCCATTTGCTCCAGCAATAATATCTGAAATTCACATGTAATCATATTGTGTTAGTCAAAATAAATCACTGATAATTATTATGCATACAAAACCAGGGTCTTTAAATTACATAGTTTTTCTCATAAGATAAAATAAAATTTATATAACTTATTGAATGCAATTAAGTAGGAAATGTATCAGTTATTAAAATTCCACAAGTTTTAACATATATTTTTTTAATTCCCTAAATATTCCTTATACTGTTTTGTTACTACAAACATAACCTGTATTTAGACCAAACTACAGAAAAAAAAAGATTTTTCTTTCCATGTATCTAGAAGTAAATATCACGTAAAATATTTATTGATTCTAATCTATCATGAATTTGTAATCATTTACTTGAATTACAAAACTTATGAATAATTGATTGTGCAATTTACATGGCCTTATTAGATACATTACTTTTGCGATAGATTTTTTTGAATTTCAGTTGATTATTTTAAATTTATTTGATTATTTCAAGAAATGTCTTGTACAGTTTCATTTAAAAATGTCGAAAAATGAAATCGCGAAGACTTGTACCGAGATTTTGAGAATTTTTTATGTCGATTGATACCTAAAAACTAGCAGAAAAAGTTAAGAACTCGGATACATTTTTACTTTGACATCTGAAATAAATTGAATCTTCGAAACTATCAAAAACTACAACTACTTGACATTTCACTGTCAGGTATCTTGACTTAAAAAAAAGAAGAAGAAAGAAATACAAGTCGAACATACAGATAACATGCTAGAATGAACAAAATTGGGAGGAAACACATTTTATAGAGTTAATTCAGAATATTCTCAAAAGCTATAATAGTTTTTATAATGTTTTAACAATATCAGTATCGTATTTATTGAAGAAATCCTGTTACATCAGTTACAAATTTTATATCAATTTATAATATAAAATATTTATTAAAAAAATGATGTTGTAATCATATCAGTCTACAGATTCTTTTAAGAAAAAAATTATATTTCTTGTTTAATATGTGGAGAACAAAAAAAAAAAAAGAAAACAAAATATAAATTTCTCTTATATATATAATCAAAGCTTTACAAAGTTTAATTTTTTTAAAAAAAGGAAATGAGTATTTCTTTATGGTAAAAAATTTAAGATTGTTTCTTGAAATGAAAAAAATGATTTATAAAATCATAACATATTACAAATATATATTATAATATCTACGTCGGGAGAGCAATAAAGTACTATTGAAAACTATTATTTACTAAAGTACCAACAGTTGCATTTAAAAATGTCAAATATTTTTACCTGTATTATTAAACATTTCTTAACGATAACAAACAAACATTATTGCAACAAATTATAACAAATTTTTGAAACAAAACTTTAATCAACTAATTTTCAAAATTTTAAATCTTTTAAAGCATAAATTGAACAAGTATACCTATTTCAGATTATTAATCGATACCTGTGCTAATACTTTTCAGTGTTAAAAAGGCATAATAAGTTATATTATGTATGCATATCTCATTCTCTCCCTTCCTTCAGCTTGTAATTATTGGCCTTCATAATTGATAAAGCTACCTTCATGAATGTATGAAGCAACTCACAAAAGTAAAATTACTACCGCCTTGAATTACTTTATGAAAATATCTTAAATTATTTTAATTATAATGAAAGTGGACGAATCACTCAAAATGAAGCATGTAATAACTCAGCAATTATAATTAGTATTCAATACAAAGTATTTCCTCTTCCGATAACATAAGCATGCTTAAGAATACTCATTACATTTTTGCTGTAGTAATCAAAATACAAATATTTGAATCATAAAACTAGATTATGTTAGTTTTGTTTTCGAATAAGGAAATTAAATATATTTGAAAGATAAACAAAAACACCCACTTACATGTTTTTATATAAAAAAATCTATAACCTGGTAAGTACAGAAATTTGTTACTCAAGAATGAATGAATTCAATGAAAAACATTCCAACTCCACGTCTGTTCACCACGTTTTAAATGAAATATTCGAAGAAAAATATCCAAGCTTCGTATCTTCAGAAATAAATATATTGTTGATGAATCAAAGATTTATTATAATGCTAAAGTTACGTCATTTTTAAATAATCTTAAAACAAATTTAAATTTATTTATAACGATAAAATGTGCTTATAAACATATTCAAATAAGAGAAAACATTCAAGTTCATGCTTACAAATATAGTACAGAATAACAATTTGCCTTGTAAAATAATTATTTTGTGTTTGATTATACGTTCTCATTATGTTTAAAATGAAAAAAATATTTTAGTTTCAACTTTTTTTTTTTCTTATTTTTTAAAGTAATATGTTGGAAACGATTTTCCACCAAATTATTAGTCTCAATACTAAACATTTTGAAGCATTATGAGTAATCATTCCTTATTTTGCTTTGTATTCATTTTTTATTTGATTTATGATATAAATTAATGATTAGTACAAATGAAGAAAATTACTAATCAAGTCGATTCCAAAAATTGTTATATTTCCATGTTAAATGAACGAAGCAGCTTCAAAAAGTATCATTTCAAGCATTTAAGGGGACATGGTACGATTTACGCAAAAATTTTTAATTTAAGGATTTTTAATATTTTTTTGGTTGCCTCCTATATATGTATACTATGTTAAACATATTTTGTGCTCAAAATTTCATAAAAAGCTAGCCATGTAATTTTTTAAGGAAAAAACTTGAAATTTTTGAAGTGATTTTAAAATGCTACTCCTCCTACAGAAATTGACATACACACATGAAATTTGATTTACAAATACTTTAAACTATGTATAATAAAAGTTGGTATGGGTTTTGCGTTAACGAGATTGGTATTCTTACAATACTTCTTTTTATGAATATTTGTTAAAAATTCCTTAAAAAATGTATAAATTCTAAGTTTAATTATTTTTAAAAAAATAAACATTGCTTTGATTTAAAAATGCATACCAACTTTTGTTACATGTACTATTGGGAATAGGTAAAAAAAAATTCAAAGCATTAGGCTCAATAGAAAAAAAGCCTTAGCATTTTAAATGAAGACAAAATAGTTATTTTATCTTTCTGAGATACGGCAGTTTTTTTAAAGTTTTGATTTGCTATAGGGATGTGAATAAAAACGAACGTAAATGCTATCATATTCTGCTTTTTTTAAGTTTAGAACTTTCAAATTTTGTGAGGTTATAGAAATAAATATAAAAAAAAAAAATTAGGCTAAAAAAATTAAATTTGATTTTTTGACCGATTTTGGTCAATTGAATCGTACTCTGTGTCCCCTTAAATTAATGATTGCCAGCTGTTTTCTTCCAAGATTTTGCGTAACCGAGTTTATGGTTACAAAAGGATTTTAAGGAAATTAACTCATGTTAAACTATTACAAAGCAGGTAAAATTTAATATATCATTTAAATATTGAGAAGAACTTTAGAACATTCAACCCAATAATGCATTAAACAATTATTTTGAAGAATATTTTCTTAAAAAATAAATTTATAAGAAATGTCATGTTTCAATTAGAATTTAGAAAACGTTAAGTCAATCAAATGTAGAGCGTCGTATACCAGTTCCGACGGGATCACTAATTAACGCGATATATTTCAAGTGAGCAAAATGATATGAATTTGCATTTCGCTGGGTTTCTATTGACATTCGAGGATGATATGACTGATTCATATTGTATTAAACTACATGCTCTGATTCAGTATTTTAATGTTATTTCAGCGAGTCTGCTAATCGTTATTATAATTTAATTTGAACTATGATTGGATATACGTTTTGAAACATTCAAGCTTTGCTAATGTTTATGTATTACATACGTTCTTTTTATTAGTAATAGACAGAGAACGTTAATACATTTTTAATTTGCAATAATATATACTTTTAATGAAAACTTACTTAAGGAATGAGAAGAAAAGGAAAGGGAAGAAAATATTTTTACTTAAATGTTCCAGGATTTCAAGCAAATAAGAGTAAATAAGACAAGTACGTTTTACTCAAGTTTTAAGGAATTTCTTTATCAGTCGTTATCAAAAGAAAAGGTAGCTTAAAAGTACAAGGCAACATTTCAAGTTATTGGGGACAAATTTAATCTGAGAAACTGTCAGGTACTGGAGGAAACTGACATTTCTCTATCAAGCAATATCTATTTAATACAGCAAACAGAAATTGAATGTATAGTCGTAGTCAAAACTAAGATATAAAAGAACTTATATAAAATTTTACTAAAGTGATTGGTAAGTAAATTGCTTTTTAATTGAGTAATGTTATAGAATGTTAATAAAATAATTTGCGACATTACAGATTTTACAGCTTTTAAATAATTCCACCATTAAAACGATTACGGTTTTTTTTTTTGAAAATGAACATTTGTTATTAATTTTCTAAAAGTTAATTTCTAAGGACTTTTTTAGCTTAAAATATTTGTGTAATTTTAAAAGTTTTAATTAATTATGGGTATTCTGTGCTTTAAAAAGAAGTGAAAATAAATGTTTTAACAAACTTTTAAAATTCAATGATTCATCAAGTTTTAAAAAGTAGTATTAATTGAATCATTTTAACGACATGCACTCAATGCTGTATTAATAAAACTTTATAATTAGAGTGAGTTTTTAAATAATTTATTTAATTACGTTAAATGAAAGAATTTAATTATTACTATAAATGTAGGCAAATAAATATTTGTAAATGTGTGAAAATGTTCTAAGTGGCAAAGTGATAAATAAGTGAAAATTGTGTGAAAATGTTTGAAATGTGTGTAAAATGTATGCAAAATGTTAGAAAATGTGCTAAGTGGGAAAATAAAAAAGAAGTGAAATATGTGTGAAAGTGTATGAAGTGAAGAATTTATGAAATGTATGAAAAATATTTAAAATGTGTGAAAAACATAAGTGGACAAATTACTAGGCTATTAATATGTGTATTTCTTTGAGTTTCTATAATCCATTTTTTAGTTTTTGTTTAAAAAAATAATCCCGTATTCCAACATATTATTTTCCCAGTAAAAATTAATATAGAAGATATCAATGCAAATTTACAACAAAATAAACCTGATGCAAAAATTGATTTCCCACCTTGACGAATGGAATAAACCTGTCTTGAATTTTGGGAATATTGATAAGAGAAAAAACAAAATAAATATTCAAGGATACTAAGTTAATTTTAAGCAATGCTGCACAAAAACTTCTTATTTTTTTACACTCAATGTCAGTAAAGGTAAATAAATAATGTCCGATGCATTAGGTGTTTCCTTAGCAACCCATATGTAAAATTCCAGTCCTATACTCGCATGGTTAAATTATAGTTAAGCAATTCATCCGTTCAAATAATTTGCATTATTTGTAACTACAAATAATTGCTATATTTTTTTATTAATATTATAAAGTAATTATTATTTAGTAAATATTAAACGACTCTTAAGTTTCATTTCATGTGATTTTCTACTTAATACATTTTACTTAATTTGATACTCTTGAAATAGAAAGAATTAAAGAGAGCTCTACATAATTAATTTAATAATCATTCATTGCTATACAAGAGGAAGAACATCACGCAATTTCGTAATGCAATTTTTGAAAGTGTTGTGATGAATACATAATTTTTCGGGGAAGGCATTTTCTGAAGATGGAAAAGGTTTATAATTTAAGAAAGAAATGTTTGGCACCACAAAAAAAGTTTATTATCCGGTAAGGAAACTAAAATCTAGTGAATTAAGCAAGCAAAAGATAATGAATTACGTAATGATGTTCTCTGGTTGTTGCTTAGTGATGCTTTATGCTCTATTTCAGTTATTTAAATTTTCATGTTATTGAAACTGGGAAGAAGGACAATTATATTTTTCAGGTATTTAAATTGTTATAGTTCTATGACAAGTAAAGATTGTTGTACATCTCATAGAGAAAGTAAAAATTATTTATGTATTTTTTTGAAGTTATGCAACAAAATAAGTAAAATTTAAACCTAGGTATGGCTGTTTAATGAATCCTTACAATACTACATCTAAAATTGTAGTTCGTGAATATTGCACGCATTCAATAAAACGATAGTTATATACTCTCTAAATATTGGCTCAAGTTCCAATTTCACTGAAGTGCTTATAGATTGACTGGTTACAACTTTTCAATGCCATACACGAGGGGGATTAGTGAAGGTCTTTGTAATTTTAAATCATACTCAAGTGACAAGGATAAGACCTGAGTCTATACCCGATTCTCCCAACTTCCAGGCAACGTAGTAGTAAAAAATTTAATGTACCTCAGCCCCTCTAAACAGTGTTCTTCACTAACATCTGGACTTCAGCTCACGACTACATGGGTACAAAGCCGTTTATGAGCTCGCAACCTCGTGACCACTCTGATTCTGTAGTCCCGATCTGCCATGAAATAAACATTAATTATTCGAAAATGTATTTTAACACTACGTATATTTTACAATCAATTTATTCAAGAAAGAGTAAGTAATATTTTTATAAGGAAGAGTAAGTTCTTAAAAGCATCATTTGATGTGTGTTTTAAAGAGCACAAAAAACTTCAGATAGAAATATAATTTTAATTTTTGGGGAAGGCTACTAAGTGTGAAATGGTAAAATGTAAATATCTCTAGCCAATAATTTTAATTTCCATAAACTGCTAACATTTCCTCGTTTTCGTTTTCTCGTAAAATTTCTCTTGTTATAAACTTGGAATTTTTTCAGAATTCATTTACTTTAGAAATTCGAAAACTTACTTTGTTCAAATTTGAAATTTAAACTTGAACTTTAAATTTGAAATAAGTATGTGCTATCCAGACTCATAGAAATGGTCTGTTACATAACTTTTACTTATATAATATTCTTTAAGAATTGTGTTTTATATCAACAAACCAACAACATGACTCATAAATGAATATTTCATAGAATGCGCTTAAAATATTCCAGTGAAAGCTGATGAATAAACAATGAATGTAATTTCAAAGCTGAGAAATAAAAGTAGATTTTGTGCCATAAAGTGACCTCTGGAAGATAAGAAGGAATGTGATCAATATTTATTTAACACAGTTCTCTTCCGTCCGATATCTATTTTCCAGGAGGATGTATTGGCAAGATTTCGATATCGGTTTATGCCATATTTCGTTTACCGAGTATATTTTACTTCCCCAAGGATTTCGTTTTGTTCACAATCATCTTGCAGTTGTTGCGGAGGAGGTTAGTGTTGATTATTTCGAAATTTCTTATTTTCTACAGCGATTGGAGAATAAAGACTACATACTTACTCCCTCTTGTACATTACCATTGATTACCAAGGTGAAATCTCTGAAATGTTGTTGAATAATGAGATTTACACTCATCTCAGGAATAGGATCAATTGATCGATAATAGAAGATTCTTCGTTTCCTTTAAAATCAAATGTAGTTCAGTTTTATTTGTATGGGTGTTATTTTTATAGAATTATGATTGGTTATACGATCGTCTGTACTGAATAGAATTATGATTAGTTATACGATCTTCTGTACTGAATAGAATTTTAATTGGTTATATGATCGTCTGGACTGAATTAATTTCATGATTAATTTGCGATAATCAGTGGTTGGTGAAATTTCGTGATAGTAATAATAATAATAGTACTGAATTACTACCAGTGTTTAAGAAAGTTTTAATGCTGCCCGATAGCCCCATTGTTTGATTGATTTTTAACATTGCACATTTAATCAACGTGAGAATTATTGCTAATATACCACGTAATTTCGCATAATAATCAACTGACGAGGACGATATCTAAGCTGCTACCCCATTCTGCAAATTTCTACATCACGTACACTTGACCCGCCTTCAAGGGCAGTGTTTTGCTTTAAAAATCTGAAAAAAACGATTAAATATAAACACAGTCACAATATAAGACCTGGAACAGAACATATATCAATATACCAAGAAGTTAATTGATTAAAATGGCTTAGGTGTTTTAAAACAACTAGTTTGAGCGCGTGAGATATTTCGGTCATTTGTATAAGAGGATTTCTCAAATTAATTTAGAAAAAAAAAATGCATCAATATGTGAGATATCTTACACTTCACAATTACTTTTAGTTTAAGATGTTATGCACATTATTAAATGTATGCAAGCTATTTTTTTACTCATCAAATCCTTGACAATCGCATTTAACATTTTACTCCAATATTTTGTCTTCATTTTTAGTAAAGTATTTTATAGGATACATTTTAAAATGCGCTAAAGATTCATGTTATCTCCAGAAAAAAAAAAGTCATCTTATTTCTGTATTCAAATCTATCAGATTTATATATATCACCATGTAAAGAAATATTTTCTATTTGTTGTATTACTCCTTTTATTCAGAAGTGATTTTATAATATTTTAAACATTTGATATAAGTCCTTTTAATCTAAGCAACAGAATATATTATAAACACCTTATAGAAACATTTTACTATGCAAAAATATGTCATATATTTTTAAAAACCTTAGATTTTAACTCTGTCACTTCATATTTGACACTCAAGTAAATTACGTATAAATAATGTAAGCTTTAAGATTTCAAATATGGAAGAACAGTGAATAATTAAATTTAAACGTGTATTTTTTTACAAGTTCCAAGAGGGATTCAAATTATTTCTCTGCTTTAAAGCAAACCTCAACTTGATAAAGAATAATTAGTTACATATATCCCTTGAATTTCAAAGTGTTCTAGAAACTCGTAACTCTTTAACTGTTGGGAACGATGAAACATAGTTCAAAAGGATTACCTAAGGCGGAATCTAAAGCATTTAACATGAAAACTATTAGGACAGCGAGAAGCATTCCGAAGTAAAATAATGCGAAAAAGAAAGGAAGTAATATTTTTTGTGTATACACGAGATTTTTTTTCTAATTAACAATTAAAAAAAAGATTTGATAATTATATCAAAGATTTTTTTATACAATAATGTAAGTATTTGTTTTTAAAAAACTTTTTTGAAATGGATGTTCAGACATTCTTTTTAAAAAGAAAGAATTCATTTATTTTTATAGAATACATTTTTCTCTGAGTAATGTATTGAATAAGAAAATGCAAGCAATTGACTAATTATTAATATTTAATCTTTAGGGTGTCATTCTCATATAAATAATTTCCTTAGATAACGAAAAAATCAATGATTTGATATTTCTATGTGATTATTAAATGTAAGGAAAATAAATTCGTACATAAACTCTAAAATGTTACTTTAGCGAATATATATTTCTTGATAATTCTGGGAGCAATTGAAAACGAACATTTTTAAACACGTACTTGATTTCTCAAAAAATTTAACTCATTCTTAATAAATACTTTTGCTTGACAAGACCGATGTTACAAATGCTACATTTATTTAAATTATGCGATCTTAGTAAACAGTTTAAATAACACAGTAATTAATATTTCTGTTTCAAAGACGCAATCAAGGAATTATGTTAAAAGCTACTTATATCATGGAATGTTAGAATATGTTATTGCAGAACTTTCAATTACTTATTGTGCTTCCAATGCATTTCCAATTAAATATTTTATAATCTCTCATATTTCGAAAATAATTATTAGTACTAACTAGTAATTTAATTTTTCTAAGATAATGTTTGAATGTACGTAATCTACATACGCTCAAACAATATCTTAGAAAGTAGTCAGTTTTTTTCAAAAGAAGAGCGAATGGACTCGATTTGATTCAAATAAGAATTTCAGCATCGATACATTTTTTAATTTATAAAGTAAAATAATAAAAAAAAACTTTATTATTTTTAATATAGTGAAATCTGAACTCAAAACATAGCTTATTTTTTTTCACGAAATAGTTAATAATTAATTGTATAAGGTTATTAATATATTAGGTCTGTTAAGTACAGCCTAATTTAATATTTTAACCTGTAATTAAAAAAAATAATAAAAAAATTTTTTTTTTAATTTTTTTTGCCTGTTATTTATTTATTTGCTTCTGACAAAGATCTGTCTTTCTTAAACAATTAAAAGTTTTTAAATATAGTTGCGTCCTATTTTCTATAGAAATGTTGCTCGAGTGTTTTTGAATTTAGTTCCTCATTGAATACTTTTTTCGGTTTTCAATGCATAAAAATGGAAATCCCCACTATTTTGATAATGAAGATGTAAAAGTGTCCATTGTTCCTGCTCACACTTAAAAATTTTCTTTCACTCACCTAAAACGTATTGTTGATTTTTGTCGAAATAACGTTTGTCAACCTCAATAGCTGCACATTTTATCCCTTTTTCTACCACAAGCAATTCAAGCTGTTTATTTCAATCATTCATCGTGTATGTTATGTTTTGTATAAAAAAGCCGTACTGCCCTTCCATGGTGAGTCTAAATTATTGCAGATCTTCTTGTCAGTCGTGCCGTTCCTTGTGCACTTAAGGATTCCATACTTGCATCCCTGTTGCTTGAGCTCAAGGAACAGGGCGTTCGAATTCTCTAAAGAACAGTCCGTATTATCTGTAAATCATAATTTTTTTATCCGTCAATCTCAGAAATAAGCTCCTGTATTTTCCTAAGAATCTCAAGGGGAAAAAAGAAAGGAAGAAACCTTAATATATGATTTCATTACTTTAAAGCAGCATTTAGTTCTCTTTTATACAGCGTGTAGATGGTTCTCCTTGCTTATGTGATTTGCATATGAAGCATGCCTCATCCAGATCAACGCGTAGTGTAAACTTCACAATCAATGAAATCTTTTTAATGACGTAGGATTTTATATAATCATCAGTGTATGATTTAAAACTAAAACAGAGAATATCATACTAGTGACCAATAATCATTCAGTATAGTTTATAAGTTAATTTTCTACTTGTATTTATAATGTTTATCGCTGCTTCATCCCCATATTGCTGAAATTGATCTGACATGGAAAAAGGTAGGTTATGCAATAGCTGAAATAATGGTTACATGATTATCGAATAGAAGTTTCGAACAAGGGACAGATCAACCAACGTCGAACGGTAACATGAATGACTGCGCATTTATCTGCGAAATATAGATTTTCAGCAATTACAGGAATTAAGAAGCGATATCAGGTTCGAAAACTTTACAGATGTAGAGTATACATGAAGTTTACCATTCATGCATAATAGGGTATTGAAAAT
This sequence comes from Trichonephila inaurata madagascariensis, assembly GCA_019973955.1. NCBI lineage: Eukaryota > Metazoa > Arthropoda > Arachnida > Araneae > Nephilidae > Trichonephila > Trichonephila inaurata. Next base: position 61,923 of record BMAV01000801.1, read on the forward strand.
TTCAATAAGATTCAAAATATAACAGCAAAAGTAGGTCTATATTCAAGATTTACGCAATTTCTAGCCGTAGTACTGTAAGAATCAGATACAATGATTAAGATGTTGTAGACAGAATGAACAGGCAAGGAATGCACAGACTCTGAACATACAATGTGTGATTTATTCTTCCAGTAATTAATAGATTCATTGTGCAACCATGTAGGGCATGCTGTGCAGTAAAAAGTACTGGTAACAATGAATGTCTCGCTTAAATTTCCCTTCGCTGCAAACAAAGCCTAATGAGACGTAGACTATTGAGCAGCAGACCCCAAATCTTTCACTAAAGTTAATATGAAGTTTCACTAAAGTAGTAGTGAAAGAATCTTTCTTTCAATGATGAATCGCAAAGGAATAATTATTGCCAATGTCGGTAATCATCTTACGTACATAGAATAAACTTGTTATTTTAATCATTTCCCATTCATATCATATAATTGTTCAAAAAGTTTGACCTTGATACATAATATCCTTCGTAATGTGCACTTTTATGATGACCAACAATGTTTTTCAATTAAGGAGACAAAAAGCAAAAAACGCGTTTTATGTTCTAGAGTAGTGCTCCGCAACCTTTTTGTCGCCGCGGACCGGTCAACGTTTGTTAATTTTACCGCGGCCCGCTGAGGGGGAGGATGTTGATTGTTTATATTTTAGACTATTTTGATTTAATAATTTTAATTTAATTGTATTTAATCGTGACTTCTGAATAAAATATAGCCACACCAAAAAATGAATATAAAGTGATTTAACAAGGAATATATTAAGTGATTTTCATAAAAAGTAGCCCAAACCTAAGAAAAATATACCATAGTGAATAAAAGAGAAATAATTTAATATTTCTTGTGCGGACCGGTAGTATTTGATCCATGGACCGATACCGGTCCACGGACCGGGGGTTGCGGAGCACTGTTCTAGAATACATAACTGATATTGCGGATAAGAATGTTACTCATTTCAACCTTTTCAAAAAACAACTGGCATTCAATATATTAACTAAGTTCAATTTGTATGTACATTAAATCGGATAGCAACATAAATTGTACGTAAATATTTAAGTGCAATAAATAAATCTATATTTAAGTGTTATATTTCCACTAATTTATAAGTACTTTTCTAAACGGAGTTCTTTATGATCGATTGTTTAATAGCACCTACAAGGGCTATTGGCAACGTGTGAATCTCGGAATTTTGAACCTAGTTCAAGTGACGCGTATAGCAAAAAAATTTGCTTATGAACTGACTTACAAAATTATTCTCTTTAATGTAATTTGAAACTTATTTATTAATTATACGGATATTTTTAACATAGCACATTTTCCAAGTGTGCAATTCCCTCCACACACTTTTCTAGATTTATACAATATCCTTAACAGGCAAGATTATTGAAATTGTTCAGTTACGCTTAAATAAGTTACAAGCCATTCAAGATTTATTCGATGCTTGTAATAAGTATATATCATGTAAGTGTGATTTTGAAAGGTTTGTAAAAAATAGGTTATCGATTCATATTACATAAAAATAATATTACACAGAAATTCGAATCAAAGATCAAACACAGATGAGTGAAAGTAGAACAAAAATTACTTATGTTATTTGCATATGATCATGAATACATTTTTAGTAGAAGGCAATTTTACTCTTCATAAGAGCATTTGGGAAAAGTGTAAGAGTAATAAAGAAAGAAAACATCCAAAGGAATTGTTTTCATTTAATATTCATTGATATTTGATAAGACTGAATTTTCTTCTAGTTTAAATTTAATATAAAAAAAACAGAACCTATGATTTTTTTTTCGTAAATGTTCTCTATCTTTAACATTTCTCTCTCTCTCTCTCTTTTTTTTATTAGAGAAAATTTAACATTTTTCAATTGCCTAACTCTAATGTTAAGTAATTGAAAAATGTGTTTTAGGAATGGAGGAAAATATTTTCAGAGAAAAGGGACAAAAATCGTTTTATTTTCACTAAAAAGTTTAAAAATCCATTTCAAGCATTTTATAGAATGACTTGTTTAAATAATTTGGCAAAACAGATCAAAAATAGTTAAGATACATTTCATATTATACATGTAAAGTATAGCTATTAACTATGGTTAATGGTTCTTATTTTATAAAGAAATTGCCTTGAAAAATGTAAGAATTATTGATTCGTATAATAAATGGATCGTTGGTTATATTTATAAGAATATACAATGATTTAAAAAAAAATTATAATTATATTTTAATAAAACAAATTACAGAATTAAACGAAATGATTTATTAATGCGTTTAAAGAGGTCATACTTGACAAAAATGTTTTTAACAATGTAGCAATAGCTAACATTTTTCTTATGTTTAAATGGTTCAATTCATACAGTACCAATGTTGTTCAAGACCACTTTTGATGTTCTGTCTGATTACATGCAATGGATTCAGTGCTGACCTAGAACTAGAGTACATATGGAACATTAAGAAAAGAATCTTCCTTAAATGACTAAAAACTAAATCTTTAAGTTATGTTATTTTCCGCCAATTTGGAAATGAAAATTTCTGTTTTCATATCACCTTTCAAGTTAAAAGTAGTCGTTTTAATCATATTTATACATATAAGAATACTGTACCAAGAATACCAAATTATTTCTGAGAAGCATATACTTTATTCATAAGTGATACATTGATGTATTATCCTAAATTTATGTATATTCCATACACTCAACAAAACGATTTAAAACTACTGGCGTTACTCTTTTTTTTTTTCTGTATGGTCCTTATCGTTAGAAAATGTGTTTATAAAATGATGTCATTAACAAATGGAATTTTAAAATGCATAAACAAATTTTTGTTAACATATAGAAAGGTAATAATTATAAAATAATGCATGCGAAAAAAAAATTATTGATTGGTGCATAATGTCTTAGTTCCAAAGAAAAGAAAATATTCGCCATTATGAAGGAAAAGTTAAGTCGCCCATCCGGTATAGTGGTTAGCGAGGCTGACTGCTGTGGCGTAGGGCCTGGATTTGAATCCCGGTGAAGACATGGATGTTTGTAAATGTATAGTGCCTTCACGGCATGGGGGTACTCTAAATAGCCGTCGAGCCGCAAGTCCTCTTGTAAGGTTGGTGGCAGGGGATGAGAGGTGGGAAATCCCTGACCCTCCCCCAGGGTGTTCTACCTCAAAATTGGGGTGGAACCGTGCTAAATCGTACTTTCACTAGTATGTTGCTCAAGGCTAAGGCCAACGACAAGCGCACATCTAGCCTCTTACCATGATGAATTTCGTGGACCTCGATCTGAGTACGTTAGATAGGTGGCATTAGCAAAAACAACAAGAGAAAAAATTAAATATCTAAGCAAAACAAACAGAGAAATAAAACGTGCAATATAATAATATAAAATAAAAATAAATGCATTAAAACACGCAGTAAAATAATTTTGACATTTTATAAATTCTAAGTGACATACTATATATATATATTACGGTGAAAACAAAGCTCAACCAAAAATTAAGGCCTGACATGATTTAGCAGGATTTGCACAATATGAATTCTATATGAAAGTAAGATTGTTAACCAGCTGAATATGGAGCATTGCTGACTGACCTATCAAAGGTTAGGTATATCACAGGAGTACATTTTATACACTGCGATATATTGATTGATATATTATGTACCCTATAAGACTTGGGTTGCAATGGATAATTAGCACTTGTTACAGTAATGAATGTAAGGGTAATAACAAATTTATAATAAAATAAAATGAGGGCGGAATGAGAGAGATACTTATTGAACACCAGAAGAAATTTTGGATGTTTCCAGGAGTAAAATTGTACTTGTTTCTACTGAGAGAGTTTGGTTATTTGATTGGATAGACAGAAAATAGTAATCAGAGTTTACTAACCTCGATCTACAAGTGAATGAGAGAAATGTGAAAATGCGTATATGTAGAATAGATCTTTGTAGACATTAATGTTTGTGCCTGAAGACATCTTCTGTGAATGAACTATTGATAGAAAATCAGAGTTTGTTTGTTACCAGGAATAACATTCAGTCATTCGCACTTGCAATGACACCGAAGTTAAACTAATTACCAAAAGAATTTAAAACAGCTAAGCACTGCGATGAATGGCTTCTTTCAACGAATTGAACAGCGATGAACCTTACGACTTTTTTTTTTCAGAAGGTGAGTGTTTTTATTTTAATAAATATAAATTTTTGCTTAGAGTATGTAAGTAAATCTAAGTCTTGAGTATTAAAAAAAAAGTGTACTGGGCCTTAAATATAAGATGCCATTTTATAAAAATCAGCCCAAGAGAAATTTTTGAAGAAAAACATTATCATAATACAAAGTCTTATTATCTAAAAAGCGCAGTTTAATTTATACTTTATCTCCACAATAACAGTCATTTTGGCGGATATAAGTGTGAAATCAATGTTAATAAATTAATTCATTTACGTAAAAGTGAGAGAACAGAGTGTAAATATACTACATGTATTTTTGAAAAAATTTTAAAATACGAAAGAAAATGCATACAATTAATTTAAATAAAAATTCCAGGTTATTTTTAAAAGAAATACGTTTTTTTCACATTATTTTTCAATAAGAACGAGGATGTTAATTTCTTGACCAAGTGCTTATGTTATGTAACTAAAAATATTTGATTTATGACCTAGCTGGATATTTTCATAGCTAATATTATTTTTTCTGTTTCAGAAAGTGCGATCTCTGGATGACTAAAGGCCAAATAAAAGAAAGGGAACTCAGTTACTTTTTCTGCTGCCACTGAACATATTTTTCGGAAACACTAAGCCAACATATATTACAAGAGAAGAACAAAATAAAGAAAGAAAAATTCTGCATAGATAGCAGAGATACATCTAAAAGAAAAATTATTATTTATTTTAAGAGCAAAAATGTACGTATCTCACATCTTGAAAATATTTTTCATAAACAGTTTTTTTTTCAGAGCGATCAGATGGTCATAGCCAAAATTGTCGTCAAAAAATTGAGAATTTTTTAGTTTAAAATGTCTGTAGGTATAAAATACCCATAAAGTGCGCACACACACAGAAAGAGATAAATATATGTATAATAATTCAAGATTTTATTTAGATTTATATATATTTGTATTTTTTTAAGACACAGCCTTCTGTACTTTGCTAGGAATAACTTAAAATATTTGTATGGTGATATCATATTATTTGCAAAACTTTAAATTTGGTAAATCAGAAGTTGAAATTTATTAATAAATTGAAATACAAATAAATTCTGGAAAAATACAAGTGTTGTTTATAAAATTTTAAACATAAATCCTGTTAGGATGTCTGCGTTTATGTTAAAATTTCTTAAGCAACATATTAAAAAAATTTTAAAAAATCACAATATTAATGCTTTATAAAATTTTTAAACTAAATCAACAAATTATATTTTGAATATATCATACTAACAATGACTTTTATAACTTTTTGCAGTGTTGTGGTACTTTTTAACTTGCATAATATGCAAACATAACACCAATACTCTTATAAACAAGAAAATTTTCACACGGAAAGTATTAAATACATCGATAAAGTTCTACAAAATAGCGATAAATATTTATTCAGCATTTAATGCAAAATTATGAAGCTGTCTTGCCTTTAATGAGCTTCGGAAAACGAGTTGTGAAATGTGATCAATATTACTTCCTAATTAAATTTGTCTTTTAGATTTTTTGGTAAAACTTTGATATCAGCTTGAACACCATTTCTGAAGTCAAATACATTTCATTCTCAACAAAGTGTTTTTTACTGGTTGCGTAGAACTGTGATCGAATTCGGAATTTATTATTGTGGTATTTCTTTTCCAATTATATAAACCAGTTTTCCCTCGATCATTTTGATAGGGGATCAATTATCGATCATCAATATATAGAAATGTTAGTCATTCAAAATTAGTAAAAAAAGAAGTATTAGTTAAATGGAGAAGATTGGTCATTTATCCCAGTTTAAATATTATTCAAATATTTCCACACTTGTATATATATATATATATATATATATATATATACCGTAAAATCCGGCGTATAACGCGCACTTTGAACACAAAAAATAAGATCGAAAATTAAGGGTGCGCGTTATACGCCGGGTATAAAAACGATAGCTTTAAAATAAAAAGGATAGACATAAAAAAAATTTTACTTCTAGATGTATCGATACACTGTTTATTTAAAAGAAACAACTTACTTTATGAACAAGAACAGTTGTAGTTCTAGAAGTATACTATTTTTTAAAAAGTCTGGGATAATAATTGAATAAATTACTTCAAAACATAAAAATAATGTATATTAATATTTCAGATTTCTTCGTTAAAAAGGGGGTGCGCGTTATACACCGGTGAGCGTTATACGCCGGATTTTACGGTATATATGTTTGTGTGTGTGTGTATACGTATGTATAATCGTATTTAAATTAGTCGTAATGAATACAAAAACTGAATCAATGAAAAGAAAATGAAATTAATAATTAATTGTAATTAAAAAAAGTTTCTTTAATTTTTCCTCCTCCTACACGGTGTTTACTTCTTTAATTTAGAAAAACACGTCTTTAATCAACTGAGTTAATGTATCATTGCATGTAACTATAAATAATATAAGTGCATGACAGATTGCTAAAGAGAAGTCGCCTATTTTTTTGGAAAAATCTTGAAATTATTTGTTCAACATAGTAGACAAACTTATATTTATCAATAAAATTGTTCTTTCACTCCAATTTAGGAATAGGATGCTAGATTTCATTTACAATGCACCCCACCCTTATTTCTTAGATGATTTTAATGGAGTAAAAGGTTTACAGTCAATTTTCTCTCTCCACTGCATTATGGAAAATCATTCGATATACTGCTCTACTAATATAAATCTCATGCTAATTCACGTTAAATTTTTAAAATTCAATAACTTTCATCATACTCAGGAATTCTCATCCTTCTCAGCGGTTTTCATTCGAGAGAACTTCCAAATTACTTATTTTTCTGCAAGAAGTTTTTTTAAACCTAATTACTATCATAACCCTAAAGAAAAATAACGAGATATAAGCGATATATTTTGTCCATATTCTTCAACGCTGCAAATACATTTTTGTTTGAATAGTTTCTTCTCAAGCTTTGGTGATTTGAGCATTCCTTAAGAATAATTTTGAGATGTCAAATGTTTTCACACTAATTACCTTATATTTTTGAGGCTATCTTCAGTTAGTATGTGGAAAGCAAACTTAAATTACTCTTGCGCAAATCATTTTTATGACTACTGAAAATAAATACATATCACATTTTTGTGGATTAATATTTTGTAAATTATGATTATATTGAAAAGATTCCTAGTTTTTGATTTTTTTTTAAAAAAAAATACCTTAAATTTGTGTGATCTAATGATTTTCAATCATTTTTGGAAATCTAAGACGACAACAGTACCAGGACATCATATACATCTAAACATCAATTTTTCAACTTTAGTGTTGAAAAATAGTGCATGTTTTTCTGAATCTAAAAATGTGTTACACTTGTGTGTTCTTTGATATAATAACCTTAAAATATAGAGAAAATAAAGTAGATAAAAAACTTAAGCAAACGACCACAGTATTTTTTTAAACATTTTAAAAGATATTTCCTTTTGTGTTTGAACTGTATAAACGATTCATTTGTTTTACTTTTAAAAAGCAATAATATTATGCTTTTTTTTTTGGTCTAATTTTTTTAATTAGTTTTATTTTAGGAAAAAGAAAAATATCGAGATCTTTTCAAAGCTTCAAAGTTTTATGGTTTTTTCAGATAAAATAAGCAATTAATTCATATAGAAAAGCTATTTGTCTATGTTTTGTCTATTGTTTTGTACATGTGTATAAAATATTTGTATATTCAAGAAATATTTTTATAAAAAATTGTATCTAAATGAAAATGTGATTGATAAAATTATATCCATATTCAGTTATAACAAAGAAAAAAAATTTTAAATTAGTTTTGTAACTTTAGAGATTGGGAAAAAAGTGTCATTTTTAAGTATACAAAAAAGGCAAAAAATTACTGATCAAATGTGTAATATGGAAATACATTGCTATTTTTATTTTTTTTTTTATTTTTTATTTTATTTTCAAAGTGTTATTTTTTTTCTTTTTTTAAAAATTTTTTTTTTTTTTTTTTAAAAAAAATAATAACTATTGCATCATATGGCTAAAAAAAATGTTTATACTGCTATACAGGATACCTGTGCATACAAAGAACCTAATATTTTTAATCTCAATATTGACTAATATTTTTAAAAAAAATGTTTTATAAATAAAATAAGAGGAAAAAATTTTTTTAAAAAATTCAAAAGTAGAGTTTTCTAATTTTTTTAATGAGGCTATACTAATATTTTACAAAAAAAAATGGTTTCACGATACTTTTTATTTTGTTTTACATATGTGTAATAAATATTTCACATATTTAATTGATACTGTAAATAAAAAATGGTATCTAAACATAAGCATGAATTTTGAAATCTCAAAAGTTATATCAACTTAAATTAAGAAGAAATAAATTATTTTTTTAACCCCGAAGGATTACTTCTGTTTTTCTACAGAATGAATAAAATATATTTATTAAGAATACAAAAAATCTAAGCTCTATTGGGAATTATAAAATATATATGCCTCGTAAGGAAATTGTCTTAATTTCGACATTTTACTCTTTCGAGCATGTCTAAATATTTGGAGTTAGACATAAATATAATGGTAGTCAAGTTTTCTACCTATATTTTCCCTAGTTTGTGTATTAATCTTTCTTTAGGTTATAAAAATTAGTATTTCGAAGTAATCCCATTTCATTAAATCTGAGAATTTCAAACGATTTTGGTAAATGAAAAGAACTATAGTACTGTTAATTTGGATTTAATATTCTGCTCTAGTAAGATTTCTAGACATTTACTTGAAAATAAACTGAAAAAAATTCTTCAGGTTTTTAATGTTTGCCCGAAATAAAGTTTTATTCGAAAACTTAAATTTATTATCCATGAAAGTTTAGTAAGTATAGTTTGCTTCGAATGAAACAATTTTTGCTATACAAGAGTGTTCTCCTTTTTTATAAGTATTTAAGAATTTTAAAGGAGAAAGCCTTTACGGTAATTTAATAATTTTAATTTATATTATGCTGTTGCATAAGATGATACATATCACGCAATTTTGTAATAAGGATCTTAAAAAATGCTGCGAAGTATAGTGTTAATGTACAAAGTTAGTTTAAAGAGAAGGCCTATAATTACACACACATTTTCTAAGTCGTATTAAATTTGTGTCTGCTGAGGCTTTAAGAGAAGCAAGTGACGTATGTAATTTCTTTACTATTTATTGTTTATTTTAATTTACCTCATATCTTAGCTCGCATTTCGTTAAGGGTGTTTTTCTTGGAACTGTTGAGAAAGATTGAAGCTGTTGAGATTTAGTTTTAAGAACCATTATAATAATTTTAAAGTTTTAAAATATACATTGGCACACTGTATCAAAAAAAATGCAGCCTAAACTTCTATTTGCGTTCAGAAATGACGGAGAAATCCATAATGGCCTGATTCTAAGAGCAGAAATTTTGCAGTCTATAAGGCACGAATTTGAATAATAGATGCACAAAAAGGGATTTAGACGGAAATAACAGAAGTTGATATGTAGTGATTCAAAATGAATAAAATATGCTTAAGTGATGGAGTGTGAACATTAATACAAACAAACACACACACACATTGATGTGTATTCACACACAGAATCTAATCAAAGAGCTCAAAGTTACAAGAACCATTATCAATAGCAATTACCTTTTACATACGAATAATATTTACATGCAAATTCGATTTTGAAGTACATGTTAAAATGTTACTTTTTTAAAATTATTTTTGCAGATGTGGAATCGAAGTAAAAATAACAATATTTAGTATTAAAAAAAAAAAGCATTATTTTTTTTTATTTTGCGCATTTAGTATTTTCCCCCCTAAAATGTAACATGTTAGTCGTTTTATAAGTTAGAAACTTTTGCTTTAACTTCTTAATTTTTTTCTTTAATTTTTATATAATATATTTTCACAAAAAATTTAGATTTTAGCTTCAATTAGTGAATTATTTTAAATGTTGTCTTGTATGTTTCATTAAAAGCTGAATGTGATACAACAATATTTAGAGGACAGTAATTATAAAATAGGTATAAGAATTTATGATATGTTTTATATTTAAATAAGTACAAAAATAACTGTCAGATAATAGAAATTAATAAAATCGAATTAAATTATGTGTGCGCTGCCTATAGCTAGATACATAAAAAATGTGTTTTCTTATATGCTGGAAAGAAATATCTATTTTGAGGAATCCAGAATGAAAAATGACGGGGGATGTTTTATTAAAGGAAAATTATATTTCTATATTGCATGAATTTTTCAGATAAAGCATTAAAATGAATGCATATTAATAATTCGTAAGAGCTAATCTGTCAAATAACCTTTTTCTTTACTGAATTTTCTTTAAAATGGGTAACTTGTTCAGTAAATGTTTAATTTTTAAATTATAAAGGTTATTAATCATATAGTGAAGAAATTCTATTCGTAAGTTGTGTAATGAAATTTGAAGAAAAAAATTGCACGAATATATTAAATAATGGGATTCCTAAATGCTGGAAAGAAATTTAATTTTCCTAAATTATTTAACACCAGATTTATGGATATATAAGAGAAAAAAATATTTCAGTATACAAGCAGTTTTTCTAAAACTATCTTCTAAAAGTAATTTGAAGACAAAGAAATTCATTCGAAAGAATATAATGAAATTTAAAAGAGCATAGACATTTGCCAGACACTGAGAAAAAATAGAATTTCAAAATAAATGCAGAATTCATCATAGAATTTTCCATTTTTCATTTCAACCAATAAAACAAACTAGGTATTATTGAAAACAATCTCTATAAATAGCACATTTTTCAAGGATATTTTTAATAAGGTGTTTCGAAATAAGTTAAAAGGATTTATTTTGAGTACGATATGATTAATGTATAAAAACAAATATCAAAAGGCACTATAAAAACCATATATATGGCTCGGAGCGTTATTTTTAAAAGATTAGATTTCGATTTGAAAATCTTGGTATTAGTTAGATTAAAGTTCATGCACTTAAATTCGGTACAATTTTGATTCATGCAGAAACACTAACACAAATCTTTAAATATAAATTGTTTATGGCACAGAGAATAAATCACCCTAAATGACAAAATTTTCATTACACAAGAGCGTTTTCATTAATTTCATAATGCATTTATACACGTGTGTATTGAAAGTATTTAAGTAGCTATGTGTGTATATGTATAAATACCCATTTCTTTGCTTTTGTTTCTGCATGTATTTCTTTTATACGATTTTGATTTAAAAGAAATTAGACAATAAGCTAAAATCTCTTTTTATTCGATTTATTTTGATGTAATCCGAAATATCCAAATTCGAAGAAAATTTTAATTTATAACTGTGGCATTGGAGATGAAGGATGTAATACGATTGATTTTCATTTGTAAGTTTATGAGAATGGGAGGCTTAAAATTCTAACATAAAAATGCATGGTTTATTGGATCATTTTTGCTGATTTCTTAGAACTCGAACCTATTTTCTATTTTATAAATAAAAACTTATTAAAAATATATATAAATTTTGCTTTTATATGTAAAGCCTTTTCAAAATAGTCTTTACTTTTTCTTCGTCGATAAAAATAGGTGAACCAAAAACGGTAGCCGCAAAAATTATTTAAATTATTGGCTTTACCGATGTGAGGAGACTAGACAATTTAAAACTGAATATGTTTGCAGAGAAAATGCCTTTGAAAGCTCAATTTACTTTAAATTGACACATTGGTAAAGAAAAAATTACGTTTATAATTTCTTGTATTTTGTAAAATCAAGGTTCTTGGAACTTCTTAGAAGTCATGATTTTGTCTAATATTTAAAATATGGCGGGCATAGTGCCAAAATTATTACACGAGAGAGAAAGGGTAAAAAATAGCCTGCATTTTCCGCTTTTTTTCTACATTAAAATTATCAATGTATGAAAACATTTAAAAATAAAGCAAAGAAAATAGAAAAGTGAAATATTGGGTATTTAATTATTTAAAATATGACAATTTAAAAGAAAACGATGAAAGAACAAAAAAATTTTAATCATTTATTTATTTATTTATTATTAATATTTTTTTGAATATTTTTACGAATATTAAAAAGAAATTCAGGGGAATTAGTATTCTTCTTAGAGAGTTGTATAATTATTTATATCTTAATGAAGACAATTCAAAAAAATATATATTTTCCGGGACAATGAACATATTTTAAAATAAATGAAATGTTTTCGCTAATAAAGTTGGTTTTTAGCCTTACATTTTTGAAAAACATTATAAATTTAAAATGGGGCGAATTGTAGGGCCTATGTATAAAAAGTTTTATACGTCTATCCATATTAAAGGAAGTATAAGTTATAATCATAGACGATCCTATTAAAAGTAAAACAAAATGAAACATTGATAAAAAATAATTAACTGATTGATAATTACCTTTTCTTTAAAAAAAAGTAATTGTTTTTCGTATTTGAATTAAAATATAGCTACTTTTGGAAATAAGTTCGAATACCGAAAATCTCTAAAATATCAATAGCTGAGTTCACTATTACCTAAAAAAAAATATACAATACCTGGTTATATACATCTGGATTGTTTGAGTAAATTATGTCTAAATCAAAATCAAATTATTGAAAATATGTAATAATGGATTGAATATGGAATGTTGTTTTAAAAATCATTAATACAATATTTATTGATTTCAATTTCATTTTATTTGAGTTAAATTTCATCAAACGATGGTAGGAACAAGATATACACACTCAAAAAATAACAGTATAAATTAAACTTTTAAATAAAATTCGGTGTTCTCTATATTCTGGTCATTAAAAGCGTTATTCGTCTTGAAATTAATTCGTTAAATATGCAAAAGTTTCCCCTAAAGAGATTTTTCTTGCTGAAATATCTCCAATTGCAGAGGTAAATAGGCAAAGTTCTGGTATGGTTAGAAGTGCTAGGAAATCTTTCCCAAAACGTGCTCTAATAGGGAAATATCTAGCAAAACTGTTTGGAAAAATAAATATTTGAAGAACATGAATAAAACCAGCAAAGATAAATGTCTTGTACGACCAAACATTATCCTGTTGAGACGTAGGATAAGGTAAAACATTAAAACAAAGGCAACCAAATTGAAAGACAAAAAGGCATCAAAATGCCCATCTAATGACAGGTGAAGTCACAGTTGAAAATCAAAATGATTTTGTTTATTAAATGGAATGTGGTGATATTCAAATTTTTGATCCAACTCTGTACAAGATGTCACCAAACTGATGATCGAGTTTATCTTTGGTCAGAATTTGAAATTAGTTTTTTTTTTTTTTTTTTTAAGTAAAATAATTTTTTGTTTTTGGGGCAAAGATGTAAACAAGTGCAGAGTAATCATTGAAATGGGCTTCAAACGTTTAAACCACATCATTTGTATCGTCTTTCAATTGTGTGTGTGGTAAATATATTTGTTACGCCATGGCTTTTTTTAATGAAAGTTGACAATGTTACATCAATGTATCTATGTCTTTTGTTTTGTTAACTTTTTAATTAATATTTACCATTTTGTCGACATGTTTCTAGATGGCTCAATTATTCTTAAAACATTTGTCAAATTGTGACAACGACAAAAAGATCGATATATATCAATCCGAAGAGACAAATTAATTTTCTTGGTCCGATTACACATCCTACCTCAACCGACTTCATATACTTATACTTAAAGTATGTTTATAAGTAGTGCATTTATACAGTCAAAAGGGCAATGTTTGAATGAAATTCAAGTGAAAGGTAACATTTTTTTCACATTTTGTGCAATATTAATATGCTCAAATGTACAACTTTGGAATTACTTCCAAATTCAAATTTTAAATTACTAGAATTCAGTAAAATTAAAATTTTAACCAACTGCAATATGGAAATAAAAATATTTCAATTTGAAATTCTTCTTTTCAATCAAATAAATTTATCTTGATGAGTCGTATCCACAAAAATTACATACTCTTCTGAGTTTTAAACATCAAATATATTTTTGAATTTTGACTGCTTAATTCTATAAGTCTTTCAGTTTTAAAAAAGTGCTCAAGAGTGAAGTATCCTGGGTATAGGAATATTTTTAAATACCACAAATTTTTACTTTTCTTTTTTAGGGTAATCTAAAAATTTACGTGAGATATATTGTTTACCGGTTGATTCATAAATAGTGTGACCAATTTCAGAGGATCATAAATTTTTATTGAAAAAATTTATTTGCATGGAATGTTCAAAGCGATTTCCTCTAACACAGTACATTACACAGTACACTTTCTTACACAGTAAACTAAGCTACACGAGTTTTTTCGATCATTTTGGGAATATTTTTCCAACTCCCTCTTAATTTGCTCTTTGAAATGCTTTTACTTTATGTCAATTTAATTGTTTTTTAAGTATCCCCATAAAAATTAATCATACGGAATACAGAGAGAGGCTAGTGATAATCATTTATCAGTAGGCAGAAATTTTTTTTTTAATCGTTCAGCCATTTTATAGTTGATATTGCAGTATGACTTAGTGCAGTATTGGTGAAAAACAAAGCTTCCTTGACGGTAAAGATGTTTACTTTTTTTGATTAAGTGTTTTGAAATTTTATTCTGATAGTATTTATCACATAAGTTTTAAAGTCAAGTTCTACAAAAAATGGCTTTTGTTAATCCTTGAGTGGACATTTCCATCCGTATCATAATTCCTGACGGCCAACTAACTTTTGTCAAAACAGCTGTGTCTTTGCGACGTTTTTTGCTTGAGATATATTGAATCTTTGTTTTGCCAGTTGTGAATGACAGATGAAAAAGAGTTTCATCAGAAACTATCTATGCTTTGTATCTACCTTTGCGTAACATTAGATACAGAGGCCAAGAAAGTTTAATTCGTTTTTCTATTGTCTTAACAGATATTTGATGACAAACTGGAAAACTTACTTTTTTACAGCCAATTTTCTTTATCTGACGATAAATTGTCGATTGCCATATTTAATTTTGGTGTCATAGGTTTCTGAGGCAAAGGATTTTCTAGAGCGATAATTTTTTTGATCTTTTTTTTTTTATTAAATTCCTTTTTTTTTACATTTTTTTTCCCTGGAACTTTTGATTGGCAGCCAAATATTATTTCCCTTTTGAAGTTTAGATAGTAATACAATAGATAAATGTCTTTTTTTATTTTTAAATGCTTTATTACTTAGAGAATTTGAACAACCATCCATCAAAAGCTATAGAATTTTGTTCCGAGTTTGAGGATCTAATTTCAGTTCTATAATTTACTCCCACTAATAAGAATGTTTAGATTAGTAATTTAAATGTTTCATTTTTCAAATAAAACTTGGAGTACAACGATAGTAATTCATCATAAATAGTTATATGCCTTTAAAATTGGTCACACCAATTTTGAATCAACCGATACTTTAATACACTGTTTAATTTTATATACCGTAAATTCCGACGTAAATGCTCACTAGCGTATAACGCATACTTATACTTTCAAGCTGCATTTCTTAGTTTTTAGGTATGTTCGCTGAATAACGCGTACCCCGTTTCTTACAAATAAATCTGAAATGTTAGTGTACATTGTTTACTTATGTTTTGAAGTAATTTATTCAAAGTATTATCCCAGACTTAAGAAAAAATAGTATACTTCTCGAACTATAACTCTTTTAGTTCATAAGGCATGTCATTTACTTTAAACAAACAATATTTCGATATGTGTAGAAGTTAATTATTTTTAATGATCATCTCTTTTGTTAAAGCTATCATTTTTATACCCGGCGTATAACGCACACCCTTAAATTTTGATCTTATTTTATGTGTTAAAATTGCGCGTTATTTGCCAAATTTTACGGTAATTATAACTTCATAATAATCCACAAAAATTATTCGCTATAAATAATAATATTTTATGCTGCAATAATTTCTAAAAATAAAAATAAAAATATTGATGTAAATATTATATGTATCAATATCTTTCCATCATTATTCAGATTGCATTTTTAGATTGGGAAGCCAATCAGGTTCTTTAAATATTTAAATAGGTTTTAACATTGCAGAACAAAGGAGATTATTTTATAAGATAAATAAAGAAGGGATAGGTATTTTATAGGTCCTTATATTGTGTGTTTCACTTTTTAATTTTCAACAGTGGAAAACATACATCTCACAGAAATGATTTTTTAAAATTTATCATCAATACACCCTACAAAAATAAATGATTCTTAGCATCAAAGTAACGCTCTTTCGAATAAATTTTAATTTGTGACAAAGAAGTTATCGAAAATACTTTCGAACAAAAATATTTTACATTTTTTTGTGTCATGAATGATTCATGTTGGCTTTGAAAAAAGTACTTATAAATGTGGTTCAGCTAATATTTTTTAATGTTACTAAAATAATATTATTACATAAAATAGTTCCTTTTACGGTATTTTGACACCAATGTAAGGTTTAAATGCAAATATCTGTGGATTTTTTAAATCCATATTTACATATTTTTCCAAATAATTTTTTTTGAATAATTCAAATATAATATCAGTATTAATTTACGGTTCTATTAACTAATCTTTAATTTTTTCATACTTATATTACTGTCAAAATTTTAACACATTTTAATAAGTAAATTCGAATTAAAAACGTTCATTAAATAATGCATAATTTATTTTGTTTTGTACTGAATATTGTGTTTTTTGCGTTTTCATGCATATGTGTTAACATTATTTATATTTTGTTGATTTTTGTAATAATAAATGTGACGACAGCCTTAAAAGGAATATTCAATATAACCTGTATTAGAGATTATTTGTTAATTTCTGTTTTCTTTTAATTTTTAAATGATATGCATTTAGTTTCATTTTTAAAATGAGACTTTGTATTCAATTAATATTCTATGTACACTATAAGAATAAATAAGTTAGAAGAAAATTGGAGAATCATATAGTATACTCATCATAAAATAATAAAGCAAAACTATAAAATAACATTTTGTGCAATATAAGCTACAGCAGTTAACGGAGTAGTTTTTCTAACATAACACATATTGAAATAATAGTTATTAAGGAAAGGAGCAGTATGAATGAGCTGTTTTATTTATTATTTCTTAAACACACCAATATATTTAACATGACAAACACTTTACGCCAATTTACGAGATCCTTCATGTTATTTTGCATCAAGATCTTTCAAAATGTAAAATCTGAAAACTTTCGAATCAAATCTTCGCAAAACAGCTGTGTTAATTATTACACTTAAGTCATAATTTGTAAATTAAGTCATACTTCTTGATTTAATCATTTCATTAAATATTAATAAGACAAATCAGTGCTACTTACCGCCTCAATAGCTGTAACTGCAAGTAATTCTGGATTTAAGCTCATACATAAATAATCTCTTTCACAAAATGAAAAATATAAATATTAGCTGCTGTTTAAGTAATTCACATTTTGTCGATAACTTTTAGTTTCAAAATCATATTCCGAATTTCTTCCTGTTTAAATCCACGTAATAAGATTAAATAGAATTATATCTTATCAAAGAAATGAGAAACTTTCCCTAACAGGTAACTACACCTAACAGCAATATTTTATATGAAAAAATAGGAGAAAAAATTCACTTCAATACTTAGTATATCTAAATAAACAGCTTCAAAAACTAAACTCTAGAAGAAACAGATAATTAATTCGCATACAAAAGAAATCATACCCCATTTAAAAACAAACATGGAACTTATAAAAATAATTTTCAGAACTTACAGTTTTATGCCAAATGCATAGACTTTTACTCTATTTTAACTTAAAATGGGATCTTATAACAGAAAAGGCCTATAGACTGTATTGCTCATCGTAGAAAAGGGTTATTAAAATTTGATTATGAGTACTTTTAGAAAAATAAAGATTCAAGATAATTATTGAATATCATCCTCATTCAATGTATATAACTATGAAAAATAAATATTATATATAAAGTAAATAATTAAATCAATAAATATTAAGACTTAAATATTATTATTTTGGCTTCAATATGTTAAAACTATTTTTTAAATTTTCTACTTGTTTAATTTTACATCGTCTTTCAATATGTATCTTCAAGTTAATAAGACCATACAATTTTATTCAAATACTCAACAAAGTAATAACATTTACATACATTTTTAGTATTTTACATTAGTATACTTGTTTTTTTCCATTTTTAGAAATTTTCATTCTCAAATTTTAGCATCATTATTCACTGAACATGTTTCCAAATCATAGCACAAATATTTTTTACTAATATATCAACGCATTCATTTTGAAAAAAACGTGAAATAAAAACAAAACAAAAAAAAAAACAACGTGAATTTGGGAAACACCAAATGAATTATTTAATCTAACTTCCCTTTCAACGCCAAAATTTCCTATTGAATACATATTTTTCTTAAAGAAAAGAAAACTATTTCTGCTTGAAGCTTATTTAAATATTTTGATTTGGTTTTGTTCATATTAACTTCATATAATATATCATGAAGTGAGATAGTACATGCATATGTATATTCTGTCACTGAGCATTATCAAATGCGTATAAAATATCTAATACGAATAAAAAATTTTTTTTATCATATTTGAATTTTATATGTAACACATTCTGAAATTATATTTAAAAATTATAATGTGGAGAGAAGCAAATTTAGTTTGCTTTATCTTCTTTATATTCAAAAATAGACTTTATTTATTCACAGTGTGACGTCTCTCGCGTCCTTCTGCTAACATAACTCCTATGTTCTTTGACGGCCACGATTAATGGCAAAACTTTTCCAACCCAATACCAAGAAGAGAAACGGATCAAATATGTAAATGAGATATACTTTAAAAGGATAGAAGCTTTGATGATAAGATATAGCGCGGCAAGTTTAGAGATAGCTTAGTGTGGAATCTTTCAGATCAAGAGTTAGCAGTCCGATAGCTTTGGAAGGAATAGAAGCCCAATATAAAGAAGTTGGAATCGTCGTATATAAAGTGAATTATAAATATCTCTCTATAGGTGAAGGAAGGAGATCTGCAAAAGGTAATATTTGACATAGGTAGTTAGATGAATCTGTTTATTTATTATAATTAAGATAAAGGATCTAGTTGCGTGATCTGACTTAAATACAAGGTTTAATTGGGTGTTAACTCTCACTTTAAATAAAGTTGTCAAATTAGAATTAAGTAATATAAGTTATTCTTAATAAAAGTTGTATTAAGAACTACTATGTCTCTTCATTTTGATAATCCCACACCTCTAGCTTACGCGGAACCGGAACGACATAGTCATCACAGGATGGCTATGTCGCAACAGTAAAGAAATACGTGCAAGATAAACAGAAAAGCTATATTTGTTTACATCATTTAGACATAAAATGAAATTCTTCACACGCAGACAGCAGGAAAATTTCAACATTCTCAGAAATAAATCATGAAAGGACACTTTAATGTTTTATTATTGCAAACAGACGTAGAAACAGTATTTGAATAAAATTGCATTTATGTGTTATTTCTATGAATTTAATTTTGTTTCTTTGACGTAAACGTTTTATTTGTTCATGAGTGCGTTGACTTATTTAACAAAAATAAGTCAAATGAATCATGTAATATGAAAACATTTAAGTTAAAGGAACAAAACTAAATTCCTTTACTGCAGTTATGTGACTGAACAACCACAAATATCTAAGAATAAATATGTAAAATAAAGGTATCATACCTCTTTAAGGCACAAAATAAGCATGTGAATAAAATCAAATATTTTTTGTACATAAAATATGCTTAGCAAAAACTTTTATAAGAATTATATTTAAGTAAAGTATGTTTCTCAAATATTACAATTTGCCACGGTTCACTTTCAACAGCCCTTCACATGACAAATCATTAACAAAGCATTCCTCTTATAAACAAGAATTTGTATATTTATGATTAAGGTATCCGACTTCATTCGGAACCGTGATTTTCAAAATGCGCATAAATGAATAATTTTCATGATATTTAGTGTCACTCAGATTAGAATACATGTATAAAATTGATTTAAGGACATTTTGACAAAAAGGAATTATTTAAATACAATATTTCACCAAAAAATTGACTTAGAATAACTATTTTTCAAAATGTTCTCCTTTTATGAAAAATGCTTCTATTATAATAATATTTTGCCTGTATATAGCTGAGACCTTTGTACAGCAGCTCAACTATGATTTCTGAAAAATTCACATTATTTTCAGAGTTACAACCATTTAAAATAACTATCGGCATTTTTTTCTTAAAATTTCTCCCCTCTGTTGTCGTAAAACATGGATAAACCCACTTCTAAGTTATATATTTCAAAAATTCTAGTTGAGCCTCTGTACAGAGGTCTGAGCTATATACAGGCCTAATATTACTATAATAGATGCATTTTTCACAAAAGGAGAATATTTTGAATATGGGTCATTCTATGTTCATTTTATGTCAAAATATTGTTCTTAAATATTTTTTTTATTATAATACTATTCTTAAAACAATTTTGTATACATTTTCTAATCTAAGTGACACTAAATATCATAAATATTATCCATTTGTACGTTTTTGCAAAATCACGGTTCCGAACGTAGTCGGATACCTTAAGATTGGATTTTATGACCAGGCCATCGGTAAATTTTTCTTTCGCTTCTTTTTTAGAATGATAAATTGTTGGAAATCAGAAAAAAAAAAAAAAAAAAAAAGGAATGAAAGAAATTTTAACAGATTCATTTATGACAACTTATCATACACTTCATTACAAATCCGTGTATCATGACATATGGCCAATATATATGACAATAAATGCAACCAATTGAATTCATATCTATATATTCATAATCTCTTTCTATGTATAGGAGAAAGGAGATTCACACACACTCAGTTTGTAGATTTCGTAAATCTCCAAAACTATTAAGTCTACAGACTTGATATTTCGTAGACATGCTTCCTTTGTTTAATAAAAGGCCAGAAAAAACATGTGTTACGAAAATGGACTGACAATGGGTTTTAAAAAATAGTAAAATTTTTGTACACATATAGGGAAAAAAGTGACACTTTCTCACTTCGCTATTAATACGTTTTGCGGGTATCGAGTCCCAAGGGAGGTGTTACGAAAGCATAAAACAGTGTTTCTCACTCTGTTGGGTGCGGCCCCCTAGGGAGGAGTGTTAACCCTTCGAGAGGAGCGCGAGCATATTGAAAAGTTGAAAATAAAAGACTATTTGTAATAAAATTATTAATTTACTGAAAGCAAACAGACAAAATATATTATGATATAATAAAAAAATAAAGCACACATTTACACTTATGTAAATCACTAAAAAAATATATCTATACTCCGCAAAGTATTTTGTATTTAATTTAACAATACTAAGCTAAGAACAAGTTTAATCATTACTAGTGACCCATGGGCTTGTCATACAGAGAATTAAATTAAAAAAATAACACTTATCTTCATAATTTGTACGGTTTATAATTAATCTCTTGAATGCCGATTAAAAATTACGCAATTTACTGCCCAATAACACCGTTTAATACGTAATAGGGCAAGGTGTATTTTCTTTCATTATTGGAGAATTAAACGAACAAAAATCAGAATTTGCGAAAAATATGAAGCATTCTCAAATCCATCAGGAATAATGATCCAAATAATCAAGAGTTAATGAGAGATGCAACGTTAATTTTAAAGGATTAATGTAATACCTGAATTTTGGGAGAAAATACGAAGCAGCTGCAGTTACTATCGATATTTCATAATTACCTTGTAAAAATTGTTTGGTTAAACAAGCCCAAATGATAGTGACAAGGCTCTACTGCGAAGAAGAGGAATCGGTATCCAACTATTCGCCCTCAGAAGTAGAGAGAGTGTGGTGATTTTGATAGAAAAACCTCTGATAATAGTTGGACGAAAAATTAGAGAAAGCAATTTACTCTAAGACACAGGTTTATATTGTTCAACCGAAAAAGGTACTAGATTCAACAAAATCATAAAACAAAAGATGCAGTTGTTTGACTCGACTCAAAATCCATCAGCAAACATTATAGACCTATGTGGGGCTTTAAAAAAAATCCTCCAAAGTCACTTGAAGCAGAGAGAGCAATTTCTACTGCCGGATTGTTCGTCACAAAGCTTAGAACTAGGCTGAGTGATAAAAGTATAAATTGCTTATATTCTGAAATCCTATTTTAAAAATAAATAATCAATTTTTATATATGTTTTGTATTTTTTAGCTCGTTATATAAATAAGTATTAATTTTGGAATTTATATGTATCCCTATTTTATATAATTAAAATTCACTTCATATTAAAATAACTTGTTTTTAAATTTTTTTTTGAAATTTTGATGTGTTTCCTGGAATGACATTACATTCGTGGTATTTCCCAGACAATCCTAGGTATGAAAAACCCGGGAAACCATAAACCCTAATACGTAGGCTAGAGTATGTGGTGTATAGGGTGGGAGGGGTAAAGAAGGAATAAATAAGAGCAAATGCTCTGAAATAAGTAAATTATTTGCAAACAATGTCAAGGGCATTTTGTTGCATTCCAAAGCCTTCAAAGTAATTTTATGGATAGCAGTACACAAAAAAAGATCGTCCATCGGGAAGATGTATATATACGACCGGGGCAATTAACGCACTGGATGAGTGAAACGTTCATATACACCGGTTGTATTTGAGAGGTAAAAGTCGTATTATAGGTATAGCATCAAAGTTAATTTTTTATTCAATACATTATTTTTATATGGACGGAGGGAGGATGATGAAAATTATTATTGAATATATTGGGTCGCAAAGACTGAAGGTTTGAGAAGCACTGGCGTAAAACATAAGCTTTATCTCTCTCTCTCTCTCTCACTCTGTATCTATATGTAAAAAGGAGAAAAGTGACTCACTCATTCATCACGATATCTCCAGAACTATAAAACCTACAAATTTGAAATTTGATAGGCATGCTCCTTTCATAGATTAGGTATCTGCTAAGAAAGTATTTTGCAAAAATTAACCCATAAGGGTCTTTGCAGATAAACTTTCCTGTTTTTAAACTGTTAAACACACAGACTTGAAAATTTATCGGCGTGTTCTTTTCATGGAGTAGAGATCCATTACAGAAGAAATTGTGCGAAAATTAACCATCAAATGGCGCGAAGGCTTAAGGGGCGTTATACATAAGAAAAAATCTCATTTTTTTTATTAACCCAGGGTCACTCGCGTCAGATTTTGCTACCGTCGTTGCTCGCGGGGTGTAGAGAACACCCCAAACTTTTAACACTTGTATTTATATATGATTTTTTAAGTCAATTATGATACATATTTATAAAGTACAAGGTGTTTTTTTTGTATTATACAAATAAAATTATTAATTTTTTTTCATACAAATGAGACTAACAATAATTTAACTAAACCTACAAAATTTTCATTTTAAAATATATGACTTTATGTTCTTTCATAAACCACAAGTAAAACGTATATACCAGTATTAAAGATACTTTTTAATGAATGATAAGGGTAGTAGAAAGTAGAAAAATAATATTTTAATCATTTTCCATACATTCAGAACCGACTGTATTCATATGCTTTAAGCCCATATTTTTCTTAGATTGAAGACAAAAACAATTAGTTTTTATATCTCTTACCCGAGGACAAACAGTACAGTGCCACTTTTTTGGTGGATCAATGCTCTTTCTAATATCTTCTGTATCAGTAAGGCTTCCTTTGAGTGTTTTGTTAAAGTTTGGGTGTTCCGATCTCATATCCCAATGTGGCTGTACAAGATCCATTCTAATCTCCTGTAATAATCTTGAACGTTTCATTTTAATTTCAGGAAGAACCGAATAATAGACAGTGGAACCCTTAATTCTTGCAATATTAAGTAGATGATAAAATATTTGCAAAGGCCAACGGTTCCATATTCGCGATACATCATATATACTGCACATTTCATCAGATCACCCATCCAGTTTAGTGGTTAGCGATGCTGACTGCTGTGCCGTTGGGACTGGGTCCAAATCCCGGAGAAGACATAGGGGTACTTTAAATACCAGTTGAGCAGTAAGTCCTCTTGTGATGTTGGTGGAAGGAGAAGAGCGGTAGGAGGTCCCTGACCACCCCCAGGGTTTTCTCCCTCTAAATTGGGGTGAAACAGAACTAAATAATTCAGTCACCTGTATGGTGCTCAAAGCTACGGATAACGACAGGCGTCACTTAATCCTTTGCCATGATGAATTTCGTGGGCCTTGATCTGGCCTTTGCCGATCAGGTGGCATTGGTAACAACATTTCATCAGTGATATCAACACCAGCTTCAGTCATATAAAAATTCACAGTTTCAAGTTCCATCTCTCTAAGTTTGGTTCTGAAATTACACAGTCTTCAAAATCACAGTTCGTCCTTAGAATCTGTCGATACAGTATCTAATAGATGACAAAAAATTGCTGTTTCTCCCTTTCCTATGGAGATTTTGCCATAATTTCTAGAAATTGCTTTGAATTTTTTTTTAAAAAAAATATGTATTACAATTATTGTAAAGCATTAAATTATTTCTATGCTACAATTATTGAAATTTGTAAGTAAAATATGCATGCATATTAATATATTCGAAAAACATTGTAAGTGGGAGGAGTAAAACTAATTCTATTTGAGATTCTTCGAGTAAAAAAAGATAATAACTCAATTACTCGCGAGGTGTTCTCAGAACCCCAGATAAACTTTTGAAGGTCGCTACATTCCAATCATCCGAACAAGAGTGATTTCATCAGACCTAAAGGTTTAATGACCTAAAATGTGCAGTTACAGAACAAATTGTAGTTCTGTGCATTCTTTTTGGAACCCTGAGAGGCTTTTCTTATTGCTGGGCTTTCGCGGGTTAATAGGCCTACAGACACTTGAATATCGGGTGGCAAGTTCCTTTCATGGAGTAGAGATCCATGAAGAATAGTTTTTTGAGAATCGACCCCCAATATCAGTTGTGAGAGCTTAAGATGCATTATAAATAAATATTCCCGTTTTTGATCTATTAGATTTAAAGACTTCAAATATGTTATGTATATGTTACTTGCATAGAGTATAGTTCCTCTAAAAACTGGTTTTGTGAAAATCGACCCGAAAAGGGGGTTAACGGAGGATTAGGGATGTTATGGAGAAAATTCCTGTTTATGAACTGTGGTGAAGGTGCTTCTTTTAATTAATAGAGATCCACTAAGAACAGATTTTACGGAAATCGACTCCTATAGCGGGAGCGGAAAGTTACTGGAGTACAATGATAAAAAGAATTCTAGTATTGAACTACGGTAATGAAATTTGTTATGCATGTTTCTTTTGTTGAATTAAAATCCACTCACAACGGGTCCAACGGAAATCGACTCTCGAATGGGGTGACGGGATTATTGATTAAAAAAATTCGTTTTTTAACTATTAGATGTACACTTGAAACCTGGCAAGCATATTTATTTTATTTACAAATCCACTGAAAATGGGTTTTGTGAAAATCTATTTTTGAGGATTGTGTTAAGAGAGTAAAAATATAATTCTACTTCAAATTTAGGATTTATTATTTAGAAGTCATGTCCTTTTTCAACTAAAGAGGTGAGAGTTATAACAATAATTTTCAGCACAATTTAGTGCTTAAAGCTAGGATTTATGTATCAATAATTTATATATATGTAAACAATATGCATTAGTAAGCAGCATGAAATACCCAATGAAGCAGTCGGGTAACAATATATTATATATATATATATATATATGAGAGCGACTCCCACTCTCACTCACTCATCACAAGATGTTTGGAAATATTAGACCAGCAAAGTTGAAATTTGAAATTTCAATTTTGTTGGAGGTTTTTTTCCCTCCATTTTTTGTACAAATCCACTTACGTGGGTCAGAGGAAATTGTGTGTGTGTGTGTATGTGTGTCTCCTACAACGGAACAAATAAAAATACATATATATTTTAGTTTGCTAATTTATTTGCAGAATATTACTTCCCATTGAATCAGATTTGCTTTTCTCTTAAAAGATTATTCAAAATATAAATTAAATGTGACCTTTGGACCTTCAAAATATTAATTAAAACATTTTTTACATTTTCTTCTCCATTATCTTACTGATTAATTCATCCGTGTGAAGATTCCGCTAAAAGTCCATATAATCTATGCATATATATACTTCAAAACTGGAAAAGGAAACAAAAGAATACACAAGATATTTGAGAACAAGTTTTGAAAAAGAAAATAAATCCTTTCGAAGGTAGAATAAAATGCTTTTAGTTTGCTGTTTAAGAATAGTCTTTAAAAAATATTACCGGGTTTCTTTCAGAATGTAAACGGGTATGACCCACATAGTACATCAAAGAAAAATACTGTGAAATTAATGATTGAAATATAGAAAACACAAAATAAGGACAATGATTCCAAGAGTTTTTTTGAAATACGTTTTTGTGTTTTTAAGAATTTTAAAGATAAGAAATTTAAATTTATTTGAACCAATGTGAATTTTACTAACCAAACTATACTTAAAATAAAATTTAAGATTTGTTATTATAATAGTTGAATACATTTTAACACAAGTATATTTTATGTGCAGCAACTGAAAAAGAAGCTGTAATAATAAAGACTTAAAAAGATTTGATTTGTATAAAACCATTTTCCAAACTATGTAAACTTTAAGAAATGCTTTGAAGAATTATTCAGATTTCTCTCGTTGAAATTTCCCCACCAAATCCATGACAATTTTTAAATAAATAAATATATTACTCTGTACATTATTACTGTACTATTCATTCTTTCAATATAACTCGAGAAATAATGTAAATTTACTCTCCTAGACAATCAGCGATTTACTTTCATAACAATTCAATGTTTTAAAGTAATATTTTCAAAATTATGATGAGAGATCCAAAATACAATTTCTCTAAACTCAAATATTTTAGAAAGGGATATTTCTACAAGGAACTTAAACTATTGACAGATCAAAATAATAATTCTGAGCTACATGCATTATTTCGCATAGTCATAATAGAATATTATCATGAAAAAGCTTTCTAAAATGCAGTGCAGATTTTACTAGTAAATAGCATATGTCAGATTCTATATATTCAGCTAACTTTCAAAAAAATTCCAAAACAAACGTACAAAAAAAAAATCGACCAAATCGTATTAGAAACTGTTTTGAATGAATAGTATATATATTTTAAATGCTAAATGTTAAGTAATATATATACTTTATAACGGCTACTGAGGGAAAAAAGTAAGAAATACAGCAATATTTTCAAAACAATGCTGTTTCGTGATCTCAATTTTCAGATAAATGTAAAAATAATATTCTAATATCGATAAAGGCTTAAGTGCTCTTACAGTTTGTTGGTACATTTATTTTATTTTATTTATTTATTTTCAAAATATTTTTTTTCTAGCAATTGAATGCGATTGTTATTCGTTGACCAATATTTGAGAGATATCTTTTTACTTTAATCAAATAAAAGGGAAATTTACAAATGTCTTTAGCATTTAACTTTATGAATTATGAATCAAAAATATGCAGAAGAGATTAAACCTTAGTGGCCCAGTCGTGTGTACAAGTCCTGCTGAAACACGGTGGTCTTAGTACCCAGGACGAGTATACTCTCCAGGAGGTCTTTTTGTATTGGGCTGCTCTGTTTAAAACTAGTCCCAAGGCTTTAGAATACAATAACATGAGATTGTGTCAATGGTTCTAAAGAATTTACTTATTTCGGAGAAGAGGTTGGGAGAGGATTTGAAAGGGTATATTCCACAGAAAAAAGGAAATTCACAACTAAGCAGTTTTCTTGTTTTTTTTTCGTTTGAGTGTGCTCTTTTCTTTGTTGTCATTTTCACTTATCGTGTTTAATAGGAGCTTTTTAATTTTTTTGTACGAATGCGCTGAATGTGATACTGGTTAATGTGATCAACCATGTTTCAGGATATATTACAGAACAATTAAGTTATAATTTATTTTTTATTATATTGTAATTCTAAAGATTAACATTTTTTATTTCCATTTTATTTTTTTTATCTTTTTTTAAAGTGAAAGTAAACAATTTTTTGGTGGAAAAACACACATTTTCTTTTCCCCCAATAAACCGAATAACAACGCGCAATTGTGGGAAAAATTGTGGCACTGGGGGGAGGGGAATTTCTTCACTTTTCTTTGGCAGTTAAGGGGTTAACATAAATAAAAGTTTAGAGAGTTGAGAACAAATATGAGATGCCAATTAAACTGTCTAACTAGGAAATTATTGAGTGTGCTATGTCTGCTATAAATAATCTGTATTTCGATATATATATATATATATATAAGACGAATTTTTTTCTGTGCTATTCCTATACTTATCACACAAACACACACAGTCACACACACACATATTTATATACAGGCAGAACATTCAGTTACCATTAATATCTAAACTTTCAACAAATTTTTTTGATAAATACTCGAAAAGGGGATGTTATTTATAGTTGCTTAATTTAATCATGTGAATGAAATCTAAAATTTTATTGAAACTTTTCAAAGAAACCTCTTATATTTTTCAGCTTTAATTCTGCATTTTTTCACGATAATATTCATTTAACAAATATTTTCCATATATTTTCTGTGCCTTTATGTGATGCAAATATGTGTCCACTCGAACTTTATGAAATCAAATAAAAACAAATATAATTATGCAGTTTGTTTCGGCAATACAATAATATCAAATATGTACTCTAAAACACGAAAAGCGCCGTTTGAAAACGGAGGCATCTAATTAAGACGAAAATCGAAGCATGTGCAGTACATATGTTGAAAAAGAAGAGAGGTACAAAGATAAGCAAAAGAACAAGTAGTCTAATTATCTCGTAGACGGCAGAGATTCAGGAAGGATATTTCATTTGAAAACCAAGGAATTCCTGCTACGGGTATAAAATGTAAAGCTATCCCATACCGCAACTCTTAGTTGTTGGACTGTGTGACGTAGTTCAATCAGGTAAGCATTCTACTGCTGTCCTGGATGTCTCTAGACACAGCTTCGCCGGCCGTAAGAGCTGAATTCAAGGAAGGGCTATTGCAGAAAAATCGTTCACTTCAATCCCTCAGATTGGAATATTGTTGCACCATTGACGATGTTAATTGGTAAACAGCGGTCCAAGCAATGGTAACTGTAACACTGGTTAAATCAGTCAACTTTTGATGGTATTTACAATCTCCAACACCTCAGTCAAAGTCGGATTGTTAATCTGAGATCCATCAAAAATTGTAGGCGTTAATCAAAGAAGGGGTATTTTTTCGAATATTTCATTTTCCTGGTAGGATTCGGGAAAGGGTTAGTCTTTTAAATCTTTTTGAAAGATACCACAAAAATGATTATTATTTTTATTAACTATCATTTTCTATTTTATTCAATTATTGAATATTACTCATATTCAGAAAAGATAACACAAACTGGATTTCTTGTGCATTTACTGCCTCATTTCACAATATCTAAGATATTAATCAATATTTATTGTTAAAATGATACCTTTGCACATGTGTTTTATTAAAGTTCATTTTTAAATTTAAAAAAAAGTATGGTTTAGACATTTAAAAATAACACTTTTTATTTATAGTTTTAATCTCTACTTACACCTCTTATGTATGTTTATTAGTAATCTACGAAAAACGTTTCGAATTCAAAGCCAAGCTTTTTTGCAATGAATTAGGTAATCATCCTAATTGAAAATTTAAGTTGTTAAAGCAGTCTTTTGTGTCATTATTACACTATGCATTATTAAATGAAGATAGTCAAAGAATTGTAATAGCTCAATGAAATGCAAATTATTAATGTATTTAAACGCAACAAGATTTTAGCAAATTTCCTTTTCCAGACTGTCTTCTGGACAAAACTTCCTTTCTTAGGCTTTTATTTTGTACTAAAATTGAAACAAATGTGACTTTCTCCAAACGAACAACGCATCATGAATCTTCATAACCTTTACACTCATTCTTCATAAAACAAAAACAGAATGAACAGGTATTTTATAGTATAATAAACAGACCTTTATTATGTTTCAGCTAATGCTGACAAATGAAACACGTTTCTTATAGTTAGTTGCAAATACGAATATGTTAGCAAAATCTCCTTTTCCATCTTCCCGTACGTATGTCAAAAAATATATAATTTAGGTTTCATTCAGAAAACATTTCTATTAACATAAACATTCTAAGAGACAACATATTTTTAGAAAAAAGTATTAAATAGTCTTAAAATTCTCGACCCATATAATTTCGTTTTAAATTCGTGTGAATAATTTTTTTTATTCATTCTATTGAAAGAAAAGGTGGCTATTCTGCATACAAAATGTAATTGTTTTTTATTGTTAAAATATCACATGGAATAAGCAATGTCATTAAATGTTACTTAATTAGTTACTTTGCAGAAGCTTTGGAACCATATTTTACTAAGTAGAAATTATTTAAAGAAAGTGGTTACGTGATTTTAAAAAAATGCATTTACTGTACGTAAAAATTGTTCATCAGATTGAAAACTGTAATGAAGTAAAATTATTTAATTTTGCCTCCATTTGTTCTTCAAACGAGAGTAATGATTAATTATTGATTCAATATTATTTCCAAAAATATTGAAAAAGAAAGATATATTAATATACTTTAAAAATAAATCAAAGTTTTGACCACTTACGTTGTCACAAAAAAATTCCATCTTTAAATTTAAGAAAACTCATAGGAAATTTAAACGTAAATTTAATTAATAAAATGCAAGTTCATTAAAATGAGCTGTTATAATTTATAACTTACGATTACTTGTCCTACTATATGTTATCTTTTAAAAATTTTATCTCTTTTATGTAAAATTAAAAACGCATATTTCATAAAACATGTAGTTAATGTAAAATATAACACAATATAAAAGTATATGTAGGTGAAAAGGGGTCCCCATTGTGTAGATTTAATCCTAATTAGTTTTTATTAAAATAAGAGAGAAAGAATGTACCAATACATAATTTTTAATTTAATCAATATGTTTAAAGTATATTGCTTCTGTATGATAGGTCAAAAATGTTGAGCAAAGAACTTTAAACATAGTTATAATATTAATAAACAGTATTGAAAAATTAAACAATAATAAATTAAAACTGGTTTTGTTACAAGCATTACGAACTTAACAATAGTTAAAATAATACTTTAAGTATTTTTTGATGAATTTATTTTGAGCATGGTATCTAGAAATAAATTAATAAATAATTGTGTATTTATCCTTTCTGATAAGATATTAAACATTTAAAACAGTTTTTTACTTATTTCTTCCTCTGTCTTTTTTTTATTTCCCCCATACTAATTCTTTGGTCAACCGAAAATATATATAAAGTGGTTATATATTTGTTTGTGTTTAAAGTGCTCTAAACATTACATAACAGTCTTATAAACTTATTCATAGAAAAAATAAACGAAAAAAACATGGGAATTTGAGCTAAAAAAAAAATAAATAAATAAAAAAGTCTTGTTTTTAAAGGGTTTTTTTTTTTTTGATGAAATGAATTCATTTTCTATACTTAGAAATATAAGATATCAAACCAACAGTAAAATTAAGTAAAGAAAATGACCATTAATAGCAAAAGTGTTGTTTTTAAAATTATTTTTTATTTTTCTTTTGGAAATATCAAAGAACACTGGTGTGCAAAAGGTTTTTTCACCCTACCTCCACAAAAAATCAGGTGACAGACTTGAAAATCAAAAATGAAAGACATCACTTTGTACTTCAACGATGACTAAAGCATATTTGCGTAAAAATGTATACGATGCACATAGAGTGAAATCAAACAAAATGTTTTATTGAACTCAAAGTATCGTTACACATGGTTGTCTGTCTAAGAGAAATAACAAACACCGATTTTTTTTTCTTAGGATGGGATATGCCCTCTCCTTACTGAAGTTGTTATTTCGTACCGTCTCTCCATACTCAGCAAAAGATTGTACCATACTTATTGATATAAAAGTCCCCATTTCTCAATCAGCATCTATTTCAGTTGTTGAGTGTTGGCCGGAGGATGTACTCGTGCCGCAAGGAGTGCCCCCCCCCCCCAGGGCATCCTACATGTTCTATGGGATTTAAATCAAGGGAGAAAGATGGTCAATACTTTCTAGTGATATATTTACATTCCAGTAGCTGCTGAACATCAGTAGCTACTGGACTGTTCATACAAAAGAAGCTTTTTTATTCATAAAGAAACAAAATTGGGTTAAATAACACACGGATCAGATGCACATAGGAAAGTATCACCTCCTTGCAATAGCCATCTCCGGTTATAGAACCTTTGTTGAGAACGTGGATCTAAGTCCAAC
>BMAV01000801.1:94647-163556 GCA_019973955.1 Trichonephila inaurata madagascariensis
AGGCAAGCCACGATCCGATACTTATACCACTCGGCTACCGCGGCCAAAAAAAATGCCTGCCCAGACGACAACTCCAGGACCATGGTTACGGTTTCTTTCCGTGATGTTACTGGGATGCAACTGTATCCTGACTTCTTTCCAAATCAACTGACGTAGAAGATCGATTGTGGCACTTAGTTACTTATTAGGGAGAGTCGAGCTCAGCTATAGGGTTTAGAACTTCGAAACGACACTCCGAGAAGATACTTTATTTGTAAACTAAAAAAAAATACATATACAAAATGGTCCCGAATGAGAGACCTTCCCCAAATTTCTTGAGAATAGGGGAAAGAATATAAATTACACAGTAAAAGTATACTTAACAATAACAACATAAAAGAACCACGCACACAAACTCGAACACACTGATACCTTGAAAAAGAAATAAGTTACACAGGAATACCAATCCTGTAAGGAAATGTTTAAGTAGAAAGGGAAGGACTGCTAGATAAAGAGAGTAAAGGCCCAAACATTTTTTTCTATTGTATTTTAAGAAAGACAGCAATAGGGCCAGTTTCCACGAGGCAATAGATGTAAGACCCTCACAAAGGAAAAGAATAGTAGGAGGAGGGGTGGTTAGTTAAGAACGGCTGAAAGATATTAGGGGAAGAGGCATCACATGCACTCCACTACTTCTCTAAATCTTTGTACCCCATGGGAAGCAACAGCTGAGAACGAGTACAAGCCAGACTTTTTGAATAGCAGAAGAAAAGGGACGGGGTTGACACTGGTTAAAAGACGGGAGTACACCGGCAAAAAAATGAAAGAAAGTCAATTTTATTTTATTTAAAAAAAAGGAAAAAGAATAGCAAGACAGAAGATCCAGAAACAGAAAAAAACTGGGGAAAGGGGGATAAAGATAATCTATCACATATAGATTAGCTAAGCAAGAAATTAATTTATTGTGGATATTGCGATTATTAATAATAGAGTTAATCCAAGATGGAAGACCCACATATGTAATTTGGAGAGGAAAGAAAATTGAATATGTGCTAGTAAGCGGGGAAAGGGCCATGCTTAGTTAGAAAACGGACCAGATATTTAGAGATGAGAAGAATGTTAAGATTAGGATGATTAAAAAAGCATTTGATCTTTAATCCCGTATTGCAATCATTTCAAGAGGAGGTCTAAGACTCTGGGATAAAACTATTTAAGAAACTATAGAGAAAGAAGCGGGAAACAACACAGGAACCGAAACACTTCACCATCATATACAGCCTTTTTTACACAAAAATTGGCGTAATAATTATAGAAGTTATTGTTATGAGCGTTGACCCAGTATGGATTGAAGAAGCTCCTGAATTTAAGTTTAATGAAATTGGGATAACTGGATTTATTTGTAAGATTATTAAGAAAGAGAATAGAGGAGAAACTACCTGTATATAATTGCTGTCGCCCTGTTGTTGCATACAGTTGCTGAATAATGGCGTTTGGTGACTGGTATCAGGGACCTTTCCTTTGCAGGATGATATATCGGTCATCCACTTCAGTTATTTTCTTTGGAAGGTCACCACCAATTTTTCTAACAGTTATACCTATGGCTTGGAAGGCTTTCTTCTAGTCATATTTCAAGAACTTATTTGCACTAGCAGCGAAGGTATGTCATTGTTCTTCCGCTCTTCCTTTTATAGTAGTCTTGAGCTGTGCTGCCTATGACGTTTTAAACCTAAAATTTGCATGTGCATCACCTTTCTAATTAATTTCGTATTCATTGTACTCATCGCAATCACTCCCTTTTCTGGAATTCCATGGCTATCTGATTAAAATTTACATTGTTGCTTACGATATGCACACCAGTGTATTAAAAAGCTTGCTCTAGAATAAATGTATCTCAGGTTTTTCAATTTGATATTGAATAACTGAATAATTAAAAATAAATCAATTGATTTAAATAGTAATAAATCATTCATTATAGTAAAAAAAATTATTAATGAAATTCAGGGCAATATTATTATTTATTTTTGTAACCCTATATATAACTAATTTTTATTCTTATTTGTAAATACATTTTCGATATTAGTCTTAGGTCATTTTGTTCGATATTTTTCAATTTCCTTTTTAGATAAACAAGAGATAAGTGTAATAGATTTTAGATAAGTAAGAACAACGCCTTACTTATAAAAATAACATATTTTCAATATCTATTTGATTTCTTTTAAGGCAGTACCTTAGTAATTTTGTTGTGATTGCAATAAAGTTGCATTTTATTATAAAAGCAACGCGAAATAGATTATCTGATCATATTTCTAAGGACTGAACATAGAAGACACTGTAAAAAAATGGTACCTCTATGGTATTAACAATTTTTACAAGGTTAATTAAAAACATCAACATATAATCCAACAAAAAATCCTATTTACCAAAAAAATCTGCCACATATTTTAAGGCCTCATCCTATTTTTTGTGCTTTCTCTATTTGGCATGCTGCTTATTTTAACAGCAAAGCACCACAAAATCACTAAAACTTTAAGCTTTTACAGTGTCAGGAGATACGAATAATCAAAGTTTCCACACATTTGCTTTAAAAAATTGCTACAAGGCTTAAATTAATTTTCCCTTTTTTTAAGCAAACTACAACTTGGTAAGGGAATAATTAAGCTCATAAATCCTTACATTCTATACCTCTCAAGATATTTTTTCTCCGAGTACTTTTGACTAATGTTTAGAGTTAAGAAACGGAAACGAAAAGGATTACCTGAGGCGGAATTTTCACTAGCTTGCGACATTGTAACATTCAATGTGGGAAAACATATAGAAATAAAATAAAAAGCAACAACGAAGCTGAAGCTTTTTTTTGGGAGGACTTAAGTATACTTGTGAAACGACTAGGAATGAAAATTAAAGAATAAAAACTACGAATAAAAAACACTTTACTAAAAATGAATTCTCAATTGAAGTTTGACAGATACATTAATTTCGAGTTAATTTAATCGATTGATAGAAAAAAGAATCCAGAAAATAATAAACAACAGAATCAATATATTTTTTGTTTCTTGTTTTTACTCAGATATTGCAGAAAATCTGAATAATAATAAAAAATAATTTTAAAATTGTATGCATGATATACTTCAGAAACATTTTAATAGAGAATTCATTTAGCATCACCCTAAAGCAGTGTTTAAAAGGGATAAAAAGTTGAGACTGAAGATAGGAAGTAATTTACCGTAAATCCAGCGTAAAGCACTCACTTTCAACATAAAAAATAAGATCGAAATTCACGGGTGCGCGTTATACGCTGGGTATAAAAATGAGAGCTTTAAAAATAAATGAAAGATGAGCATAGGAAACAAAATATACATATATCGAAATACTGGTTAGTTAAAAGAAATGGCATCCCTTATGAACTTAAAGGTTTATAGTTCTATAAATGTACTATTTTTTCAAAATCCTGGGATAATACCTCAAAAAAAAAAACTCATAACATAGAGCAGTGATCGGCAAACTTATTAGCAAAGAGACACAAATATTAACATTACAACAATTTAAAAAAAAAATTGGGAGCCAAATCTGCTTGTTTAGTAAACTTTTATTACATTAAATAAGTAGTACACTAAATAAAACTAAATTTCATACTTAATAAATATTTATTAATGAGAACAATGTGCTTGCATCTCCTTGGAAAGTTTAAGTAAGTCAGGTTTGCATGTTGTTGTTTTTAATTTTAGGCATGATTCCAAGTTCTCATCAATAAGACGACTTCTCAGTTTACTCTTGGTAATGTTCATGCTTGAAAAAGATTGTTCGCATATATATGTAGAACCAAAAAAGAAAGAACAGCAAATGCGATCTTTTTCAGTTGATCGTAAGAGTCAGGAATACTATTCCAAACGTTGAAAATGATCATGTCTTCCTTCTCCAGGTCATTCAAAGCAGACCACTTGTGTTGTGAACCAAGATCACATTTTTCTTCGCCAATATTTCTAGTTCAACACAAAGACGTTTTAATTTAGAGCGCCATATCTCCTTGTTTTTTAAATCCAGCAATTGTATTTCAAAGCTACCAATGTCAATTTCAAAAGGAGAAGATTTCAACTCTGTTATCGTAGCATTAAGAGGAATTTTGACAAATGCTAAAGTTGCTCTNNNTGTTTTTAAATTCCTGAAACCTGCTGATAAATGCTTCCCTCATATTTAAAATTATTGTTTTAAAATGGTGTTTATTAATAGAGAAATTATTATCTTGGCGATGCCTTAGCAGGCTCGGAAAGTGAAACAATGTTTCCCTTTCAAAATCCTGAGCAAAAATGGATAATTTGTTTTTGAATGGAATTACTTCTAATATCGAAAAAAATTAAGTTTCGTTTCCCTTGTAGTTTACGATTAAGCTTATTTAGATGAGACGTAACGTCTATCATGAAATTAAAATTTTGGATCCATCGATCGTCTGTTATTTCTGGGTAGTGAACGCCCTTCTCAAGAAGAAATGCTTTAATTTACGGAAAAATTGATGCGAAACATTTTAAAACATTTCCTCTTGATAACCAACGTACCTTGTTATGAAGCAGAAGATCAGCGTACTCACTCACCATTTAAAGTAAAAATTCTTTAAATTGGCGATGATTAAGAGCTTTAGCTAAAATGGAGTTGATAATGGTAATCACTAATTCCATAACTTTACAAATTTCATCCGGAAATGTTTGAGTACAAAGCGCTTCTTGGTGAATGATACAAAGGTAAGTAAGTATCTCGCGCTTTATTTTTTCTTTCAAAATAGCAACACACCCTTTTCTTATGCCGGTCATACTTTTGGCCCCATCTTTTAAAATCGACACAATTTTATCGAGAGGAATATGATGTTTATCCATACACTCAATTACAGCATTTGCGATATCTTCTCCGCGCATCTGACCATTGAGTGACAATAATCCTAAAATTTCTTCTTTGGGGCCTGAATGAGACATAAATCTTACAAAAAGTGAAACTTGCGTTGTATCATTTATGTCACAAGACTCGTCAACTGCTATTGATAAAGCCGAAACCAATTTCAGATCTTCGATATGCTGGGTGGTTATATTCGAACACATTTTAATTGTTCTATCTTTAATGGTTTTGGTGGACAATGGTAACTCTTTAATTCTTTTCCGAATATCTGCTTTGCTCTTAAAATCCTGAAATATCCTGCATTTGTAAAACAATTTTTTATGTATTCGCCGTCTGTGTACGGTTTCCCTCTCTTAGCTATCTCTTGGTTAAAAACAAAACTTGCCATATTAATATTGCTGGAAGATTGCATCCAGTTATTAAACACAGAAGTTGACGACTCTTGACTCTTCTGAAGTTCCTCAACTGCTTTCTTCCTTGTATCACCGCTAGGATATTTAGTGCTAAATGACGCGTGCTTTCTTGTAAAGTGTCTCTCTAAATTTGACTTCTTGTTATGCGCGAATTTCTGCTTACAAATAAGACATGTTGAAAGTCCATTCAAGTTTTGAATAAACGCAAAATTCTCGGTCTACTCAACTTGAAATTCGCGGTTTTCATCTTCCGGTTTTCTTTGCTTTCTTTGGTAGCCATGTTAATTGGGGTGCCTATAAAAATATTCCAAATATATTTTTTTATAAATCCACCAGTACAAACAATTATCATTATTTAATTGATAAAAATAAAAAAAAATTAAAAGAAATCTTTTTCAAAAATACAACTTTATTAATATATGTAACTGCTTTAAAAAGAAAAAAAAATAATTTTTTCTATCATCAGAATAACAAAACATTTAATATGACCAAACACATGGAAGAAAACTTCCAACATTTGGACAAATAGAAGTTATCGAAAAATCGATTACAAATTTTGTACCGGAACCACAAACATATATAGCAGGTGTAATAAAATCGTATAAAAATACCTGTAAGATGTGCAGCTAGATTGAAAAATACAACAACTTTTTAATAAGACAGGGAAACGGCAGACACGGTAGGTAAGACAAAACTTTTCACACTGCAACTACTGGTCTGTGATGTCAATTTGTATCCCCCCAACACTACTTTAGAAAAAGTATGCGCGTGCATGCTTACGGTACCTTTGTATCACACAGGAGTACCCTGAAAACATGCGAACAATTTCAGCCGCATTTTTGTGTTTACGTTGAAGAAAACAAATACAATTAAACTCGATGCTCGTTACGTATTTTTACAATATAAAATTTTAATTACTTATCTATCTTTTAACTTAAACAAAAAATTATACATGTTCTTGATTTTTAAAAGAATTTTAATTTATCAAAATTAATATAATTGCGCCTTCCATGGATATTTATGCTAGAGCCGCACTTAAGGAGCCAAAGAGCCACATGCGGCTCTGGAGCCGTACCTTGCCGACCACTGACATAGAACATTGCACATGTGCATTTCAGGTTTCTTCGTAAAAAGGGGATGGGTATGTTTACGGGGAATAAATATACCTTAACTTTAAAAATGGAAGCGTGAAAGTATAGGTGTTTTTTTTTTCAGTTTCTTTCAAATGCTATCACTTTATCCTTAAATTGTCGTCCATATTTACTACCTCTTAATGAGTACGCAAGTAACAGGCACTCATGCGCCTTCTTCTTAACTAAAACCTAGAGTTTCTTTAATAAGAATGCTTGATGTGAAAACCTCGACTTGGAAAGAACTGCGATAAATCCAAGTGAATCTTAATACTTAAGAATCGTAGAAATGGGAAAAAAGAAAATTTCTGGAGAAAATACATACCGTCAAAGGACAACCACCGAAGTTAGATTAGTGTTTGATTTATAAAAGTCCCTTTATTCAATATTCGTGTTGTAATAAACTTTTACATGTATTGTCCATCGCTCTTGGAAAATACACACTTATCGCCATATTCGACACCAGGATAAGATATTTTTCCCCTTTGCGCAGCAATGTCACTGTAACAATGAACTTTATGTTCGAAAGTTGAATTAATGAGAAGGTTGCTTCTCCGTGAAAAGTCTTTTAATTGTTGTGTTAAGTTCATTTCATTTGTATCCATTGGGGACACAAATAGAATAATTGTCAGTTTATCTTAATGGTACGATTTATATACAAAAATCTTTGATTCAAAATTCTTCAAAAATTCATTTGCTTCTCCTTATATATATGTATAACGTAAGACAGGTTATGTGCTCAAAGTGTCTCAAATAATTAACCATTTAATTTTTTAATTAAGCATTTTTAAATTTTTAAAGTGATTTTAAAATGCTACTCCTCCGACAATAATTGACTTATACATATGAAACTTGATTTACAAGTACTTCAAATGATGTGCAACAAAAATTAATATGGGTTTTAGGATAACGTGATTGACTTTTATAAAATATGATTTTTTATGAATGCTTACAGAAAATACTTAAAAAAATGTAAAAATTCTTAATTCAGTTATTTTTGAACACATAAATATTATTTTAATTTAAAAAATACGTACCAACTTTAATTACACATATTAATAGAAATAGTTAAAAAAAATTAAAGCATTTGGCTGAATGGAAAATAAAAGCCTTAGCATTTTAAATGAAGAAAAACTAGTCTTATTTTTTCTTTCTGAGATAAGTCAGTATAATATTTTTCTTTGCCATTCGGATGTGAATGAAAACGAACATAAAAAATATCAAGTGTGTGAAAAATGTATAAAAAATCATATAGGGTAAAAATATTAAATTTGATTTTTTGACCAATTTCTGTCAATTGAATCGTTCTGTATCCCCTTAAATATTAACACAAATAGTAGCAAGGTTTGTTTCTAAAATATATATAAATATTGCTAGAAACTAAGAGATATATTCTGTCACTTAAAATGTTAAATAATACTAGAAATATTATATTTCTTGTGCTTTACAATTAAATATAATTTAAAAGGAATATTGTTCTTTGTTTTAAACGAAATATTTAGAAATAAGATTAAAAATCTAAATTTTTAATGCAAACATTTTGTAAAAAGCTTTAAAAAAAATACTAGAACTGCTCTAAAATTCTTTCATGATTTATTGTTTCTAACGAATAAACATCTGCAAATATACTATTTCCAAATATATGCATTCACTTTTCTACATAAGAAGAATCATGAGAAAGATGATCTCTAGAAAATAATATATCAGTTTAAATGCAAAAAAGGGAAAGAAATGAAGAAATAAAATAAGAAATTGGTTCGGTGAGTTGGATATGTAGACAAAACAAACTATGAGGAAGCTAACCAAGATGTAATGACTTTCATCTTACTGAGTTCTGATTTCCTTTTGAAATGAATGCACTTAATTGATTTTGAAAATTAAATTTTTATATGGTATTTATTAAGCACATATAAAAAATATTGCCATTTTATAATGAATTATTATATATATTATTATGAATTATTATTTGATCATATTTTAGATGGTTAATGTAATATGGATGCTATTGACTAGACAATGCTTTCTTGATGGTTAATCCTGTTTATTGTACCTGTAGATAGATGCTATTGACGAGGCAGAGCTGTCTTGATGATTAATTATATTAATTGTGTGACGGGCTCATCACGCTTTCTACTAAAAACTCCTCTTGGGATCTTTGGGGCCGAAAAGGCAAATTCTTTCCAACCAAATCCAGAAACGAAGCGTGATTATGCAAATTAAGAACCTTTTAAATAGCAGAAGTTTAGCGTAAGCGGGGTGGCCTTTGAGAAGTGATTATGATAGTATGTGGTTAGAAGTGTTAAAGTTAAACGGGAGAAGTTATCCGACATTGAAGTGTTCAGCTATTCGTGCCGGTGCGTTCAAGTCAAGATGGATACCATTCCACTCGAGATAAAGAAAAGTCATTTAAGATTCGAGTGTGTTGCTGCTACCTAGGATATAGAGGTAGGACTGTTCTATTAACTTCTAGGAACTGTGTATATACTGAGATTAGGAGTAGGTGGTAAAGTTAAATATAGTGATTAAGGTCGCTCTTATTTGGTAATACGTATTCTGTGTTTCTTCACTTCAGATCCTCTAAGTAAAAATATTAATATCCTTATTGTATATTGTTTAAGTTAAGATCTTAATAAAGAGATATTAAGATTATGGCAACGCCTGGTTCTTCATTCACTCCCACACCTTTAGGTCACGAGGAAAACGTAGGAGTAGGGCCTCAGGCACGGGTGAATGACTTACAATTGTACTTGTAGACACAAACAAAAAAAACATACACATCTAAAGCAACTCTTAACATAGAAAACACAACAGCACAAAAAGTCACACGTGTGTCACATCATGACGTGGACAAAAGAGGGGTTTTCTAGTATCGTGAGGTTTTTACATGAAGTGGTGGCAGGAAGTTTTGGAATCTGCCTGGTTTCCGTGGACGGAGCTTGTGATTAGTGGAAAGATATCCTTCGATAGATTTTGATGCAATCTTAGGCTAAAAACTCAAGCTGTTAATTTTATATATATATATAAAAATTAAATTGACAGCTTGAGTTTTTAGCGTAATTTGTAATAGCGTAAGCAAAAATCACAATTTTTTTAACAGCTTCAGCTTTATATATATATATATATATATATATTAA
Source organism: Trichonephila inaurata madagascariensis (assembly GCA_019973955.1). Lineage (NCBI taxonomy): Eukaryota > Metazoa > Arthropoda > Arachnida > Araneae > Nephilidae > Trichonephila > Trichonephila inaurata. The sequence continues at coordinate 104,185 of BMAV01000801.1, forward strand.
TATTGGTATTTATATTGAAAAATATGGAGGGGTTAATTTTAACTTTGAGGATATATATATTCTCTCTCCTAAAGGAAGCAAAGTTAAAACTCATATTTTTCAATATAAATACAATTATACTGACTGTTGTACTATATCACATGAAAAATAATAATTAATTGCAAACAACTAAAAAAGAGAATGTTTACATTGCTTTGCATAAAATATTAACATTGTTTTTGTCTTCTGTTAGACTAATGCAAAACTTATACCTGAAGTTTCTTTGCTGAGAATTAAATGAAGAATTTGGCTGGAAATTCATTGTTTCGTTGAATACAATTCTTTTTAGATTAATCAAAGAAAAGCTGAAAGAAAAAAAAAAGGAATTGAGTAAAAACCAAGCGAACACATTTATTTTTTAAAAAAAATAATAATTGCATGAGAGGAGGTTTGTAACTATACCGCGAACGTCATTTGTAAGCATTTATAGTAAATTTTGGATTGTTTTCAAAATATAGTTTTCGCACACAAAAACTTACTGCATTACGGACAACGCAAACATTTTATTGAAAAAAAAAAACCAAGAAACATTTTCGGAGTAATTTTAATGTAAACAAAGTACACAGTAGTGAATATTGTTGTATTTTAATTAAATACAACAGTTAAAATTTCCTTCTATAACTTGTGCATCCATGTACAATTAAACCAAAAGATACCTTACAGTACATGAATATTTTCAAAACTTTCTAAGAAAACAAGAATGACCATACGTTTTCGACTCTAGTTCAAAATCTACTCCTTATCCCAGCAGCTATGATCAAGTTCATGACCTCGGCTGGAAGAAACAAAGGCAGATTTGATCAGATCAAGCGCAAACTTACAACGTAGCAAAATATACCGAAAAAATATTCTGTATGCTTGTAGTATATTAGGTTAAATGCTGGTATAAAAATTTCGACAAAACGTCTTATTTAAAGTCCTGGAGGCGTTCACAAACTTTTTTCTTAAGTTATTAACGCTGAAAAAAGTTCAATCGGGTAAGATCAGGAGAGCGAAGAAGCCAGTCTACATAACCACTATACCTAATGATCTGTTGCTGGAATGTCCCCGCCAAATATTGTCTTCTTGTTTTAAATTTAAGCCAAGAGACACCGTCATATTTTTTGATTGATTGACTCTATTAACCTCTTAACTTCCGACTAAGAGTTACACAATTCGCTCTCCAATGCCACCGTTTTTCACATAAACGAGCGTATGTGGAGCACTGGGGTGGGGTAGGGAGATAAGGTTCAAATAAGTAAGCTTTCCTCTAAAGTAAGTAAATATTTCGAAAATACTTTTAAGGACACTTATTTGTATTCTAAAATCTTCGGCATACTTTAACTGATAGCAGCGCAAAGAAAAGAATTGTATTTTGGAAGGACGGAAATATACGACCAGGGCACATAACACAAGGGTTGAGCGAGACGTATTTATACGTCGGTGGCACTTAAAGGGTTAACACTACACTTCGGAATAAAATAAGAGTAGTCGGTAACATATATTATAATTCACTGCATTGTGGAAACCCTATGTTTCAGAATTAAAATGACATATTCAGATTTCCTTTTATACATTTCAGTAATTTATAACTAATTGAGAGAAGGTAAAAAAAAACATTCAATATAAAAAAATGAATTAATATTATTATCAACAACTTAGTTTTAAGGATTATTTACTTAACATCTATAATGACATCGTGCTACTCTAGCTTAGATACTGTGGGAAGTGAAGCAACAATTGCCCCTTTTTCTGTAAACTTGATAATTTAGTGTTTACATGCGATCTAAAAAATGGTTCAAACAATACAGTTAAAAAAATTCCTGCCATTTTATCTAAAGATTCTCTTAAATCAATGCATTTATCCCTATATAAAAGTGAAATATTGAACTGTACGTGTAATAGTTGAACATGACCAAGATAAATTGACATTATTACCATATACTTTTAAGTGAAAAGCATGTTAAGAAAATACATGTATTGTTTAATACATACTTATTCAAAAACTATACATTTGAATTGTTTTATTTCAATCAAAATACCGCGTTATATATTAAGTGATAGAAGTAAATCATATGAATTGCACGATTCTTAAAATATAACATATTGTATTTTTTGAAGCTGATTTAAAATTCAATTATGCTTAAAATAAAAAAAAAAAGTTCTTTCAAGAATACTTAAGTTTTATACCATTTCAGAATTAAATAAAAATAAACATGAAATATATGGTCTAAATTTTTTCTATAAGAATGAGCATTAACAAAATCTAATCGACGTCAAAAATTTCATTCATAAAAATAAAACATTGTTTACATTAAGTTATGTATTACAAATGCGACGTTACTTTTTTTACACATTGAGCCTTAAGAAAGAAAAAAATGCTTTTAACTAAAAAGAATTTTTAATTCTAAAAATAAGTTTCTAAGAGAAAAAAATACATAATATTCTAATGGAAAAGAAAATACGGGAGCGAAATTGTAAATCTCTTTTAAGAAATTTCCATGAAGCAATTTGTTGATGTAGAAAATGTGAAAAGAAAATTAACAAAAATTTGTAAGAATACCAGAGAAGATACAATTAATGTAATAATTTTTAAGAAATATGAAGCTGTTGTAAGGGTAGAGTAGGAAATGTGTTCAAAGTGGAAAAAAATGTTCGAATCAAATGCGACAACAATAAAATCCCACATGCCAATTCTTCGAAGAAAGTGAACGAATTATAAAACTTTTTTTTATTCCATGTCCATCTTCGTCATCTCTGCCATTAGTCAACGAGCAGCCCAATAAAATGATGAAGAAGCAAAAAAAGAATCAAAATTTGCCTCCGTGGGGTTGTCTACAAAAGACATCAAAACAATTTGGCAGTGTCTGAGGTGGTCACCACCCATTTCTCCCTGATGCCACAGAGAGCAACAAGTAGAATCCTTTACTCCAATGTGATGCAAATTCCTCTGCAAATAGTCATGTCCATTAAGTAAACGAAAGTATGCAACCCCAAAAGATCGAGGCAGGGAACTGTGTGGATTCTACCACTTTTGTTAAGCAAGATGTTCCACCTTTTACATGCAAATGCATCACCATACTGGAAGGCTCTATTAATTTACAGTTTACTGTTGTTGTCGTTGTCATATGACAAGGGCAGAAAAAAAAAGTCAAATGGGGCCAAAGGCATGCAGAGCAGCTCTGGCCACACCGACTTTAACGGTATAAAGGGTGTCATGGCAGCAGTTGGGGTCTATGTTGAAGAGGGTAAAGGCAACAGAGATGCATTTGAAAAGATGCCCCATATCCAGCTGAGCTCCCGGGCAGTGCCTGCATTCTGTGTAGGTTGTAGGGCCGTCGGGGATGATCTTCATACCTCTCAAGTGCCCCGTCCACATTCTGCTGATGGTAGTGTTGACAAAGCGTTCACGATTAAGGTATGAGAGGCACCATTTCTTCCGAAGTTCGTCGCAGCGCCTATGCTTTGCGATGGCATTTACATCGAGACAAGTGGTTTTAATAAGAGGGGGATCGATATTCCAAGCCTCCTTTGCGAGGGAGTCCAGATGTTAATTACCCTCGATATTGACATGAGCGGGGATCCATTAGATGGTACAGGTTTTCTCCCTAGCAATTATGGTAGACAGAAACACGTTGATGTCTTAGGGGAGTCTCATTTTACCTTCTTTAATGTCTCTCAGAGCAGATTTACAGTCAGAGAAAATAATGAGACCATTCGAAGGAACTGACTGTGTGAGGTAAAGGGCTAGGGCGGCTTTTATAGCAAACAGTTCACTAGTGAATTTGGAGGAGAATTTTCCTACTGCGACACGCGATGTTCGTAGGATGTTTGATCTGGAAGAAGAAGGAAAATGCCAGAACCTCCACTGTCGCACTCTAAGTTGGATGAGCCGTCAGAGTAAGCGGTGATAAGATCTGGTTTAGAAAGCTTGTCAATAGTATCCATGCCCTTTTTCTTAATGATTTCTTGTGGTTCTTCTTTCGAATGCGTTTCCATCAGGTCTATATTGATCTTAACTGTAGACGGTGGTCTGACAGAAAAGTATGGTTCTTGAATGATGTCAAGGCATGCGTGGCTTAGACTGATGATATTTCTGATAGAATCTTGGAGAATCGTTTTAACATTTCCCTGCTGGTCCAGAACCGAAAAAGGGACATTTAAGATATGTTCCTTGCCGTTGCTCCTGATCTTATTAGTGAATTTAACTCTGGCCAGTTTTCGCCTGCTCTCAAGTGGTGTAAGGCCGCATTCAATCTCAGCACTCAAGTTATTAGTTAAGGAAACTGCACCGATGATGATTTTGGATGCTCTGTATTGGACAGTGCCAATCTTCTTTTTTGTTGAGGAAGATGCTGGAGCCCATAATATTGCTGCATATTCCAGAACTGGTCTGATAGTTGTAGTGTAAGTGTTGAGGAGAGTCTTCGGCTTAGAACCCCATGTTCAACCACATAATTTTCTGAAAATATTGAGCTTTTTTAATGCTCTGAGTGAGGTAGCTTCAATGTGTTTAGTGAATCTTAGCTCGGTGTCCAACGTAAGACCAAGATATTTGGGGTTTGAAATATGATTGATTGTCGAGTTGAAGACCTTGATGGTAGGATGGAAAGATTTTCTATTTTTCCTGTCAGTGGTAAGCACACAGAGGTTAAATTTTTCTGGGTTAATGTTTGTGGCCCAGATTTCAACGTTCGTCAGGTTGGTGTTTAGACTAGCTTCCGAAGCAGATAAGTCAGAATTTGTATTCCAGGCAATGTCATCTGTATAGCAGGAAATTCTGGCATCACCGTTGATATATTCATGGATGGTATTCATGTACAGGAGAAACAGCAAGGGACTGTGGACCGAGCTCTGGGGGACTTCTGCCCAAGTTCGGCATGTCTTAGAGTAGTTTCCATTGACCCTCAAGACAAATTTTATATCTGTAAGGAAATCGTTAATACAGAGCAGAGAATTTCCAGTAATGCAGCACAATGTATGATCGCAGTGAGTTTCTGTCTCCAGACACGGTCAAAAGCCGCAGAGAGATCCAGAAAGACAGCAATTGTCTTTTTGTGTGGATTTTCCTGAAGACCGTCGGTGATAGACTGGACCAGATAGAAGAGTTGGTCGACGGTACTGTGCTGAGCTCAGTAAGCCGTTTTTTTTAAATGTAGCACTTTGCTTTCAATAAGCCATGTCATAATTCTTGTGTGGATAATCCTTTCCATAAATTTATATAGGGTGCTGGTAAGAGAGATAGGCCGGTAGCTCTTGCAGTTTGTAGCATCTTTGTTTGGCTGATAATCGGAATGATGATTTACTTCTTCCATGAGTTAGGTAGCTTGCCTGTGCTCAGGGACAGGTTGAAGATACGGAAAAGAGTGAGCTTTGCGAGAGCTCCAAAATACTTAATCATATGGCCAAAGATAAGGTCTATGCCTTGCAATTTACGGGGATCAAGACTGTCAATTGCATCCTCTAATTCCTCTAGGGTAAGCTCATTTGAAAAATGTCCTTTCTGTCGTGGAGTTTCCTTAGTTTTATCACCTGTTTAAAATTCCCTTCTGTTTCTTATCATCCTTATTGAAGCTCAGACTGCTTAGTATAGAGCGAGAAGGTTTGCTGCATCTTTGTCGGATTTGGATGAGCACCCGTCAAAGGTGATGACATTGGAATTGAGTTCTATATGTTCTTGAGTGCAATAATTATTGACAACATTGATCGCTTTTCAATGCTGGTGATCCTTTCTAGGATCTAGCTTGCTACAAAAGTCTGCCCATTTCTCGTGTTTACAGGCTGCGATTTCGGCTTCTACTCTGGGACTGATTGAGATCCGTTTCTTCCTATTTTCATCGTTATTTTTCTTTTCCAGCTCTTGCAAATATTATCACTTTCATTTATCAAAGCAATAAGGCAAACAATAAGCAATAAATACTTCCAATAAGGCAAACAATCATTCTTTCTTTTGCCCCTTTGGTTGGTAATCTTAGCTTCCCGCTGCATACCTTTGTTGAACTTTTGAACGAGATGGGCAAGGGTGTTAATGTTCGACATCTTTGAGCAATATGTATCAAGGCTTTCAGTAAAAGTTTCTCACTTCGCCTTTCTAAATTTCCGCGACTTCTTTATCTGGGAAACATAGCCAACCTCTAACGATAAGTTAATGACTATCGGAAAGTGGTCACTGATGGCGGATTTTATCACTCTCCACTTGGCAATGCCATAACTTGGAAGGTCAATCGCCATGATGTCTATTGTAAAAGAGGTCCCGTTTGTTTTTGATAAATATGTGTTGTCCCCGGTGTTCAATGTTGAAAGGTTCAAGCCAATCAGTAAATCTTCAATCTGTTCACCCTTGCTGTCAAGTTGAGAACATCCCCATGTGGGGCTTTTGGCATTGAGATTACACAAGACAATCTTGAGAGCTGAGGACGAAGAACTGAGATTTTTAATGAGGTCTGTATTGATGTTTGAGTTATCTTGATGGTAAACATTCATAAAGGTTATAGTACAGTTGGATAGAGACAAGTTGATTGCCTGGGCTTCAGTGTTCGAATTAGTTCTTGGATTTCAAATTGGTGATAGCTCTGTGAACTTGACATGCAGTTTACTGTAAATGAGTATTTTGATGTTACGGTTAAGAGTCAGGTTGGGACATGAGAGATCTTGCTTTAGCAAGCCTATCTGTTTCCACAGTTATAAAACTAAAACTACTTGATTTATAACACATTTGAACATTAAAACCTACGTGGCCTCTATAAAGTTTTCCTCTTTCTTTTCTTGTAGAAATCATGATATCTAAGTTTTGGAAACAGAATAAGAGATAAAGAAATAACTTTTTTCCGTCTCCCACCATACATTTGTAGAAGATTACACTTCATTATGTTCTACAAGGAAACACATTAACAGAATGACAAAAATAATAAAAACTTTAAGGACTGAATGGAAATTTTAGGATAAAAAAAGTCATTTCTTTTTCTTTTTTTTCCTTTCGGAGCAATGGAAAAGTACAACATATTACAATTGAGCAACACATTTTAAGAAATGCTTTTTCGTATTCAAAATAACCAGATGAATACGGCTGGTAAGATTATTGATAACAAGGATAGCGAAATTGGTGGATTAAGATTTTCAAAATAGTTTACGTATGGATAAATATTCTTATAGTACTGGTAGACTTTTCTTAGAAATATTCAGAGATATTGAATATTGTTCCAGAGATATTGTATCTCTACTTTAACACTGTTTCAGAGATATTGAAATATCCATATTTTTTTTTTTTTTTAAATGAGTATGTAAATTTCAATTCAAACCACTTTCTGATATCAGCTTGCAGCAGGTTCTCACACGCATTTCTCTTTACTAACCACTAGGCTACTTTATGACGCAATTGGATAAGAGAAACGTGTTTTATGAATGAACTGTGATAAATGCAAATAAGCATTGCTGTATAAGCAAAAGTGTAGTGAATAAGAGGAAAAAAATGTTTAGACAATGCTAAGTGGAAAATGAAGAAAATGATTATAAACGGTTAAAAAACTGATAAAAGAATAATTACAGGTAATAAGTAGAAGGGCTATGAGCAGGACTAACTCAACATATTCAGAAAGAAAATCCGAGTTCAATAACTAGAAGACTTATGTTTAGAAATGTTACAAATTGAATAGAATTTTCTTATAATATTTGTTTCAGAAGAAAAAATACAGGTAAAACGGCTAGAAACAAGCAATAGCATTTGATATTAATTACTCAAATTTGAATAAAAATTAAGTTATTTATTCAATAATATGTATACTGCTATTTCTGGTCTTAAGATGTCACAAACCTAAAAATCGGTGATTTAGAATTACGAAGAAAAATTAAGATTCAAAAGTATTTAATTCCTATACAGCAAATATTAAGTAAAATATTTCGTGTATTGTGATCTTTTTTTGAGATTTTGAATTATTTAAGGTATCCGACTACGTTCGGAACCGTGATTTTGCAAAAGCGTGTAAATGGATAATATTTATAATATATAGTGTCACCTAGATCAGAAAACGTATATAAAATTGTTTTAAAAATATTACTACAATAAAAAAATTATTTAAGTACAATATTTTGACAAAAAAATGAACATAAAATTACCAATTTTTAAAACATTCTCCTTTTGTGAAAAATGCTTCTATTATAATATATTTTGCATGTATATAGCCCAGACCTCTGAACAGACGCTGAACTATAATTTTTGAAATATATGGCTAAGAAGTGGATTTATCCATATTTTACTACAACAGAGGGGAGAAATTTTAAGAAAAAAAACGCAGATAATAATTTCAATGGGTAGTAACTCATAAAACAATGCGAATTTTTCAAAACTCCTATTTTAGACACTTTGGGGAAGTCTTTACTTTATATAAGCAGAATATTATTATTACAGAAGCATTTTTTATAAAAGGAGAACGTTTTGAAGAAAGGTTATTCTAATTTTTGCCAAAATATTGTATTTAAAATAATTTTTTTTTCTCATAATGTTCTTAAAACATTTTTTTACATGTATTCTAATCTAAGCAACACTAAATATCATGAAAATTATCCATTTATGCGCTTTGTTGAAAATCACGATTCCAAACGTAGTCGGATACCTTAATACTTACTATATCTTTTATAAAAGAATTTGTGGTTGCTCAATATAAGACACTTTAAGTTCAATTCAAATTTTTATTGGTATAGTAATAAAAAAATTTATAGGTATTTATATTTTTAAAGAAATGCAAGTTTATAACATGCACAGCCATTTTGAAAAATCAATTGGCTAAGTGGTAGCATATCGCGCGTTTCCACGGGTTGATAAATGAATACCCAGCTTACTTGGAACTAAACACTGGGGGTTTTGCGTCGGAGGCTAAAAACTTTGCCAGAGCATCTGCTCATGTACCTCAGTGCCCAAGGTCATAAAAACTGAGATTGGCACAGTAGACATAGAAATTGTATGGTTGGTGGCGCCAATAAGTTTATTTTGAAAAATTAATACACAATTTCTCGAAATGCGTCGAGTCTTCAAAGAAATTAAAATGTAGTCAACGAACATCTGTAAAAAATTTCAAAACAATTATTTTCCAAAAGTATCGGAAGAAACTCTACTGTGTGTCTTAAACTTGAGAAACTTAGAACATAGAATTAGAAAGAAATAGTATATTATCATACACATAAGGTTATTTCTACTTACTCAAGTCTTGTTATTATTTATATTTGAATCAAAGTTTATGTACTATACAGTTGAACCTGTATTTGTGGGGTAGATAAGGACTTCATAAAAATAAACGCACAAAAAATATTAAAAAAATTCATAAATTCTTACATATATCAAACTAATTCGTGCAAATACTACAAAAACTTTTTTTTATGCGGTGGATAGAGACCACATAAAAAAGTCGCATTTTTAAAATATGCCAATCAGTTACGAAATTTATGTAAGAGTACATCCATAAGAAAATAAATAATTAAATATTACACATGGAAACATTTTTAAAAAAATAGTTTCTCATTGTATACACGGATAAGTTTTCAAAATGTCCATACATAATTCATTGCTACTCATTGTAATCCAAAACTCTGTAATGAATAAGTTCAAAATCGCTTTCGTCACTTGAAGTTACAATTTAAATTGATTTATTTTGTGGCAACATAAAGTAAGAGTTAAGTTTTTGGTCGAAGGTCGGGTGGTCAGTTGCTTGTAAATATCATTATACATGGTTGGAGCTCTTTTTGGAATTTTATACTCCTTTCTTAATTGGTATCTATTTAAAGAAAATGCTTTTCCAATTTGTTAGAAAGCTGGATCCCTGTATATTTTTATCCACTCTCAAAGAGTCTGGTTCTTTTTTTCCGTCTTCATAATTCATCAAATTATTGATAATGTCATTGAAAGTTTCGTCTTCAATCAAGTGTGGGCTGCTGGAGAGTTGAGAGAAAGCAACTGAATGCGCATTGTCAAGAGACTGTTTATAACAAATGAACAGAGCGTCTTGAAGTGCTTACATTTCAGGGGCGTAACGTACAGCCCCGCATCACGGGGGGGGGCAAGGCCTGTCTAACTCTAATTACATATTAACCCAATTTATAAAATATTAAAGGCAAAACCTGACTTTCAAGGGGGGGCAAACATTCTCCATTACGCAGCTAGTAAATAGATAGAAAACATTACAGTGGTGCCAAAGCCATTGAAATTCATACACCGCATTAAAAAGGATCGCACATAAAAAATCACACAAAAATAAAATCGCACAAAAAAAGACCGCACAAAAACATGTTGTACTGTATATATAAATTGTGTTTTGAATATATATGCCGTATATTTTATTCACTTATAAGAAATATATTTTTGATAGTTTTTGATGGTTTTATATATTTTGTATACGAATCAAATTATAGTGCATCAGTATACATTTTATAAATGAATAATTCATACAAAGGGAATAAAATATTTCTTTGAATTGAGCTATGAAAAGCTTTGGGTTAAGAATGAAAGTACTCTTGATATCTGATGGAATACTTAGAAGCCTTGTGCCTTACAATTGCTATGTGGAATCACAAATGATCATAATCCGTATTTGTGAAGATATATTTTTTGCCGGATATATTAATACAACGACTAGATCTCAATATAGACATTCATCTTTTCATCTACTTATGTTTTACTTTTTACAAAATTTATCTTTGTTATTTTTTGAATAACTTGGATTTCAAATAATACATCTTTTTTCTCTGTCACAATGAAGTATGACAAGTATATTCTTTATTGTTGTATTATGAATACTTTGTTAAAAGAACATTTACAAAATGAAACTTTTCAATAGATTCCAAAATAATTTTCATGCAAATATACTGTGAAGATATTATAACATATTATTCAGAAGCAGTAGTCTCGAAAATGAGCCCCGGAATATGCATATTCTTTACAAAATGTGACCATATTTCAAAAAAGGTATTTTCCTTTAAATGTTTTTTATTTTTATTTTCAATATTACCTATGATGGCTTAAGTGCAAAGGGGTTTTGGTCATTTACACTTTTATTTCGTTAATAATGCATATCATCGTCTAAATATTTCAGAAGGGTATGTTTGAATAATTAATTTAGATCTTATGCAAAAATAATACTTTAAACTATCACACTATACTATTAATAGAAAGTACTTGTAAAGGATATTCATCTTTTCTCTAAATTATTTAACTTTTACATTAGAAGCTACGAACTCAGTAAACAGCTTTAAAGTTTACCAAAATTGCAAGATTCTGTATAGTTACAATTATAAGATTAAAAAGTTGCTGAGATGTGTACAAAAATAACATTTAAGTGTAACACACAAATATTCTTTGAAATAAAAACTAAATTCACGTTTTTAGCAACTAACATTAAAAAATAAAATAAACATACACTGCCAAAAGAGTGTAATAATCTACAAAGAAGAAATCTTATGTAAACACCCTTTAAAGTAAAGCATTTCTTCATTTTGAAAAAAAAAAAAAAAAGAAACAGCGGAAATTAATACACAATGGCAACAATATAGAAATTATTAAAGATTCCACAAAGGAAAATCATTGCTCTCAACCACAATTAAATTTCTATCCCATTGGCAATTTCGATGTCAAATTTCTGAAGATGACGAAATTATATATATACAATATATAATATTAAAGTACATAAAAACTTGACCTTAAAATTCCAAATAATTTCATATCATTATTAAATATTTTATTTCCTGCTATCTTTAAAAACTGCAAGCCAGCTTTGATTAATTATTTATAATATACAAACACTTCGAAAATAATATAAGCAATAGTATGATTTACTTGAAGTCTGCATTTTATCTAGTCTTCTTTAGAATATTCGGTTAACATGATTCCTCTCAATTTATCTATCAAATACTCCAAGTATATATTTTTGGAAATGATGATCTTTATATTTTATGCCCCGCAGTCCCATAGACTTGGGAAGAAAATCAGCGTTTCTAATAACGATAACAGTTACGATGAAAGTGCTATTATAAATATATCTTTTTCTGTAAGTAATGCATTTATATTGATTTTATATTTTTATATAAAAATATTTTAAGCTATTTTTTTCATGATTTGAGATGGTGAACATATTTTTTTTATCAGTAAACTAATTACTATGCTAATTCTGTTAAATCTGCTGCGATAACATATAAGTGTTTCACACCAATTTGTATCATGTTAATCTTGGTTTATAGGCATCTATTCTTAATGCAGCAGAAAAGAATTCGAAAAAAGAATATTTATTGTTCTCAATTATATTGATTAATATAAATTCGTTTTTATTCTATTCTGGAAAAAATTATGAACGTATTTTTACAAACTATACAGGAGACAAATATTAACTTAAAACTCTAATGTTCATCCCTCTTAAAAATTATCTAAAACATTAAGAGCAGAAATTTTAAGTAATAAAAATTCTAATTTTATAAGCAAAGATATTCCAAACTAAATATTCTTGCTCACGTTGAATAATCCGAGTCAAAATATTTTGCAAGATAAACTTAATTTTACAGAACTATCGTATTAACTGTTCGTACAAGTTAAAAAGAATCGTTACATTTTTTCTATAATCATCTTAAAGAATGTTTTGTTCGTAAAATTTACAGGAAGGAAAACACTTTTATATTACTTGCTTAATTTCTTGAAACTTTTCCTCTCAAATAGATTTTAATTCAATTGCTTATTCTTTTTTTTTAATTTATGGAAATGTTGAGGTATTTAACCTTTTATTATTTTGTTTCTAACTTTAACATTTCATATGCCGTCATGATTTTACTATATATATATATAAATAATGTACATTGTAATTTAATTTACTTAGTTTCTTTATTATTAAATTTTCTATAATTTTTTCAGAGGATCATGACAATCTGTGTCTGCCGACATATGTCAGTTTAAAGGCTGGAAATTGAAACTCTAATATTTCTTGCACAAAAACAGTTGCTCCAAAAATATTGACTATTGGTTGAAAATTATATAAGCTACCTAAACTTAAGTTGAAAATTATGTTACAGTTTAGTATCTTAGTGCTTTTCCACACCGCAGGTACTTGGTTTAAACTCCAGACTGGGCAAGGTCGACTCAGTCTTTCGTCTCTTCAGTGGGTCGATAAATGAGTACCAAGCTTGCTTGGGAGCTAAACATTGAAGGTTTGGGATCAGTCTGACCACTTGACTAGAACCTCTGCTCATGCATCTCAGCGTGCAAGGTCACGGAAACAGAGATGGACACAGTGGGTCTTGGCCCTCATCGGCTGTTGCTCTACTAAGCTTTGTTTAGAATGTTATTATTTTTTATAAATACAATTCCAACGAATTCGTTTTTAATTTTAAAGTACATGAAATGACATAACATTTGAACTTGCAATACAATCGGCTCAAACTCTTATTCGTTCTTTTATTTCAACATTACTAAGTTTTACGTAAAGAGAACAAAAGGAAAAACAAAAATATATATAAACGCAGTATTCTAAACCTAAATACATATTCCCTATCAAGAGCTATCTCTATTAAAAACTACCACTAAATAGTTTCATTTTCCACATGTCATCTCAACTCTCTATTTTTTTTTTTTTTAATTTCGAACTCGATATCTTCTTGACAGGTTTAAACGGGAAAGTAAATAAAAAGAAAATTGGAACATGCAGTTCATTTCACTTCTTATATATGTGTATAACCAACATGAATAATTCAAAAATCTCAATGAGACACGGTGGATGAAGTAAAATAAAAAAAACGGGGAATAAAACCATGCAAAAAGACGCAATGATAACAATAGCGAAGCTGTAAAAGGGCCATTTTTATTACTTCTTTTTGGCTCTAAACTCGGAGGTCGATATACTTTGTTTGCTATGTATACAAAACTAAATATGATTTTCATGTATTTTTTAGATATGAATAAGAACTTATTGCCTTATCTTTTTTACTTAAATATTAATTTTGAATTTTTTAAAGAAATTCTTGTGTAAATTTATTGAGCTTTTATGGGATTTTTGGTATATCTCCCTTGTGCATTTCAGTCTGCATTTGGCATGGACCAATCACCTCTCTTTTCACCCCGCCAAGGTCATGGCCTTGATCATGATTCTGAAGGTGAAGAGTCGATTCTGAATTATAGGTGAGAACGTATGGTCATTGTCATTTCGCATTAGAACGATGTGAAAATAAGCGCATATCATTAGGTAGTGGTCCCCGACCCCCGGGCCGTGAAGCAGTTCATCCATCAAATGCACTAAGCCACCTAGTGAAAACTATTTCCATTTCATTTATTGTAATGTATTTATTTCGGTTTTGTGCGACTTTCTATGGACATCGCTTTATATTCCATACAAAATCGCTTTATATTTATTTTCAGGTGTAACTTTTTTTATTCTGAAGGCACATTTAAATACAATTCATATAAAATTATTAAATCAAAATAATTTAAAATATAAACAATTACCTCCACCCTCTCCAAACGGGCCACGATAACATTATCAAACGTTGACCAGTTTGCAGGAAAAATAGGTTGGGAAGCTCTGGCAAAGGGCATATTTTGTTTTAATTCTACTTGGATGCACAATTTAAATCAATAAATCGTACTTGTTGAGTTTAACTTGCATACAGCCCACTTCCTTTCTTTTATACTTTAATTACATTAAAACTGCTTCGTCTTAGGTCTTAATATATTTTTTTGTTTTCTCAAGCAATTAAAAAAAATTCTTAAATTTTTTAATTATTTCGGTTCAGTTTTCTGTGAAAACGAATCTAAACAGGTTCAGTCCTAGGAGAACCCACACCCTCGGCGCGAATTATTTTGGGTTGGCGATAATTGTGTCATCTTGGTAACCCTACTTTGATACACTAGATATAGTAAACCTAAATATTTCTGGAATTTTCGTATTTTGTCGCCAAGGGTGTGGGCTCTCCTAGGATTTTACCATCTAAGCAAAATCATTACTTTATCACGACATTATTTTAAAGATACATGTGTGTGAGAGAAAGAAATCTCTGTTTTTTACATAAACCAGGAAAAAAATACATATTTTCTAAAACAAAAACTCTTATATTTTACCTTGCTTGAGTGTATTTTATTATTAGAAAGTAATAAGAAAAAAAACCATACTTGAATATATTTTTGAAATAAAAACACAATTGTTTTTAATTATTAAATACTTATTTGACACACTCATTTCAAAGAATATCTACTTCATAAAAAGTATTTAAAGAAAGAAATATTTTAACATGAAGAAGTTAATAATTGCGAGATAATCGCTGTGAAATTCATATAAATATATACAGTTCTATTAATATACTAAATATCATATTTAACTCACGTTCAGAAAGAAAAATTCACATATCGATAATTACTTAACTATAATACAATACCCCTTTTGAAGGAAACAAATTGAATGCTAAAAGTATAACAATAAGCTGGAAAGTAGCAATCTATAACCCTTATGAAGAATATCTGAAAATATGACTTGAACCACATTTATGGAGCACTGAGATCTATTCATTTCCTAGTTTTGAATGAACGGAGTTAGTTTAAAAATATCTCTTTGTCGGAAGTATTTATTTAGCGGAAGAATCAATTTAAAAATCGACCATCATGAAAATAATATTCATCATTCATTCTTTGAGATTTTCTCTTCAATAAAGAGGACCAGTTTATTGAATTTGGGGAAGACTCAATAAATTACTTAAATGTATTTTCAAAGTATCTAGCGACTTAAAGAGGATTATTAGAGACTGAAAATTTAAAAGTAAATTCAAAAAGTTATACAGTTTATTGCTTTAAATTAAGAGACGTTTAAGGAAGACTTTGATAGAAATATTAGAACAATTATTTTTATTGAAATGTGAAAACAATTTAGAAGATTTCTATAGGTAAGTAAAGAGAGCAGACGTTTTATTGGAAAATGTGATAATTTGTAACGAGAGAGAGTTTTGGAAAACGAATAAATAATAACTCCTACAGTTAAATATATTTTTGGAATGTACTAATTATGAATTTCCTATTATATAATCTCCTTAAATATAACTAAATAGAAAAGGAATTTGAAATGTGCGTAGTATTGTCTGCATTGCTGGTAACTAAATAACTATTTACACAAAGTAATCTGCAGTAATTTATATTCAATTGATGTAAGAATCCTGAAAGAAAAATCAGGATTATTCTATAAGAATTTTTCCAACAAATCTTTATTAAGGTATCCGACTACGTTCGGAGTCGTGATATTGCAAAAACGTATAAATGGATCATATTTATGATATTTCGTGTCACTTAGATTAGAAAATGTATATAAAATTGTTTTAAGAATATTATTACAATAAAAAATTATTTAAGTACAATATTTTGACAAAAAATGAACATAGAATGATCCATTTTCAAAATATTCCCTTTTTGTGAAAAATGCTTCTATTGTAATAATGTTTCGCCTGTATATAGCCCAGACCTCTGTACAGAGGCTCAACTAGAATTTTTGAAATATATATCTTAGAAGTGGGCTTATCCCTGTTTCACGACAACAGAGGGGAGAAATTTTAAGAAAGAAACGCCGATAATTATTTTAATCGATTGTAACTCTGAAAATAATGTGAATTTTTCAAAGAATCACAGTTGAACCTCTGGAAAAAGGTCTGAGCTATATACAGGCAAAATATTATTATATAATAGAAGCATTTTTCACAAAAGGAGAACATTTGGAAAAAAGATTATTCTAAGTTACTTTTTTGCCAAAATATTGTATTTAAATAAATCTTTTTGTCAAAATGTCCTTAAAACTATTTTATACATGTATTCTAATCTAAGTGACACTACATATCATGAAAATTATCCATTTATGCGCTTTTTTTAAATCACGGTTCCGAACGTAGTTGGATACCTTAAATATATTTAGCCTTATTAGAAAATTTGAAAAGCATTTTTGTTCTTCAGTTACATACAGAAGCTCTTCTAAGAATTTATTTCTACTATTAATAATGTACTCGATTTTAATAAGTTTTTATGTCCTTATTCTAATTGTAATAGTTAAGTCCATACTTACGTTTCTTTTATTTTACAGAAAAGTTGACTTTCAGTATACTATAGAACTTTTGAATAAAAACAGAATATATCTTAGGAACTCAAATGGACTACATACGCATTTATATTTAAAATGTTATTCCACATTTTGAGTAAACATAAAACATTCCACTATATCTAAGACTTACAAAAATATTATACGTTTTTCTTTTCTTCTACGGTTAAATTTCCTTATATACATCAATAAAGTATCAGAAGAGCTGATAAATGAATAATTCATACAAGAAACGCAAAATATTTTTGAAGAAGTCAACTATGAGAAACTTTCCAGTGAATGATGAATACATTCTTAAAGGATTGATACAGGAGAAATTCCTTGCCACACAATGACCACTGAGTGATAAAAAGGTTTATGTATCAGTATTCTCGGCGTAATGTTCTTCCGTCTGAATCCTTTTGATCTATGTATTGGCGCATGATTTCTCTGTCATTCTTTTTTTTTTTTTCTCCTTTTAGTCATCGAGAACATTTATATTTACTCAGAAGACTTTATTTTATTTACGGGCACTGAAACTAACATTTAAATGAGGAACTGTTTACCAATTTTTCTGCAATATGCAGCAGAAAAATGAAAAAAAGACACAAACATTTTCCCTGCTTAAGTATCTTTATAAATTTTCATCTCAAAGAATAATTCAGAGGGACGGTTTGAGCAAGAAAAACACCATCTTGTTATGCGTGCGGAGAGTCACATTTTGTTAGAAACTGGGCGAAGAAAACGAGGAAACTAGAAAGAAAGATACTCGTACAGGATACAACGTAGATCAAATCAAAATTTATATCTGTAACCAAAATGATTATTTGTTCAATGAACTGCGATAGGTAAATGTTATTGTTGAAAATATCCTATAGTCTTCATGTTCAATTAGTAAACTTGGAAAGTTAACATTAAATAATACATTTTATTTAGTAAAAAGTTATTTCAAGGTCTCATTTTTTTATTCAAACGTCAGTATACGTTTAACTAAATATTCAAAACATTGACCACAAATCTAATATGTTGCCACTATCTAAATATTAAATATCATTCCAAAATAGGAAATCAGTATCGATACAATTCAAAACGTTACAAATAAATACTAAACAGAAATAACAATTATAAAATTTAACATTAAAAATAAATAGAAATAGTAGTATGTAAGATAGTAGAATGTAAATTTAGTATGTTTATAGTCCAACATGTATATTTTTTACAGTTAAGTCAGCGTTTATCAAACTGTGGAGCATACCCCCTAGGGGGGCGTGATAATCTTACCAGAGGGTGCGAGCATATCAAAAAGTTGAAAATAAAAAATTATTTAAAAAAATTATTAATTGACTGAAAGGAAGAAAAACAAAAATACATTCTGACATAATAAAAAGTAAAATACTTATTTGCACTGATATAATATACTTATAAATGTATAAGTACTGTACAATGTATTTGATCATTAATTCATCAACACTGAGTTAAGAACAAGTTTAATTATTACAAGTGACCCCAATGAACTTGCCATATACAAAATTTAATACTTATCTTGATAATTTGTAGGGTTTATATTTTCAGCGTTAAAGTTCATTATTATTGAATTCAATACATTGTTATTGTATGAAGGGGGGTGCGATGAAAATTATGATTGAAAATTGGGTCGCCAATATTGAAAGTTTGAGAAGCACTGAGTTAAGTTGATAATTATTACTCTGTTCATATATCTCTCTCTCACTAAGCCACTGCAATCACGTTATAATAGTGGCTTAAGGCAGCGCATCAAATTCAATTATCATAAACAAGAAATACGTTTCGAATATACAGCTAGAAAACATTCCCAATTTATTCTAACAGATCATTTTGAAGAAAGGAGAATAACTGATTGGTCAAAACTGTTCTCCCTTTTGACGGGAGGAAAACAGCAGTGCCCTGTGGATTAAAGCATGGGTATCTTATTGCCCTTGCAAACATAGAGCTTTTTAAATCTGAATCAAACGAAGGAGGACCGATGACGAAATGATATAAGTTAGTACATTTGCACAAAAAAAAAAAGTGGACAAAATAAAAAGGACGAGGTGGCGTGGTTCGTTGATTCGGGAAATGTGCGTGTGTGTGTGTCTGATTTGATTTTAATGAAAGTAAATAAGTTATATGATAACAACTGTTTGATATGCCACATATTTAAGATTGCATTGTAATTGACAAAGTCCATGTACATATATAAAAGTATACCCAAAATAAAACCAAAACCACAACCTTGAAAATAAAAATAATCTGTCTGATAAAAAAACCCATCTGTCAAAGTTCCCACATGTTGTTTTAAATGG
Source organism: Trichonephila inaurata madagascariensis (assembly GCA_019973955.1). Lineage (NCBI taxonomy): Eukaryota > Metazoa > Arthropoda > Arachnida > Araneae > Nephilidae > Trichonephila > Trichonephila inaurata. Next base: position 123,587 of record BMAV01000801.1, read on the forward strand.
GAAAAGAGAAGTAAAAAAAATAGCTATTTAAATAATTAGCTCAAAGGATAATTAGAGAGTTGTTCCTCTTTTCGTTTCGTATTGTGGTATGAAAAAAATAGAACGATGAGCTTGACCATTGACAATAGAAAATTAAGAAAATTATCAAGGAGAGGTATCCACTTCCTGTTATTGAAAAGGTATTAGCTAAATTAATGAAATGGAGAGTAGTTCTGAACCTTGATCTGAAAAATGCTTTTTTTCCTCTATGTAAATGTCGGTAAGCAAGTAGAAAATATACCGCATTAGGAACAGAAACATGTCCGTATGAATTTTTAGAAATGTTATTTGGTTCATCCATTAGCAGTAATCATTTCCAAATGTACATTAATTACGTACTCAGATAATCTTATTAAGAGACGATACTTTAAAAAAGAATAGATGTCATCTTAGTCCCGTCTATTGTTGAGAAAGAAGGCTCGTGGTTAATTAATGAGGATATTACCAACGAACCCTAAATACGATTTTGAATTAAATCACAAAAAAAGGACAGTTTTTACAGAAATAAGTAGTTTTTCAGGTCACGTGCTTCAGAATGTTACCACATTCAGCCCTTATTTGCAAAGACAACAAGTTCATAACTTCCCGCTGTGTAAGAATGCTAAAGAGCTGCGAGGTTTTTTAGACTTGACAAGATATTTTAAAAATACATATATGTGGCAGGGAAAGGATGAAATTGTAGGAATTTCATCAAATCCCTACGGCAGGATAGTACGCGTGATGGCACGTGACAGAATATTTTGGGCACGCCACCGATCAAAACAGTTTTTATTTTAGTTGAAAATAACGAAGTTTACCATGAAAGTATTACGAATAAACACGAGGGATCGGTAGTGGAGCGAAGTCGACGGGGTGCATACTCGTTTGTTATTGTATTTACTTAGTTTACTTAGTTACTTCTTGGAGACGACAATTGTTAATCATGCAAATTTTGTCTACGCATAGCATAGTCAATTTCGTTAACACAACTTTATTTTAAAGTTTATTTGTGTTATATATATGATTTTAACTGTTATTTAACATGGCTAGTCCAGATACATTCAACTGTTTGAAGAAGCTGGCTCATGCTATTTTAGCTATATATTTTCATCTATCTATGCCTGCGAGTCATTGCTTTCAGAGCTGAATAATAGTTAAGACTCGCTTAGAAACCATTTGGCAGATAACTCCAATTCAGCATGCATTCTGCTAAAAGAGAGAGTTATATCTTACAATTTTAATATGTTACTTGTCATCTATAATCTGCTACAACAGGAGTCACACTAATGTTACTTTAATTTTAATTAAGCGTAAAACTAAAACATTTATTACTATACAGTGTAAAATGTATTTTTTCGTTGTATATAAAGAGTTTTGAGTTGTTAGTGTGTAGTTTTATTATTTTCAAAATAATCACAAGCCCAAATTATTTGACGGCACGTCTATACCTTATTTTACATTTCTTTAGAAAAAAATGGCGTGTTGATCCATAAAGGTTCACCACCCCTGCCCTAAGGGATATGATCAGTTGATGGGAGATGCTTAAATAACGTCTCTTCAAGATTATTTCCCAGAAGAAACTCTTTTTATCAAATCTCTGACCTGTTTCAGTGAAATGATGAAATGACCTAGTCAGGATTTGCATTGGCAAAATGCTGTCCAGGGGGAGGGAGACACTTGGGGTGTCGAGCCCTTGTACTTCCTAACCATACATATAGTAATATCGATCCCCTAAATATTAACACTATATCTTTAAAAAATGGCACCAAAGGATCAACATAGGAATTGATATTTTAGTGTGTAAGCAACCGAGAGAAAAGATGTTACAGATGTTAAAAAGATGTTAAAAATACCAGCCTAATTTTCTAATTATTTATTAATTAGTTTGGAATAAATAATTTGTATTTCATTGACTATTATTGTATTACTTACTTCTACGTTTAATAATGCACCATATTTGTTAAATAAACACTTTTAAACTTTTGACAATATTATTTAATCATTTCACTGAAACAGATCAGGGATTTGTTTAAGTCCCATACTTTTATAATGGAAATGACCTTGAAGAGACGTTGTTTTAACATTTAAATTCAATCAATTTATCATCTTCCTTAGAGATTTGATGAAATTCCTACTTTCATCATTTTCCTGCGACATATATACCAACGTATGTTATGCTATCTTTGTGATTTATTACTATGATGGGTATTTTTTAAATTTTGCTTTGAATAAAAAATAACATTTTAGAGACTTAAGAACACTTTGTTAAGAGAACCCTTACTGCATCTATTCAAAGAAGGTGCTGTGTTAGAACATAACATGTAAACTGCCTTTGATTGCTGTACTTCTTTAGCGAGATGAATGCCCTCTATTACATGAACAAGAAAGCATCTGTTCAAGAACATTTTTGTAGCTACGAACTTGAATTGCTTGCAGTTATAGATGTTTTGAAAGAATTTCGAATTAATCAGTTGGGAAGAAAATTCAATCACATATTGCAACGTCTGCAAAACCTCTCCAGAAAAACAACTCATGCCAAATTTTGCCAGATGCTCAATTTTTCTTCCGTAATTTTGGTATATAGAGCATCGTCCTGCAAAATAAATGCAACACTTACATACGTTAAGTATTCATTGTTTTATGCCAGTGCTTCTCAAAGTTTCAATGTTTACGACCCAATATTCAATCATAATTTTCATCGCTCGCTTTTCATACAATAACAATGTAATCAATTCAATAATACTATACTTTGGCGCTAAAATTACGATGCGACTTTAACCTCCTAAGTACCACCGGCGTATATAAACGTCTCGCTCAGTCAAAGCTTTAATTTCCCCGGACGTATATATACGTCTTTCTGAAGTACGATCTTTTCTGTGCACTGCTATCCATAAATTTATTCCAAAGTCCAAAGAATGCAATGAAAGGACCTTGAAAATATTTGCAAAGGATTTACTTATTTCAGATATTATTTTTGCTTCTTTATTTCCCCCCCCCCCCCCAAATACATCACATACGCGCAGGTAGTGGAAGACGTTTGGCATTGGGTAGCGAATAGCGTAACTTTTAATCGGTAGTTAAGAAATTAATTACAAACCGCAAAAATTATTAATTAAGTGTTAATTATTGTATGTAATTTTATATATAAGAATCCCATGGGGTCACTAGTAATTATTAAACTTGTTCTTAACTTTGTATTGTTAAATTAATTTAAAATACATTGTGTAGTACTGATGCATTTATAAGTGTAATATATCAGTGTAAATGTGTATTTTGTTTTTTATTGTGTCAGAATGTATATTGTTTGTTTACTTTCAGTACATTAATATATAAATTTTTTTAAATAATCTTTTGTTCTTGACTTTTCAATGTTCTCGCGCATTTCCCATACAGTTATCACGCCCACCATCAAAGGGGGGGGGGGCCCAACAGTGTGAGAATCGCTGCATTATGCTAATGAAGAGTATTAAATACATATTCATAATTGATAATGCTCAAGAAAGTGACGAATGTATTAAAACCATTAACAGGCAGTTACGTGTTGGCAAGACTTCTGAATTATATATATATATAATCTTGAATAATAATGTTTTGTAAAGAATTAGGGAAAATCAAGAATGGTTATTGGCATGCCAGAAATGATACAAGTTGATGTTGTGGAGAATTCTCATTCATTTAGGAATTTTGCTGTTGCATTAGGTGAAAGGCTACTATTAATTCTCAAAAATGAGAAAATGTGCTGATAATTTTTCTATAAAAAAAGGTATCGAATATGTGTGGGTGTATATATGTTACATAATATCTCAAAAGTATTAAAAGGTAAGAAAAGGAGAAAAAGATAAGATCTATAACATTTTATTCCTAACGGAGATCTACTATTGACAATATATCACGTAGTCTTACTTCAACCCACAAAAAAAAAGAAAGAAACATCCTGCATAATTTCAAGACTGAAGATCTAATAGTTCTGTTGATATTGCAAGGAGTAAGTGAGTGAATCGTTTCTCTTACTTATATGGATAGTACGAGAGATAAATATTTGGAACGACGAACGGATTTCAAGAACATTTATTGCGACTAATACAAGTTATATAAATTCAATACACACGTACAATAAAGGTATTTTTTACTGAAGTCTTCAACTATCTCTTTTATTTTATTTTTCGAAGATTTCTTTTTTTTAAAGGTAAGTAAGAAAAAGTAAGGAAGTAAGTAAAAATAAAAGTAAGAAAAGATTCATTTTATGATTTCTGCATAAAATGAATCATCCTATAGTTCATAATTCATAGCTTTAAACACAGGCATTACTGTTTTGTTCCTTTTAGACTTACATACTCTTTTTTTACTCAACTTATAATGATAGGCGAGCCGACTGGGTGGCATAGAGGGTAAAGCACTGGCCTTGCACATCTGAGATTTGGTGGGTTCGAGCTTGTCCCAAATCGGTAGATTTCAATGATGAAAAGAAATTGACATCGATCATATCGCGTGATTATGCAGCATGTTAAGTACCCTAAAGTGTCTGTTTGACTTCGGTTCTTTCAGAAAAATTAAACTCCTAGTACAATTTCGCATTATCAGATATCAGGCGTCTCGCACTAGGGAGTAAATTAAGCGTCAATATTACATTGTGGTAATTAATAACTACCTATATAACTACCTAGCCACACAAAAAAGTGATACCATCTTCCGAGGAATGTACTAGGTCTGCAATGGTAAATACCAATCCACTGGCCCATTTGAAATTTTAAAAAAAATCATAATAGGCGAAAAAAACAATCCCTAAATATTATAAGCAAATATCATACGTTCGCCTCCAAAAATATACTCACCAAAAGGAATCAACTGATTTACTCTTAGAAATGGGATAAGTACGGAGTAAGATTAAAAATCCGAACTAGTTCATGTTCGGTCAAGAAGCACATTTTCCGTTATTTAAATAATTGAACTGACAACAAATTACCAATGTCGGTAAGACTAAAAAATTTTTAAATATAATTTCAATAAAAGAACATTTAATAGCTTTCCTCTCGAAATTGTATTCATCATATTGAAAGAATACGTGAAAGAACTTAACGAATTTAATAAGTATATACTATATAATCCTGCTGCATGAAAGAAAGTATGTCACGTAATATCGCAATAAGATTCTTTAACGAACTTTGAAGCATAATTTTTACTGGGGAAGGAACTGTTTGAAGAGAAACAAAGCTTATAATTTAAAAGAAAAATTTATTGTGCTACAGAAAACTGACACTGTTTTGAGACTACGAAGAAGGATAATTATATAACATTGCTACCCAGTTGCTGTATCTTGTAAGATATTTTATTTATTTTGAGTAGTTATTCATATTGCACTTTGTTTAAAAAGTGGACTTTAATTTGTGGGATACTAGCATGTCTATTTTAATTCATGTTCTTTTAAAAAAATGATAATTAAGTTAAAAAGTACGCTAAATTAAATAAAGAAAATAGGTATAAATTTTGCCACTATATACTTGAAACTGATGTAACAAGTAATATAAAAAAATAGTTTTTAAGTCAATTCCTACTTAGATCAACAACGAAAAGTTTTATTTTAGCTACTTTTTATTAAATAGTTACAATTAATGTAAATATGTTTATACATAGAACAGAATCACAACATTAAGTAGTAATTAGTTTTTTAAATTATCATTAAAGTATCTTATTGTCCTTTTAATTTCAGTCCAACCAACGTGGCTGTATTTGTAATTCTTTAAGTAATTAGTTTTAATCAATTAAAATTTCTGTTAATTATAATTAAAAATTACTGTATTATCATCCAAAATGATCCTGTATATAAAATTTCAGCTCAATTCAGCTCTTTGAAATGTGCTTTATTAACGATTGAAAATTCCACCAAGATAAATAAATAAATATACAAATATAGAAATAAATAAATATATAGACAGTGCGAGCTAATAGTAGGAATTGAAAAAAATACTTTTAAGATATGTCCATCATATTATTTGCTATAAGATATCTATTTTTTTCTACATAAATAAAAGGTATTAAAATACTAAAAATGTATCTACAAAAATATCTCTGAAATCTGACTGTCATTCTGATGGTGTTTATGTATTGTTCTTGATTCTTTGTTTTATTGATCCTAATTTGTTGTTACTCCTTGTTTGCTTGCGAGCAGTGTTTTCACTCTAGCAAATAATGTATTCATCAAGGGCTGCTGCTGGAAAAATTAAGTGATTTGATTTACGTCGCTATCTGAATCAACATGAAATCTATTGGCTACATACCTCGTATGATTTAACTGCAGTCAGGTGACAAGGACGACACTTGAGCTGGCAACCCTTCTGAACTTTCACATCACATAAAAAGGGGGACTTCGCGTCGTCACGGATTTAACTGGAATCAGCCTCTTTACACAGTCGCATGAGGTGATGTATATTTTTAGTGATGTTTGTAAGTCTAGGAATTTTACTCTTCAAAAAGATTAATACCTAATGAGATTTCCATTTGTAGATTCTCTTTCAAAATGTACTAATTCGATTCTACTTCTAATTCTCAAGTTAAGATAGCCCCCTCCTTCCCAAAATACTGCTATTATCAGTTTTTTTTTAGTTTTTTTTATGAACATTAAATTCAGTTTAAGCCTTTATATACCGACGGTACTTATAAGTGCCACTCACTTTAAAATTGCATAGAATAATAACTTTTACGAATACTCTGACGATACTTAGCAGGAATATTCTTTGAAATCCACTCTTCCAAGATATAGGGCAGCACGGGATCTATGATGAGTATTTTAGAGGGGAACAAACATCCCCTGAAACATCAAAGCTTTACTTCTAATTCATACAGCATAGTTTGAAGAAAACAGGATTATATATATAGGGAATTTGGACCCAAAATCCGTGCATTCACCTGCCGCTCCTGGTAGCATAAATAACTCTCACATGTTTAGGCATCGTGTTTAAGTGGGCTTATATGACATATAAAGGCAAGTCATTCCATGCTGCTTTAAGTCGTGTGCCACACTTCATTCATCGTGATGAATGGAAAGCATTGACGAAACTCTTGTCTCAGCTACCAAAGACCAACTGCTTTTTAGTGAGTGAGAATTCTGGAGAATAAGATGGGGCTTGGTCAAAAGTTAATCATCATCTGCGTCGAGATCGGTCAAGACATGGCGAACAGCATCCGTTTTTGCGTTATCTTGTTGAAAGAGGATGTCTCCGAGACCTTCCATATAGGGTGTAACCACCATCATTAAGATCTGAGAAATGCAGTACTGGCTATTCAGATTGCCTACGACACAAAAAAAGCTGTTCATGAGCTCAATGGATACACATACCACCACATTAGACCATACTTATAACGATACCGAACGCAAGTAGACCACGTTAAAGTACGTTGTCAATGTCGTAAACCCGGAATTTGTCTGAAAAGACGACGTGGAACCTTTTTTGTAACCGTTTTCATGGGGTCATTTACAGATAGATGCACTTTTGCCTCCTCGCATCTATTCTCTTGATGATGGAAAGTAAATATGAGTATGGTTTATGAGAAAAAAGCTGAAAAACAGGAAACCATTGGATTTTTAGGATTCTTTTTCTTTTCATACAAGCAATATCCACTACCGGTATTCAAAACATTGATCTTCCTTACTAAAAAGAGAGAGAAATAATCAACAGAATTATAAAACTTTAATAATTGGAATTACATTTCTAATAAATAATAATGAGTGTGGATTTATTTATTTGTTAAAGAGAAGAGGTGCACAAAAGCTTGTTTTCAAGAAAAGAACAACTTTCACCTTTATATCTTAAATATAGTAATTAAAATACATTATGAAAATGTGATGTCAGAGAACCTACAATTAATGTTACAGTCCAAAAAAATTAAGTAAAGAGTAAAATAACTTAGTTTAAAAAGAAGCAGCGAATAGTAGCTTCTTATAAAACTAAAAATGTATTTGAAAACAACTCAAATACATTTTTCGTCAGCTCCGTTTCAAGTTAAGTTTTATTTGGAAACATACTCTTATTGCACTAACAATTTTATTAGAAACTCCTTTAAAGCCAATGAGATTACATTGAAAGCAACTCACACTAGAATTTTACTCTAAAAATGGAATTTTATCACTTGAGCTTATTAGTGAAACCCTTAGTTGCTATGTCATAATTCATTTATTCAGTCCTTGTTTATCCACTATAAACATTTGATTTTTTTTAATATTGTCTTCGTTCACAATATTTCACTTTAAAACACTTTATAAGACTTTCTCTCTCTTTATGCATTATTTTCTTTTTATATGTGGGTATTTATTCATTGACTTTAAGGCTGTTTTCGCCATATGTACAAGAGCGTGACCTTAGCGCGGAGCACATTTTTGAGCAGAAAAAATGCTTACCTTTTTATAAAAATTTGAGACATTACAACTCATAAATTTGTTTATAGTATAGTGTTTTTAAAATTTCAGAATATTTCAGAAATAATTAGTTTTTCCATTTAACATGTAAAGGGATACCTCATTTAGCATTATAGTATAGGAGAGAAAATGCGAAACACATTTTATCAAAGAAAAAATGTGTCAACTCGTATAAAAATGAGTAGTATGATAAAATCAGTAATTCTCTACAGGATAGTGAAGCCAGGATATAATATTAATGTTTGAGTACTTTTTTATATGAAAACATATTCATCATTTGAGTCCTGTTCTTTAGCATCAGCCGAAAACAGCATTCATAAAAAGGTTGTTGATACATAATTATTACAAATGCTTTTATTCAAAGTACTTTTACTCGTTACCTTTCTGTCGGGCTGTGTAAATAAAATTACTTGATTCACGACCCACTCGGACGTTCATAGACATGCACTCATATTTCATTTGTCTCCTCTTTTAGAAAAAAAATCACTATCTGGATATGAAAAGACGGAATAAAAGAGGGTGAAAAGGTACGTTTTCCGGCATATAGAACATATTTTAAAAGCTCCATTGGGCTATATGCATTCCAGAGCTGAAAGAAAAGAATGCAAATGAAAAGAAAAAAAAAATATTTGGAGGATTGAAAGAAATTTTTCAAGAGAAAAATTTGTCTTTCCATTTTAAGTGCAGAAAATAAAAGGAATAATGTTGTTCTAAAATTTGGGAATACGTTTTAAGAAATGTCGTTTTGTATTATTCAAAAAACCTTAATGAAATCGCCTTATATAAAATACGGACATGGTTTAGGAATTGGCTATTTAAAATGTCAGAGAGGGACTCAGAAAAAGTTAATGTGTATGACAATCAGTACCTTTTCATTTATTTGACATTTATATGACTTGGGCAAAATTTGTGGATATTTTAAAGTATTTCACATAATTAATAAGAATTATATAATAAATTAATGTCTCTTTTTTGAATATAAGATCAAAATACATTTATGTAGAATAACAGAACCGAAATCAGCATGACAAAAATTAATTCCTTCGCAGCACGTTTAAAATACAATTCTTTTTTTACTTCTAGGGTATTTAAAACTTAAAGCGTTTCTGTTATTTAATGTTTTTATTACAATATTCTGTTATTTGGATAAGTCTTTGAAATTTGTTCTAACGTCACAGCTATATGGAATCAATAATATGTTATTATAAGGCACAGTCAGTTCCGAAAAAATTCATTTCACAAATATAAATAGTTTTATAAACATGAAAAGTAAAAACACTACAACGAGTTTAAAGTACACGTAACAACAAAAAAATCTGATTAAAAGTTTAATAAAGCACTTAATATTATGTAAAATGTCATTGTGTGTTTAATGCTTACTCTTTCTTAGAATAAAAAAAAATTATTTCAGACTTAATTTCTAATATTTCTTAATCTTATTCAATAGGGGAAAATAAAAATAAAAGATTAAGAACTGGAGTCGATTTGAGTTGTTCTGGTTTAGCAAGACTGTACAGTTCAAAGTAAAGTAGCCACAATAACACAATAGCAAACTCTTAGGATAAACTATATTATGATAAACTATATTATCGCATTAAGATAATATAGTTTATCAGCTTTTCAATGTCACAACATTTGCCTTTATTTGATGATATTACTGTGCTGAAATAAAACAAATTTGTCTTGAAATTTCAAAGAAAACTGCTTTTTATTGAAAAATTTATCTTTTTTGTTTCATTATTTGATTTTCAATAAATTGCTTAGATTTTTCATGAACATCAATTGCAATGTGCTTAAAAAGATTAAAAATATCCATGTTATTGTTAAATTTAAGCAGAAGGGAATGTTTTAAGCCCATTAAACTATATAAATGAATGATTATCATCACATTAATATGTCCTTGCATAACTTCACGTGGAAATACGTATTAGAAAATATGACAAAAATAGCAACTACTTTGATCCTTTATCATTAATTGTTGCAGAAAGAGAATAAAAAGAAATAATCAAGAAATGCCGTTTGAATTTAATGAATATTCTTTTCATTTTCAAAATATCTTCACATGTCTTTCATTTTTCTTCAGAAATTTAGATGTCATTTGTTTTAAAATAAACGGAATGACATATCATTACAGTCAATTGCAAAGCATGGGTGATTTTTAAGAAAAAAACTACAATTCATCCAAAGGTTAAATAATAGCCTTCCTTCCATCCCTTTCTATGTTAGTTCACTGATGATGATGAACTCTTATATATATTATGCCATAGATATATATTTAGCCTTTGAGACTAAAACCCAAATAAAGGAGAAAAAAAGCAAAACACAATCTAAAGTAGATATTCTGTGCAATTTCATGGTAGAGTCACACATACAAGTCAAATGCGTTTTGAGCTAGGAATTTCAAGATACTTTTGTCAAACTCTTTAGGCTATGTATATAATTTTTTAAAAATATAATATACAATATATATATTAAATGACAGATTTACAGAAAATATGTATCTTTTAAGAGATTTTCATGTCCTATCGCTTGGGATGGAGACATGCTCTGTTCTTCAATTCTATATCAAGCCATCCAAGCGTGCTGTCTCCCACAAAATAATCATAATATTCCATGTCATTGGTAGAAAAAATTTTAACGTCTTAACAATTGAAGTGAGTGAAAAAATACTGCATTGGGAAACAAAAAATGCGAAGGTGTGTGACCATTGAGAAGAAACGTATCTTGGTTGAAACTCCTTACAATAGCTATCATAAAAAGAGAATATTTATTATTTTGAAATCAATGCATGTTCATGATATCATTATCAAGCTAAACGGTTGAAGTTTCAGAGAGGAAAAACCAGATATTGTACAAAACAATATAAAAAAAGGACTTATGTATTTTATTCCCATAACATTCAAGTCTTGTTTAACTGTTTCTTATTTTCAGAGTTTAATAGGTTAACCTTACAAAAACGTGTTCCTTTTTCAATTCCTGCTATTAGCTCGTACTTTCTATATATTCATTTATTTATCTTGGTGGAATTTTCAATCGTTAATAAAAATACATTTCAAAGCGCTCAAATGAGCTGAAATTTTATATACATGATTATTTTGGAGGGCAATACTATAGTTTAATTATAATTAAAAAAATTAATTGATTAAAAATAATTATTTAAAGACTGACAAATACAGCCACGTTGGCATCATTTTTGGTGACTTAGCGACTATTTTGGCGGCTTGTATGAAAACTTGAAAATGTTTTTTTTTCTCACGTTTTAAAGCATTCAGTTGAACTGAAATTTTATATGCACGATTGTTTTGGATGACAATACGATACTTTAAAGATAATTAATAAAAATTTAATTACCATTTAATGTTGTGATTCTGTCATATGTATATACATATTTATATTAATTGTAACTATTTAACAAAAAGTAGCTAAAATAAAAAAAATTTTGTTGATCTAAGTAGGAATTGAATTAATTTTTTTAGATATTACCTGTGTGTGTGTTATGCTTTTATTCTTTATAATTATTATTTTCGTTCTTTTTTGAAGCTAAGGTGAATGCGTTGGCATAAGTGTATGTGCAACACATACACTATCACAATAATACATTTAAAATGAATACCAAATTAAAATTTTTATAATAATTATATGACAACAATGTTGTAATAAAATAAGAAATTGAACTAAAGTGAAGATTTGTATGTGTTATATTATCTTTGAATAATGCATACATGAGCATTTTAACATTCGATGATTAAAATTGATATAATTTGTAATTCAAAATTTTCATTTGCTAATTCTAGGGAAATAAATAATAATGGAATGGTAATAAGTATATAAAAGTAATATTAATATCCTCTTTATATTTGTTTCGAATAGATTTGTGCCTTTTATATTGGCTACTTTCCAAAAGGTAATGCAATGAAATATATATAAATGTATTATTCTCTAAGTTGCATTAAAGGGTCTTTCTTTCATCAGGCATTTCTGATTTTAACTCAAGTTAATAGAAATTATTTATTGTGAGCTACGAAAGTAAATTACAGATTCATCATATTATGAAATAAGCTATTAAAATTTAGTTGCTGTTGCATTTTTGAAATTCTGAAATACACTCTATAAAAAGAAAAAAAAAAAGAAAAAAACGGCACCTAGAAGGAGTTGCCCGATTGTAATTAAATTTCGTATGCAAAGACATGTGTACCGAACGTACAAACGATTAAAATTCGGTGTCCAATGAATGAATAGCGGCCTCTACAGCGAATTGAAACTGCGACGTCAGCAGGTGTCTATAAAATGCGATTCTCAATCTGATGGTCAAAATTTCTGTTGTATAGCGATTTAGGATACTTTTCAACGACTGGAAAAAATGCCTTGCCGCAGGATTCGAGTTCATTACGAGCAACAGTCAGAGTTTGAAAGAGGTCGCATCATTGGATTGAAAGAGGCAGCTTCGGCAAATCGGAGAATCGCTCGTCATATGGGTCAAAACGATGCGGCTATTAGAACATGCTGCCAAGAATGAGTGGATAGTGGCATATTTCAGCGTCATGATGGTAGCGGTCGACTTAGGATCACAGCATATCGGGAGGACAGATTTATTGTCAAATCAGCTGTCACAGCACCTGGTTCATCGTTATCAACCATCAGACATGTGACCCGCGCACGAATGTCCAACATGACCATTCACAGACGGCTGGTAGAGTGAAATTTACACTCGTAATGATCACTACGATACCTTCCACTCACGCCTGCACACAGTCAAGCCAGATTACAGCAATTTATGACTCGATTAGGTTGAAATCATGCTGACTGAGGACGTATAGTGTTCAGCCACGAATCCCGCTCCCAACTGTGTCCTGACGATCATCGAAGACGTGTCTGGAGACACCCACGACAGCGTACCGATCTTACTTTCACAATTGCACACCACGCAGGCCTTCAACTAAGAGTTATAGTCTAGGGTATCATTTATTTTTATATTCGGATACCTTTGGTCGTCATTAGAGTCACACTTAAGCACAACAATACGTCGACAACATTTAGAGAACTGTTTTGCTACCATTCCTTTTGCAGTACCATGGCCCATTTTTCTGCAAGATAATGCCAGACAACAAACGGCAAGTATTACCATGAACTGTCTTATAGATTGTTAAATACTTCCTTGACTATCCAGATTTCCATATCTCTCTCCAATCGAGCATGTCTGGGATATAATGGAAAGGCTAATGCATCTACCAGGGAATGTTGTTGACCTGGCAAGAAAAGAAAGGGAAGAAATACCACAGGAGACCATCAGGGTACCTTATCACCCTATGCCACGTCGTGTGGTGGCTTGCATCAAGACTAGAGGTGTGTCAATACCTTACTGAGCTTATTACTTTGTAACTATGTAGATCTGAAATAATTTATGCAATTTTTCTGAAATTTTAATCTTTTTCTATTTTGTACATAATGTTTCTACCCACCATTTTTTGTCTCTTTCGGGCATCTCGTTCTTGGTGCTTCGTTGTTGTTTTTTTTTTGTTATAGAGTAAATTAAATACTTAAAATAAAACATGAAATAAATTTGTGCTAATTTTAGTGCAAGTTTGTCAAATTGTGTTTTGCCAGATTAATTCCGGAGTAAAAAAAAAGTAGAAAATTGAAAAAAATTCTGGAAGCACAGACAAAAAAGACAAAAAATTCAAAATATATTTTAAATCATTTTTCTATTGTGTTTATGGGCTTAAGATAGAGATAGAAACGTCTCTTCAACGAAACAGTTACGACTCGTTAGCAACTCACGCATCAAACCATGTAATTTATAAAATGGAAATGTATAACATTTTGCTTTCCTTTAGCAGAACATTTAACTACATTCTTCAATAAAAATTAGTAAACAAGGCTCTTCTCCGTTTTCTGTAATTTTACACTAGAACCGCGGTTGGGGTCAATCTGACCCAAAAGCAATTTTATTTCTGATTTTTTCAAAAAGTTACTAACGGAATTTAAAACAATTTCTTGACTTTTCCTATTTTGATTCCAATAATAACCTGTGAAAATATCATACGTTAAATCCTTATCATTTTTTTAAAATACTTATACCTAAAACCGCGGAATAGGTCATTTTGTCCCCATTATAATTACTAGTATTAAATTTACAATTCAACGATTCCTGGAATGGGGAAAGCTTTTTCAATCCTCTAAGATACCGTATCTAATTTTCCTGTACAATCTACTAGCAGAAAATCCTCTTCTGGAAAGTAAAACATATGTGTAAATAAATGTTAAAAGATATCAGATTCAAATACAGATTAAATGAACTCTGGAACTTTTGTTAGAAATGATAGAACGAGTGGGGAAAGCATCGCTCCGAAAGTTATACGCGTGGAAGAATTACTGAACATATTAATTTCAAAGAAAAAAAGTGGCCAAACCAGTTATGCAAAGTGAAATATTAAAAATGGCTATGCAATTAGTTCAGGGAGGCTACTTAAAGATGAGCCTATGCTTCGTCATATCAAAAATTGTACAGAGGAAGAAGCTAACCGGCAACTGGGAGAAAATGAAGGGTCAATAACTTTAGACGAACTAGATGCTTTTATATCAATTTTGTATGAACTAAGTATAAAAGGTGCAAATAATCTAGAACTTGATAGTACGTGGTCTGTTATTCGGGGTCCACACCTTTTTTTCTGTGATACTACGGTGAGAGATGGATTTAGAGAACTTATGAAATTTCTGTGATTCGACAAAAAAACTGCATGATCTTAACGCCATCAAACAGATAAATTGCGTTTCATTTCTAAAATTTGGAAGAAATTTGTTGAAAATTCGATAATTTGCTCTAAACCGGGACCATATATAACTATTGGTGAACAACAGTTTCCGTCTAAGGCTAGATGTCGTTCCAAGCAATATGTGTTAAGTAAACCAGATAAATTTGGTTTCATGTTCTGGCTTGCCGCTGATGTTGATAGTAAATACGTGCTCAATGGTGTTCCATATTTGTGTAAAGATGAGGAACGTCCCGTAAATATATCTCTCTCCGAATTCGTCGTTTAGCGTTTGATAAAACCTTTCGAAAATAAAGCAAGAAATATCACTACAGATAATTTTTTACCTACGCTAAATTTGTCCCAATTGTTAAAAATGAAGAACACCAGTTTAACTGGGACAATGAAAGGAAACCGGAAAGATTTTCCTGAATTTGTGGAAAAATAAAGATGCCGTTATACGATACATTGTTACCGGAGTATGATAATACAACGTTGACAGTTTATCAGAAAAAAATCAGCAAAAATATTTTATTATTGAGCACCCTTCATCCCACAGTTGATATCGGAACTAATCACTCAAAAAGGCTTCCAGAAACAATATCATTTTTATAACTCAGCAAAATTTGGTGTCGGCATTGCCGACCAATTGCCTCGGAAATATTCTGTGAAGGCAGGATCAAGGAGGTGGCCAGTTCATGTATTCTAGCTACAATATTTTTGATCTTGCAGGGAATAATTCATGGATTTTATACAAAGAAGTTACTGAAATAGGGAATATCTTGAACAACTCATTGAAGTGTTGCGTAGTGCGTATATTCACAAAAGAAGGTACGGTACACAGACAAAAGTGGATACTACTGAAGAATCTGCGCAAATGCGAAAATGGATTCATTGCAAGGATTTCCAGAGTAGAAACAAAACTGTAGATACTTGTTCTGACTGTAAAATACCGATAAGTGGAAAGTGTGCAAAATATATAAAAAGAAGTTATCCAAAATGTGCATGAACTGTGTAGGAAATCTCGACTGTAAAATCTAAATATTTCTATACAAGTTGTCTGAATATCTTATTAACTGTATACAATATTCCATATTGTAATATCTTATTATTTTCTTATCACTTATTATAACAATTTAATATTGAAAAAGAATAAAAGTCATTACCAAAAAATTACAGCCTACTTTTAGCAAACAACATGAGTTTCTATTAATTGGGGTCAATTTAACCCAGCCCACGGACTTAGGCATACCGAAACTGCCGCAGTTCAAGAGTTAAATAAACAATTTTAAAATCCTCTACCTTTGCAAAAAAGTAAAAAAAATAATAATAATAATTACGTTATTAGCGAATTATAATTATACTATTGCATTACTGAAATATAACTTCAAAGTTGACAATTCATAAATTTTTATTTGATCTATATCAGCGTTTCTCAAACTGTGGGGTGCGCCCCCCTGGGGGCGGGAGCATATCGAAAAGAAAAGATTTAAAAAAAATTAATAAACTAGAATGAATTCAAACAAAATGCTTTCAGACTTAATATAAATGCACTTTTACTCTGATGTTATTTATATACATCATCTGGCGATATTACGTCATAAGAAATAAAAGTTTCTTCAATACCTAATTAGAGCTATCTTTGATTCTATAACCAAATACAAAAAATTTACTTGATATGCTGTAATCCTATGATGAGTGACTTTTTCTTACGTTTTCTTTTAAACCTAAAATACTACTCTTTCAAGGAAAAAAACAAAACCCAGATCCAGAATCGAAAAAAAAATTAGGAAGATAAAAAATTCCTCACTGTTGTTATTTTTGAAATAATGTGCATTATAGCTGAAAGGCAGCAGAATATATTTGCTGATCATCTGTTTGACCTTCTAAGTTATTGGTGCAGTTAGTTATGACCCCTTTCTTATGTGTTTGTTTCTCATTTAGGGAATTTGTAAATAATGTGTTTCTGTGGGTAAAGGGCTGTACGACATTTGGAAAACCACAGAGTGCAATTTGAAGGATTACTTGGTCAAGATTTATTTTTATGAGTATTCTCAAACACATTATGAAAAACGTTTTACAAATTTTTTTTTACCAGTACCATCCATATTATTATATCGAATACACTTTTAACCCGGAAGTGGACACACAGGGCACACGGATCACGAAATCGTTAATTCTGGCAAAACTGTTTATTTGTTACAAAAGAAAATTGAAAAGTCCTTGAAAGTAGGTAATTGTATTTTCTCTTAATTAGATTATTCACTGGAATCCCGATTTGTATCATGCATAATAAAAATAATTATATATATAAAAAAAAGCGTGTATAATTACCCCCGCGTGATCATTAAGGTTTTCATCGAGTGTATGCCTGCTCCCGGGAGAAAACATTTTGCAGTCTTCTCGTTTTAAATATTAAAAATAACACAATTATTCTTCATTGGAATTTTATATTATTTTTCCTTATTTAATATTAATTCTAAATGCTAATTCTGTGAGGCTTAAAAATACAGTTCGCTTAAAACTAATTATAATGTGAGGATTCATTTTAAAATATCATTTTAAATTTTCGTAAATATTGTCGCGCATTTGGGTTTACTCTCCTGACAATTCAGCTATTATATCAAGAATGTTTTAGTTTTTTAAAAAATGAACTTGTGTGAAGAGCGGGTAATTCAGGTAGTACACTTTTAATGTATCAGTGCTGCCCAAGGTATTTTATAACCAATTTATGAATACTAAAAAAAGAGCAAGTTTAATAAATAATAGCGACTTCCATGGGCTTGTCTTGCAGAGGAAAGTTTTTCAAATGAAGGTTTTTGATTAGAAATTGACATCATGAGTATTTTTTCTATTTTTGGCTGAGATCTATATTTTGTCTTCAAAGCAGCCACCGCAATTTGCAATCTCTCTGTTCCAATTTAAAAATTCGCTGAAGAAAAATAAAATATATATTAAAAGTAACATATATAACATTTAATATACTTATTAATTTGTACAGTTTATAATTAAGATCGTATTGTAGCTTTAGCGTCAAAGTGCATTATTATTGCATTCAATACATTATTATTATATAAGGGGGGTGAGATAAAAATTATGATTGAAAAATGGGTCACCAGTATTGAAAGTTTGCGAAGCACTGATCAATATCAAAGTAAAGCTTGCGTTCTAGAAAAATGGAAAACTAGTTAAATCGAACATACTTTGTTGAAAAGAAATTATTTTTAGTTTATAATAAGAGGGAGGTGGGAGTTAATGAGAAATGAAAGTAGTCGCATTTCAAGTACAAACGCCAATTATATATAAAAAAAATTACTTACGATTTGAAAAGAAAATCTAAGAGTAAAATTTGAAAGAATGCACAAATAAAAAGTAAAACTTTGAATAATTTAAAAGAGTCTGAGATATTAGCTCATACTTGTTGTTAAATTAAGGATGATACCTAGAATTTTAAACACAAAAAAATTAATTGACAGTAAAACAATGCTTCTTTTTGTACAAATTTAATACTAAAAATACAGAGCAAAGTAATTGTCGTGTTTTTAATATTGACTCAGATAGCTTTTTTAAAAGGCCTCCAAACTATTAATACTCAATGAATGTTAATAATTGGAAGTATTGCCAAACTGTGTGGCATGCACCCAATACTCACTTTTACCCTAAAATGTAGTGGAACACTGGAAAGTAACAATCCGTAACTAATGAATCAATGTCTCAAATTACTATATATATAATACATTGATATCGCTTTCATTTCTTTTGAATAGCTTAGATAATGTAAAACCATCTCTTTATTTAGTAGAAAATACAATTTAAAATTTGACTACCGTAAAAATGTGCCATTAAGGTATCCGACTTCGTTCGGAACCGATATTTTAAAAAAAGTGCATAAATGGATAATATTCATGATATTTAGTGTCACTTAGATTAGAATAAATGTATAAAATTGTTTTAAGGACATTATGACAAAAAAATTATTTAAATACAATATTTCGGGAAAAAATTAACTTAGAATACTCTTTTTTTAAAAGGTTCTCCTTTTGTGAAAAATGCTTCTATTATAATAATATTTTGCCTGTATATAGCTCAGACCTCTGTACAGAGGCTCAACTATGAGTTTTGGCAAATTCACTTTATTTTCAGAGTTACAACCAATTGAAATAATTATCGGTGTTTTTTTTCTTAAAATGTCTCCCCTCTGTTGTCGTATAAAAAATGGATAAACCCACTTGTAAATTATATATTTCAAAAATTCCAGTTGAGCCTCTGTACAGATGTCTGTCCTCCCGTTGGTGTGGTGTGGTAGTTAGGAGAGGGGAGTGCCAGCTCACAGGTGTGGTACACGTCACTTGACCATGGTTCAAAATTACGTGGTCCGTCGCCAAAAGCTCTCGTGTAGCTGAACAGTGCGACGTTAATATTCAATCAATCAATTACAGATGTCTGAGCTATAGACAGGCAAAATATTATTATAATAGAAGCATTTTTCACAAAAGGAGAATATTTTGAAAATGGGTCATTCTATGTTCATTTTTTGTCAGAATATTGTACTTAAATAATTTTTTATTGTAATACTATTCTTAAAACAATTTTATATATATTTTCTAATCTAAGTGATACTAAATATCATAAATATTATCCATTTATACGCTTTTGCAAAATCACGGTTCCGAAAGTATTCGGATACTTTAATTTTAAAAGCTAATCGTTTCAAGGATTATAAGACTTGTGCATTAAATTTGGGAAGATACAATATTAAATTGTATTTTCAAAGCCTTCCTAAGCCCAAAGGATGACTTTGAAATATTAAATACATTTTTAAAAAACAATTAATTTATTGTTTATAGTTTTAAGCAGTTTAAAGATGAGTTTGATAAAAAAATTGCGACAAAAATTGAGTATATAGAATTATATTTGCCGAAACTGTACTCTCTTTGACTGAATGTATTGTTGATTACTATTTATATATTTCAGATTAACGAAACTTTGTGTGTTAATGGTTTTCAAATTAGAATCATAAACACTATTTTTGATTTATTAATAACAGATTGTAAGTAATTATTTACTTTAAGTATATAGACAAAATGCTCTTATTTAGAATAGTCTAAGTTTACTTAAAAAGTCTACTAAAAATAATACACAATACTATAATTGTAACTTCATACAGCGATATATGTATTTCGTTTATACTAACTCAGTTTGTTTTTAAACTAATACCATGAATCAAACTGTATCATTTATCAAGGTGATTTTTAAAACTCAATTGATTATATATATATATATATATAATAATAATAATAATTTAATAAACTCTTAATGCACTTAAAATCCTTTCAAAAGCAATGATTTTAAGACCTTGAAATATAATTTAAAAATA
Organism: Trichonephila inaurata madagascariensis; assembly: GCA_019973955.1. NCBI lineage: Eukaryota > Metazoa > Arthropoda > Arachnida > Araneae > Nephilidae > Trichonephila > Trichonephila inaurata. Next base: position 144,141 of record BMAV01000801.1, read on the forward strand.
TAATTGTTAATGCTTCGAAAGTAAGTGATTGAATAATATAAATGTAGGAGAGAATTTTCCAAAATAACAAAACCCTTGCTGTAAAAAGAATTATTATTTTAGCAAGCGCTGTATTTTATGTCTGCAAAAATTCGTAATAATAATTCACATTATGTGAGTTTTTACTGACTTCTTCAACTCTATGCAGGGAGTGACATTGTTCACTTATGCCATCTTAAAATAAACTAAATTCAGCGAATTGTATTTCGTGCATCTTTATGTATGTGTATATGCTTTTCCTGACTGACTGCATCTGTGAAAATAACATCTGTTGTTGATGCTTATTTAATAGAAATTCAACGTATACGAGAAACAGCTGTCCAAGCCTACTACAGCAATGGAATAAAAACCAAGCCAATAAAAATCAGACAGAGGAAAAGAAGATATAAGTATTCTTGGTATAACCAGAATAAATAAAAAATAGCTTAGCGTGTATATGAGCTTATTTTCTACGTTTTCTTCATACAAAAGTAAATATCCACATTCTCTGAAATAAGTAATAAATATAAATAAAGAAAAACGTCTTCCCATATTCATATATATTAATATTTCAAATAAATGACAATTGCGACTCATCCTTTTATTCTTTATTCCTCTTGAAATTGTGAATATTACAGAAAAATTCACATTTCGCCAAATGCAATTTTTTGATGATGGCTTATTGCATTTACACTTACCTCTAACGTAAACAATGGAACACAGCTTCAAAAAGTTCTATATAAAATTTAATGCATTAGAATATTCATACAACATTACTATAAATATTTCTCTGAATCTGATAAATACCTAAAAATATTTACATTGTTAAAGAGAAAGGGATTTAAGTTATATATGTTGAATTTATATGTACAATTGAAAATGTGAGTAATTTTCTAAAGTATTTGTGTCATGAGCATATATATATATATATATTTAAAAATATTTATAACTTTTTCATCTGTTAAGTTTTATATTTTTTAATAAATATTTAAATTGTCACTTTTGATTTAAAATACACACTATGATATAAAAAATGACCCACTAAGAAGCAATTATTAAAGTAGACCGAAACAGCACATATTCATTTTTCACGATAGAATATGCAAATCAATTATAATTAGCTTTTAGAGGCTATTTGTCAGATGATATATAAAACAGATACCATTTTTATGCTAAGGCATAATTTACATAGTATGTGGTTCCCTCGATTCACATGGAATGTATCAATGGGAGAAGTATAGGATGTCTACTTTTAAGAGAGGGCTAAAAGAAGCATAACAGGTCAAATCGCAACTTCACTAATCATGTAGGTAGGAGTAATAATATATTTCGATATTGACTGGAATGACCATACAAAGTGAACTGGGGCAGTGCAGAGCGAAAAGAAAGTAGTGGTCAACAAAGAGAAAATATAGAACGTTAATTCAGAGTGATCATCCCATCGGCACTTACTGCCTCTGGTACGTAGTTATATATGACCCAACATGTAACCGGGAGTACTAGTTATGATTATCAACAAGCGACTCATCGAACAAGGGTTGAAGTTAAACATGACATTGCGAAGACTGACCATTGCACATGGTCAGGCGTGTTTTCCAAGTGTCTTTAAGTTAATTATATCTGGAATCTTATTGACTGGAATATAATTTTATTTTTCAGGAATGTCTTTTTTTTTCTAACTGATCACCAAAAACTCACTTGAGTGCCATTGGCAATACAGTTAGAAACTAAAAGTTATTGTATGAGGTAAAGTTCGTTTTTCATAGCCAGTCCTTTCTGTTGTCATCCACAACATTCTTTCAGCAAAGCATTTTGTCAACGAGATTATATGCTTCTTAGAGTTGCACATACTACTACGAACTCTTGTGTTTACATTGCAACAAAATAATGCCTGCTCTTATATAGCCCTCTTTCTACTGCCTATTATCCAACAATTTCCTAGTCAGTGGGATCACCAGACCTTTGCATAACTTAGCAAGTTTGTACTCGGACGAGAAAGTTGTTCCGGGATAGATACAGTGTAATTCCTCAAATGGTACACTGTATAACAAAAACATAAGACACACCAAAAACGAGTTGTCCCTTAGAGACAAAAATTGGTGAATAGAAAAATTATATACAGAATAGAAAATGATTAAAATTTCAGAAAAATTGCATGATTTATTTCAAAGTTACGTTGTTACAAAGTAACGAGATTATTAAGGTATTGAGAGAGAGAGACCCACCTCTAGCCTGGATGTAAGCTACAGAGTGATAAAGAACCTTGACGGTCTCCTGTGGTATTTCTTGCCAAAGATGCTCCAATTGTCAGACCAGGTCATAAACATTCCCTGGTCGATGCAGTCGCCTTCCCATCATATCCCAGACATGCATGACTGGAGAAAGATCTGGCTAGTCAAGAAGTGTTTAAAAAGCTGTAAGGCAGTTCATAGCAACACGTGCCGTGTGTGATCTAGCATTATATTGCTGCTACATAAGGTCAGGGTACTACAAAAGGAACGGTAGCAAAACAGTTCTTAGATTGTCGTCGACGTACTGCTGTGGTGTAAGTGTGCCTCTAATGACGTTCAAAGGGGCCCGGCTGTAAAAAAAAATGGCAGCCTGGACCATATCTCCTAGTTTAGGGCCTGTGTAGAGTACAATAGTGAAAGCAGGACCAGAACGCTGTCCTAAGCGTCTCCAGACACGTCTTCGATTATCTTCAGGACACAGTTGGAATCGGGATATTCGTCGCTAAACACAATACGTCCCCAGCCATCATGATTCGAAACTGATTGAAACAAACACCAATGTCATCTGGCTCAATAGTGACCAGGCGTGAGTGGCATGTGGTGTAGTGGTTGGTATGAGCTAAAAATGTCGCTATATCAACCGTCTGTGGATAGTCATGTTGGACACTCGTTTGAGGGTCGCACCTCTGATAGTTGATGACGATGAATCAGGCGCTGTGACAACTCAACTGAAAATCAATCTGTCCTCCCGATTTGCTGTGGTCCTAGGTCGACCGCTACCATCATGACACTGAAATCTGTCTTTGTTCACCCATTCTTACCAGCATCTTCTAATGCCCGCATGGCATCGACCCATATGACGAACGATTCTCTGGTTTGCCCAGTCAGCCTCCTTCAATCCAATGATACGACCTCTCTCAAACTCTGACAGTTGATCGTAAGGAGCTCAAATCCTGCGGCGAGGTATCTTAAATCGCTTTACAACAGAAATTTTGACCATCAGATTGAGAATCGCTTTTTATAGACACCTGCTGACGTCGCAGTTTCAATTTGCTGTAGATGCCGCTATTCATTCATGGGACACCGAATTTTAATCTTATGTATGTTAGTACAAATGTCGTTGCATACGAAAATTTCATTACAATCGGGCAACTCCTTCTTGGTGTGTCATTTTTCTTTCTTTCTTTTTTTTTTTTTTTTTTTTTTGTTATAGAGTGTATGTGCATAACAAGAAATTTCCATAGAGGTTATTCGCAAAACCTAATGTTCAATTCTAAGCCGGATAATAGTTTGCTTTTATAAGGGTTCATATCTGGACCAAAAAAAAAATTACTATTTTGATCTACTAGATGTATTTTAAAGGGAAAAAATATTCAAATTCTATAATACTTTTAACATTTCCTTTTCAGTACATGTGGATTGCTTCTGACTTTAGTTTGATTTAGGGAAATCCTTCTTGTTGCGTCAAGTTTGCTTATTACAAAGTGTATAATGGTTAAATATTCGTACTAATTCTATTTACGAATAAGTATGAAATACAGAATTTAGAGTAGGTAGGGTTTAATTGAATAAATATTAAAGAAAAAGAGAAAATCATTTGAATTATTCTATATAGTGCTTTATAAAACACTTGAAATTATTCTTAGGTCAAAAGAATTGTTAAACAAATTATCGATTATGCTGATAACGTGATATCAAAGTACTGATATCGTTTTCTTCTTTTAGCAGCAAAGAAATGCAATTTATACTTTTTTTTGTTCCAACTTATGGAGAATTATGACTGCAGAAATATGCTAAAATACTTCTATTTTCCTCTTTTAAGAAATATTTCGACTTAAGTGTGTGTCAGTTTTCTGCGACAACAACCCCCTTCCCAGTTTTCTAGACTTGAATAACTATTAGAAAGACGAGGTTTAACCAACACAGAAATGTATTTATTTAGATAATTACATTTAAATAAAGAAATCATTATATCTAGTAAGATTGAGAATTTAAACACATAATTGAAAAGATATTTCCGTTCTGTTTCTTTTATTAAGTTCAATTATGTTTATATCCAAAAAGAAGGCTTCTATAATCTGGGTCCTACGAACCAAGCTATATTTAATAACATTTTTTACTTTAAAAAATCTTAATTACTTAAATTACTGAATAACCATCAATTTAATTGGGATATTCACTATAACTTTTCATGTTTCTTAAGATAGCAAACACGAAACAGAAATATTCAATCTCAACAATGAATAAATAAGCGAAGATAAAATAAAGAGCTATATATTGTGGTGTCGGTCAATAAGTACCAAAATATTTTCATTTTAACCACCAGACAAAAAATGTTGAAAGATAAAAATGGCTTGACGCTATGCCGGATATCAACGATATGGCAAAATTATATGTAAACTACCTTTTTAAAACCAACCATAATAACCGAAGTCGAATACATCACTAAAACTAAAAATTGCCATCTCTTTCCTAATTATATATTTAGAGTCCTCAACCGCATGAAATCCCACCCAATGTGTATTCCATCCTTAATTGGCAGTCACAACAGGAGGTAGAATTTGCATGAGTCAACCAAATTATATGTTACGCAGACGCCAATTTAAATCTGTTTTGCTTTTCTCATAATTTAGTCCAGACGAAAAGATTTAAGTTTTATTTTATGTCTGCACTTCCAATAATGTATTACTGCTTATAATAGGTTTCGATATTTCAGTTTTTGGATTTCAAGTAAATGCGTATGCTTTTCTGTATAATTTATGTGCCTTTCTTGTTCTTTGAAAATCAAGCAAATTGTTCCAAGGAAAATGCATGTGAATGTGCAGCCATTGATAAATATGAATTCTTTAAGTATTCAGACTTTTGAATCCACTTAATGTAAATCCAGATGGTAAACAATTTGTTTGTTTATAATATATAGGCATATACGTAATAAGTAAAACCCATAAAGTCAGTACTTTTATTAGTTATCTCTTCTGTTGTGATTTGAAATTTAAGAAGCCTACATATTTATGCTTTTATCTTGCGAATTTAATCGTATTATAACTCGTACTTCTTGAGTTTTTTATTATCAAAATGGACAATTTGAATAAATGGTTTGTTCCTTGATAATATTAAGAGGCGATATAGATTTTCATGGAGATAATTCCAAACGTATGCACTTGTTTGTTTGTTTTTATTTATAATTTGAAAATGATGGGCTATACAGAAAAATAAAGTTTCTTAGAGAATTTATATAATCTGAAAATAGATTTCAAAAGAGAGAGAGAGAGTAGGAAATTTGACATAAAATCTATCTCTCTAAATATAAAATTTTTTAGTGATTCTGTAGTAAAATTATTACATACTATTGCAACAATACTAACCTTGAAGTTAACTTGTCAAGTTGGCAACCCCGATTTCGCATGTGCCATATACTTTTTCAACCATATACTTTGTTTTATATAATGTCACTAATACGGTTGCATTGGTACATTATTGCAAGCTCTCGCAGAAAAATATAGCAACAATTGTCTGAACTGAAGTCATTGCGTGAGAAGAAAAGCATTGTCTCATACGAAGACTTATGAACAATCAACGGAACTGAATACTCATCTTTCCAGGAAGCTACAAAGACTGCAAACTTATTAAAATCTGAGGATTTTATAAATGAAGTGTCGGACGATGCAGCTTTAATAACTTGTTAGTATTTCTTGGCACTTCTGTTCAATTAAATTCAACTGAACATAAGTGCCAAGAAAGAATTTTGAGAAAAAAATAGAACTACATAATACATATAAAATAGTTTTACAATTTGAACTATGAGTATGAACAGTTGTATAAATTGTACAATGAAAGTTGGTCCGTCGTTAAGTAGACAGGGAGGAGGTAATCCTATTTTAAAAATAAAATAAATTTTGGTACAAATACCATACATAAAACGACGTTGTTCAAAATCGCAAAGTTTTGCATACGTGTATACTAAAGTATTTACACATCTTTTAGTAACAAAAATTCCTAGAGTATACTATGCATAACATACGCATATTTTATATGTGTCCTTACTTTAAATGATCACTTGTTTTCCCTAGGAATGATAAGAAGTTAAATTACTTTAAACTAAAATTGACGCGAAAACAAGAAAAATCACAGTGATATTGTTAATTGATATAAATTACAATTCATTGCCAAGGAATTTAAATTAAAGGTCTAATTCCATCTAATGTCTAAGTATAAATTAATGGAAATTAATGTATATTAAATCTAATTAGTTTCAAAGGTCTAACAAGTGGGCCATGACTAGAAAATGAAACTCATGTATTGATCAGATGTCATCATTATCTTCTGATTAGAATTATAGAATCCATTTTCAACAGGCAGTTGAGTTTATATAATACAGCATTGATTAAACAGGTAAGTAACATTTATATAGTTATTTGTAATGCAAGATTGCGCACTTGCTCACAAATGCGTCATAAATAGGATTTTAATTAGAGTCTCATAAACTGTTTTCTAGGAAGAGGGGATTTAATATCGTGCAACGACATCATTTCAACTACTTATCCATTTATTGATGTAGTTCATTTTCTGAATGGTGTATAACGTGAAGGTTTGATATCAATAATCATCAAAGAATTAATAAACATAGTTCGAAAGTTTTATGACCACACAACCTTGTTACAAGAAAAGTCTTTTATTGTCTTTGGGCAAGGGGTCTTGCATTACCATAGCATTCATTTATTTGTAAAATAAGTAACAATATTTGACTCCTAATTTGTCAATATAAATCAGCGAATCACCTCTACTCAAGTGTGATATCAATTTTAATTTCGTACATTCTAATTGTTTATAGAATTTTGAGATTGCCCTTTTGAATAAAAAAATAATATTTCTGGTTTTCGCTTAAGGTATCCGACTACGTTCGGGACCGTGATTTTAAAAAAGCTCATAAATGGATAATTTTCATGATATTTAGTGTCACTTAGATTAGAATACATATATAAGATTGTAAGGACATTTTGACAAAATAAATTATTTAAATGCAATATTTCGGTAAAAAATTAACTTAGAATAATCTCTTTTCAAAATGTTCTCCTTTTGTGAATAATGCATCTATTATATAATAATATTTTGTCTGTATGTAGCTCAGATCCCTGTACAAAGGCTCAACTATGATTTTTGAAAAATTCACATTATTTTACAACCATTTGAAATAATTATCGGCGTTTTTTTCTTAAAATTTCTCCCCTCTGTTGCCTTAAAACATGGATAAATCCACTACTAAGTTATATCTTTTAAACATTCTAGTTCAGCCTCTGTACAAAGGTCCGAGCTATATACAGGCAAAATATTATTATAACAGAAGCTTTTTTCACAAAAGGAGAATATTTTGAAAATGGGTCCTTTTATGTTCATTTTTCGTCAGAATATTGCACTTAAACCATTTTTTTATTGTAATACTATTCTTAATACAATTTTATATACATTTTCTAATCTAAGTGACACTAAATATCATAAATATTATCCATTTACACGCTTTTGCAAAATCAAGGTTCCGAACGTAGTCGGATACCTTAAATGTCAAAAATGAAGATTTATCATTGAAAAAAAAAATATTTTCATTTTGGAAGATATTCAATGAGTAGAGAAATGTTAGCATTACATCACTAAGTTAAATATATAAGTTCATTAGTACACACAGTTTGAACAAAAAAGTCGCTTTGTTTTAATATTTATGAAAAATGTCTTAAAATACATCATAATTTTTTTTCAAATAGGTCTATATTAATCGTAAAAATTGAATTTCGATATTTATACAGGAAGTACTAATGACAGTAAATGTTGCATTATAATGCATTTCAATAGATTAAAAACATGTATACTAGAGAGTGTTTAAAAGAATACAATTTATTCAAACTTTCCGAATCATGTAAAACTAGAATTATCATTATCTAAATTTTGCGGTACATATTTTTAAATTAAATTTTATAAAATATACAATATAATGTTATAAATTACTTTATAGAAACATTTACTCCTAATGTAGATGCACTTTAACGAACAGTTTCGGGAGGGTTTTCTCGTGAAACTAATGTAACTCCAATGCTATTATAAGATTGAATTGCAACCTGCTTACAGAGAAAAAACGTAATATTTAAATGAGATTAAGTTTGTCAAGTAAATCAGAGTAGATAGCTTTAAGCCTATGCTTCTCAAACTTTCAAGGTTTGCGACCCAATTTGCTATCATAATTTTTCTGGCCCCCCCCCCCCTCTTTGTGCAAGAAAAATATACTATGACGCTAAAGCTACAATACACACACACACATTTTCAATTATAAACCGCAATTCAATTATTGACGTTAAAGCTACAATAATTATTCACTTATAAATCGCAATTCAATTATTGATGCTAAAGCTACAATAATTATTTAATTATAATTACAATAAGTATTTAATTTTGTATATTATTTTGTTTTTTCAAGCCTATGGAAATTACTAGCAATTATTAAACCTGTTCTTAACTTAATATTGATAAATTAATTATCAAATGCATTGGGCAGAACCAGTGGCAGGTTTTTAGAAACAATGAGGTTTTAACGGAGATAAATTAATAAAAACAGAGCAGATTTCTGAAAGTGGGGGTTGATAAAATATGTTTTTGAACCATTCTTTTAAAAGGGGGTTTGGAATTAATGGAGAATGTTATACTATTATTTTTTTAAAGTGGGGGAGACAAGAGATGGCTGTTTTTTTTTAAACTATTATTTTGAAATGTTTATGAAATGAATTATTTGTCTTCCTAAAATCGTTACTGCGCCATCTCACTCATTTATATACAACTAATTGAAAAAGAAATCAAGGGCTATGGGGATGCTTCCGAACTCACCCCCCTTTTGTGCGACACTGTGCAGTATTGATAAATTTATAAGTATATTATATCTGTGTGTGTCAGAATGTATTCTTTTTTTACTTCTTTTACGTTAATGAATATTTTTATAACTTCTTTTTTAATTTTCGCCTTTTCGACATGCAAGTCTCCCACGTAGAACGAAGTTGCCCCCCCCCCTAGTGGAGCGTGCCCCACAGTTTGAAAAACGCTGCTCTAAGTAATGGTGAATAGTAGAAAGTTTGTGACAATGAGCCAACAATTAGGGATTTATTTATACCAAGTTCCAAAGCCCCTTTAGAAGAAAGACTCTAGTAGTTTATTAAGTTAAAGATTTGAGAGTGTCAGCATTGGCCAAGTTCATTAATCCTGTTAGACTGCATCCCTGATAGTTTCTGGCAGATCAGTACTTTTTCGTTTGTAACAGTTAGAGCTTGTGGAGAAACCTTCTTACACAAATTATTCTCTAAATCAGAGATATAAATAAACTGAGATTAGTGTATTTTTGTGTTAGTGATTTGTTATAGCTGCGATAGCTAACCGTGATATGTTCGATTGGAAATTTTTCAAGAATGTTATACTAAAAATTGCTAAAAGTCTCCTTGGCTACGTTTCAATATACATTACTTTTTTCTTGCCATTTATAAAAAAAAGTATTGATTGTAATTTACTGCCACAATATATTTCTATTTAAACAGTAAGGAAGTTGATAAATTTTTTAAAAAATGTTTTTACAAATTTTTTTGCAAAACTTAACTTACATTGAGAAAGTTGTTGACTCATATAGATTACGTTAGTGTCTGCATATAAGAACAACTGTGTATTCGAAAGAAATAAAATATACTGAATTCTTGAAAAGCATACTGTATTTAACGTTAGTTTATCCATGCCTAATTTCATAATTATAACACTCAAAGAAATGTAGTCAAATGAGATTTAAAAGGAATTGAAATTAAGTAAAAAGAGCTGATGCCAAATTGTTTTCTTTTAAGTTGTGCTTATAAAATGTGGAAAACACTAGAGCAAGATGCGATTTTATATTTAAGCTAGTAAATACAATTTTACATCTGAAAACTTGCATGCTGAAATCTCCTAATAAATAATTGCTTTAATTTCATATTATTGAATTAGTGCTAAAAACTACTATTTAATTGCTTATTTAATTGTTGCAATTTCTTAGCTATTTTATACATATTAATAATGGTCTTCATAATTTATGCTGGCGAAAGTTTTAACTAAAATCTAATGCTATTATGTATGAAAATACGAAATGATAATCGAAATGCAAATAACTTCTTAAAGTGTGTTGTTTAAAATAGGGTCTATAAAAAATGATTACTTAAAAATAATTCCTAAGTTGAAAACTGAAGCTAAAATGTAAAATGTTATGTATATCATTTTACCTGTTCTTTAGAAACTTACAAAGGACAATATAAAAATGTAAAATAATGAAATTTTTGTTAATTATAAAGGATTTGAAATGTTTTATTGCTACATTTTTGTAGAGAACAATACTTTTCTCTCACACTAATATTCGAACAAATCTGAGCACGGTCAAACGACACAAGAACGACAACTGAGCTTCAAAGTTCCCCACCATGCTAATGGGAGAACTTAGAGTCAAAAGACAGATTTAGATTGCATCAGATCTAAACACAGAAGGTTTTTTGTGAGAGCCAAGATTTGAGCCCACAACTTTCGAGTTCGCTTCGACCATAACCACTCGGCTATCGCATACACTCCGGACAGCTTAGAACACTAACTAATAAGGATTAATGAGGTAATTTTTTATTACACTACTATTCTATTAATTATAAGCTCTCTTCAATCTTAAAATATCGCAAATCTGAATTATATTGTTTTGAATTATTATTGTTTTATCAGAAACCAATTAACTTAAGTATTAACTATATTTCTTGATACATCATTTAAACTTCCTATTATTTTCATATTAACTGATTTGTGTAACTATACTGTAAAAAATTTAGATTAAAATAGAAAAAATAGACGAAACCAGTGTTTCTCTAACTTTCAAAATTGCCAATCCAGTAGTGAATCATGATTTTCATCGCCCCCCCCACATACAATAAAAATGTATTGAATGCAAATAAAATGTATTTTGGCACTAAAACGACAATATGTGACCTTAATTATAAACCATATAATTTATCAAGATAAGTATTGAATTTTGTATGTATTACTTTCCAGTAATAGATGAGTAATAGATGCTTCAAATAGTTTACTTTTAAGTAATAAGATAATTATCATATTACTTTTCCTTTGAATTTTTTAATTGGAAAAAATTGCAAAACACTTTTTTAAATAAATTAAAGATTTATTTCATCAATTCTCCATTTCTAAAAGTACGAATACCATTAGAAAAATAGTCTTACCTCTGTTGCTCTCTATCTTTTATCCATTACATCTGGCATTCTCGTGGACATTTGAGTAGACGTCTGGGCAATCTATCGGACGTCGGTTCAAAAAAAAAAAGAAAAAAAAACTTGCATTTAGTTTATTTTTTGAAGCTAAATATAGAAGAGGAACTTAGAATGTCAATTTTTAATACAAATCCTTAATCCTTCCTTTAAAAAACTTGGTTCTGCAAGATTTGTCCATGGGAGTCACTAGTAATGATTAAACTTGTTCTTAATTTAGTGTATAAATACATTGTGCAGTACTGATACATATATAAGTATATTATATCAGTGTGAATGAGCATTTTCTTTTTATTCTGTCAGAAAGAGTTTTGTTTTGCTTTCTTTCAGTAAATTAATAAATTTTAACATATCTTTCATTTTCGACTTTTCAATATCTTACTTTGGTTATCTTAGAGTTATCATGCTTTCCTTGAGGGAGCACCCCATAGTTTGGGAATCAATGGATTAAACTAATTTTATTTTCTCATCATGATATTTTCTTTTTTATAATATATTTTTTTCGTTATTTCTTTTTTCATAACATTTTCTTGTTCTCTAACATGCGAGTTGATTGTTACAAAAAGGAAACTTTTAAAAAAAATGAAAACTCACAAAGACTATTATTATTATTTATAATTTTAAACAGAACTTTTTATACTAGAAGTCAGTAATAATACTTTTATATAATTTCCCAACAAAGAGGGAAAAAGAAAAACATTTTTATCATTCGTTTGCTAAGAGAATCCATCTGTTGTTGCTAGGAAACCAAAAAAACAATTATATTTATAAAGCATTTTTTTTTTAATTTTTGTGTATATGAAGTATTTTTGGTAATAATACATTTTCGAAGCAAATGCACAAGTGTTTCACAAAATATTGAATGTTTATATCCAAAATAAATTCTTAGCAAAAGAATTCTACGCAAAATAGGTAACTTAAGTATATATTTAAGAACTCCCTAGCACACCTGCAAGCTACTGAATAATAAACAGTCATCGTTTGGAAGGGAAAAAAAGAAAAACTGCATTAAAGTGTTTGATGAAAGCATCACTAAACTTTATACTTGAAAGAACACGAAAAAAAAATTATTTTCCTATGCATGAGACATCTTAGAATTTTGGCCTTACAACAAAACACTTTAAACGATCAAATGGAAATTCTAAGGATCCTTGTTGACGCTGCCTTCTCATCATCATACAAAATATTCAAATTAATGTAAATGAATGTAATTTTCATAGACTTCGTTTAAAGTGAATTCACTAAGCCACAATTTCATTTCCCTACCTCAAATTTTGAGAATAAACTTAAAAAGGCTTCGCTTCCCTTTCTTGAAAAGTTATATATCTATATTGTTGCATCCAAGCACATGCTAGTTGCATTTATAATTAAAGGTGAAATCCTAGTTGATTGCTTGAAATATAAGGTTTAGAAGTTCTAATTATGAGTTACTTTAGTTTTTGATTTTAAAGAGAAATAAATGTATACATAATTCAAAAGTTGAGAAAGTTGAGGTATAACTGTACACATAAAATAGTTTTACGAATATTTTTCATGAAAAAAATTATTAAGGTATCCGACTACGTTCGGAACCGTGATTTTAAAAAAGCGCATAAATGGAAATTTTCATGATATTTAGTGTCACTTAGATTAGAAAAGGTATATAAAATTGTTTTAAGAATAGTATTACAATAAAAAATTACTTAAGTACAATATTTTGACAAAAAATGAACATAGAATAACCCAATTTCAAAATATTCTCTTTCTGTGAAAAATACTTCTATTCAAATAATATTTTGCCTGTATATAGCTCAAACCTCTATAAAGAGGCTCAACTATGACTTTTGAAATTTCGTATTATTTTTAGAGTTACAAACAATTAAAATAATTATCGGCGTTTTTTTCTTAAAATTTCTCCCCTCTGTTGTGTCGTAAAACATGGATAAACCCGTTTCTAAGTTATATATTTCAAACATTCCAGTTGAGCCTCTGTACAGAGGTCTGAGCTATATACAGGCAAAATATTATTACAATAGAAGCAATTTTCACAAAAGGAGAATATTTTGAAAATGTGTCATTCTATGTTCATTTTTTTGTCAAAATATTGTACTTAAATAATTTTTTATTGTAATACTATTCTTAAAACTACTTTATATACATTTTTTAATCTAAGTGACACTAAATATCATAAATATTATCCATTTATACGCTTTTGCAAAATCACGGTTCCGAACGTAGTCGGATACCTTAAAATGTAATTTCCTTGCAAAAAATGAAGAAATAATTCTCCTTTTTTTGAAAAATTCCTCTGTAATATTAATATATTGCTTATATATAGAAAGGACTTCTATACGAGTGTTGAACTAAATTTTTTGAAACACATAATTTAGAAGTGGATTTATTCGTATTTTATTACATCATGAATAAAAAAATTTTAACAAAAAAACCCCAACCATTATTATTTCAATTATTCTGAATTCTGAAAATAATGCGATTTTTTCAAAAGGTTTAGTTCAACCCAGGTACAGAAGCCCTAGCTACACATAAACAAAATATTATTATTTAAGAGGCATTTTTAATAAAAGGAAAATGTTGTGAAAATATCTCATTTCGTCTTTATTTTTTACCGAAATATTGCCTATAAATAACTTTTCTTGCAATAATGTTCTTGAAAATTTTTTTATAAAGATTATTTTTAACTGACATTGAATGTGAAAACAATTATTCATTTATACACTTTTTCTCAAAATCACGTTTCGGAACGTTGCCAATCACCTTAAATACAGCTTATAAATAATATTTTGAAATTAGAGATCTGAAATTATATTCTTCATAACTTATACTTCGTAAAAACTTTTTCATATTTTTAAAACTATGAAATTAAAATGTTTTTTTGAGAGTTAAGATTATGTCAGTACTGAAATCATTACATTCATTTTTCACCGCATAAGATTGATGCAAAAAGCAAAAGTTAATGCAAATTTATTATACACAATTTTCTTTTTTTTTCTCCCTACAATCATCAATATGGCGGTTTTATGTACCTTATTTTCTTACGGGATTTCTTTAAAGCTCTAATTTTTGCATCGTCACGTATGCATCACTGTTTGCTTTCAATATCTCGATTCAATGAGAAAGGTTCAAATATAAAAAAAAAAATGAATTTCAACACGAAAAATGTAAATCTTCCAAAGTTCCACATTCTTAAGCAGAATATGAAGAATTTGATACATGTATGATACTAAATAATTTATTAGGAGCTTGTTTTTGAAATTATATTTAACTAAAAGTGTTTAACATAATATCAGTTAAAGGTATGCTGCATTAATATGATATCGTTTTAAAATACGAACACAAACACTCATTATCATTAATTTTGTGGAAATCTAAGACAGATTATTCATTTAAATATAGTGTTATTATTATTCTCAAGTTAAACTATCGTTATGACTTATTTGTAGTGGGAGATTTTTTATTCATATAAATAAAATTGTAACATAAATTTTGTAATATTATGCAGTTTATTATTTGCTGAAGGTAGTTTTTTTTTTTAAAGATCTGATTTGAATTATCTATAATTATAGAATGTAAAATTATATTCAGGTAATGTTAAAAAGGGATGGAATTATTATAAAGGAGGGTAATACACTGTAATTTTTTTTCTTACAAAGAAAAAAAATAAAATCATTGATTTTTAACCGTGTAAATAATTTATGTAAGGTATGTACAGGGTGCACTAAAAATTTGTTCAAATTTTAAAAATTCATCAAAGAGAAGAAATTTTGATAAAGTAGTGTGGTTTGCAAGAAAGGGCTCGCAAGGAAAGGGATTTTTTTAACAACAACAAAAAAAAATATATAAATTTAGTTAAAAAAGTTATCAGTAGAGGGCTCCGAGACGATCCACAACACAATGAACAGAACAACATAAGTCTATCAATCTATTCTTTCAATAACAATTGTCCAACATGACTTCCAGAACAATGTCGACACGACTAAGGCGATTTACAACACCCGTTACAATTGAATGCAACATGTCGGAATGAATTACAGAAAACTCATTACAGGTAGAATCTTTAATTTCGGCCCACGTGTCGACGGGAAGGAATGGTATATATATATATACAAACGATATAAAATAGCCCCACAACTAGAAGTCAACAAGAGTGAGGTTAAGTTATCCTGCATAAAATTTATTACAAATAATACAACTCTGTGATTTGATGCGGCACTGATTTTGTGACTCAAAAGTGTGGAATAACACTCAGCAGTTACTGTGCACGTTTTTCAGCTTAATTTTAGATATTGTTCTTCAAATAATTGACCATTCTTCGTCTTCATTCCTTTCGACGAGTGAAATTCTCTCAAAGCAACATCCTGACACTCCGTTCAAATATAACAATTTCACCAAAAATACCCTCGATCAGGTACCGATAATATTCTGAAAAGGTAGGAGAAATCCTTGTGTATCACGGCATTGTTATTGCTCATTGATCTGCATAATTCTGCTGAATCTCTGACATGTCAACGCTCTCTACTGGTGACTTTTTTTTTTTTACTTTTTTATGGCTAAAAAAATTTCGACTATCTAGTGGGTCTTTTCTTGTAATCCACACTTCTTTATCGTCATTTCTACCCTTTTTTATGGACTTTTAAAGTTTAAACGAAATTCTGGTGCACCTGATATTATAATTATGTGTGTAAACGAGAAAAGCAACTCACACATCAAGAGAGTTCCCAAACTATTAGACCTAAAGACATGAAATTTTGCAAGCATGTTTCTTTTGTTGAGTAGAGATACGAAGAGAAAGTGTATTTGCGGAAATCTACTCTTTGGGTTGCAAAGAGTGAAAAGGCTTTACAGATAAACATTCTTCATTTTGAGTTATCAGAAACACTAGAAATTTGGCTACCGTGTTTCTTTGTTGTAGCGTATTTGAGATCCACTGCGAAAATTTTTATGAAAATTGACTCTGAAAATGGGAGTACAGGGGTGATTTAGATGGAAAAAAATCCAGTTTTTTGAGCTATAGACCTACCTATTTTAAATTCGGAAGAAAGAATGGTTCATTTATCCAGTAGAGATTCAGTACTGAAATCGACTGCGAGGGGCTATGGTTTACGCAGCACATCAATTAAAAGTTCTCGTTAATGAACTTATAAGACTTACACACCTACAGATCCTCTAAAAACAGGTTTTGTGGAAGTTACTCCCAAGGGTTTTAGGGAGGTTTTAAGAGGGCTATATACATACAATTCACTTTTTTGAAATAATAGACCCACAGACTTGAAATTTGCCACGTGCATTTATTTGCTAGAGAGGAATCCGAGAAGAATGGGTTTCACGAAATAAGACTCCTACCCGCGCGGGTACGTGTTGATAAAAAATTTCCGTTTTTGACTTTAAATGGATAAGCATGCATCTTTTGTTAGGCTGAGATCCTCTAAGAACGTTTTACACGGAAATCAACTCCCGCGGCGAAGAATAAAAGAGGCATTATACATAAAATTTCAAGTATTTTTATCTATTAGACCTTCAGACGAAATTTTTAAAGTATGTGTTTTTTGCTGAATAGAGAACCGCTATAAACGGTTTTTGTGGAAATCTCGTGGCTAAGGGGGCGGTTTTGAATTCTTAGACAAAAACTATAAGCATGTTCTTTTTTTGTATTGTATAGATCAGGGGTGCTCAACCTTTTTTTCTGCTGGGCCGCATACATATGTCAGTCATTTCACACGGGCCTCATACATATGCTAGTTATTTTGCACGGGCCGCAACATAAGGATAAATAGGGGGGGGGGAGGAGAAATGCTTTGAAATCAAGATAACATTGGAAATTTAAAATGTGAAAAATTGATCATAATATTATAATTCCTGTTTTGAATTTTAATTATTATATATATATATATATTATTTTTGTTACTAACACTAAATTAGAAGCATTTAAGAAACACTCCTTCACATCAGTAAACGGTTTCATTTGATTACCACTAATGTAACAAACTTGATGGAATGTCTTTGTTACTGTTGTGGTATTACAACTGACAAACACTTTGTTTCTGTTGCAAGGATTATTTTTAAAAAAGCCTGTTTATCACCTGTTTAAAGAGATCTTCGAGGAAAAGTGTCTTTGAATATTTCCTGTTTATTGGTATTTTTTTAAATACAGCACTTTCGTGACAAATCAAACAATTACTGATCCATGTTTGTTTTTCACTGCAAAGTAGTCAACTTCCCAATTGTCTTGAAACAATCTATTTTCTTCGAATATTTTTCGCTTGCAAAATAGGATTAAATCCACCACTGTTTATTCCACTGTTGTCTGTTATTATTAACCGTAACTGTTCCAAATAGAAAAAGAATATCAATTCGCGTACCCGTAGGACACCAGCAAACTTGATGTATTATATTTCTTGACAAAGAATTTCCCACCATATTTTTATACAATTATCTTAAATAAGTGAATTTCTCAGAGGAATGGGCCATGGCCGAGTCACTTAAAAAGGCTCGGTGGGCCACATGCGGCCAGCGGGCCGCAGGTTAAGTATCGTTGCTATAGATCTTCTAAAAAAGGTTTTTACTCGAATCGATTGCCAAGGGAAGTTAAAAAGGCACAGAGATAACAAAAAAAAATCCCGATTTTGAGTTTGGTAAGTATGTTTCCTTTGTTGAATAAAGATCCACTACGAAAGAATTTTACGGAAGTTGACTCCAAATTATGAGATGGGGGATTAAAGAATTATAGATTAAAAAAAATACCCGTTTTGAGTTAATAAATCTACACACTTGAAATTTTTTAGCGAGGTTTTTTTGTTGTTGCTAAGTAGAAACTCACTAAAAACTGGATTTACAGAAATCGAGTTGTGGATGCATATAGTTCAAAAAACAATGCAGCTGTTTAACTATTAGGTGTACACGATTGAAAATTGACAGGTATGTTTCTTTTGTTCAGCAATTTTGTTCGTCGTTTAAAATTATGAGGTCCATCACCTAGAGTTGCTTCAGAATACGATGCTCTCATTTATTCATTCAGTCTAATTGTGCGTCGTCTATCAAAGGGTGACGTTTGCTTATACTTTTCGTGAATCCGTCCTGCGAGATATTCGTACAGATTGGCAGAACCGCCACATTCTCTCATGGAAATTATTTCCTTAGCATCCTCAATAGCTGTTTTATGCATCATCCAGATGCTTTTTCTGAAAACATTGGAGCACCAACTAATCAGTCGATAACTATTAACATGTGTGTATTGTATAGTAAGGTATGTGCATGCTAAATGCAATCATACCATTCCGACACCTCACTAGAGTATCATTTCTTATGTTACAGAGTTGATATAAATACCAAATGAAGGAGGTCACTTTAAGTGAAACATTTTTATAATTATGCGTAATTCGTTCCTATCAAATTTTATTTAAAAATAATATATGTATATTTACCTAAAACTAATAGAATAATAATAAAAGGATAAAAAGTAAAAATTGTCAAATCCTTGTATTGATTAATGTTTACAAACTAATTTAAAAGTTATTATTTTTTAACTAAAAATCAATTAAAATATTCTTCCGCATCTCAGCCACCCTCCCTTTTATTCATCGTACATAAGGTGGTTATACAAAATGTTATTTTCTACTTTTAATAATCAGCTAAACTTTTTTATTCAACCATTTCTCAAGTTCTTCCAATGGCATTGAATAATTCTTCTAGTTAACTCAACGTAAAATATTTTTCTTTTTTATGTTAGCATATTTTCTTTATCTTTCTTTTCTGCTTCATAAGCTCTTTCTTTTGTGCTGATAAGAGATTCATTGCCAAAATGTCGAGAGTTTGTCTGAATGAACTCCGTGACCTTAGTGGTATCCATTGAGTCGAAGCTTCAATCA
>BMAV01000801.1:163566-197564 GCA_019973955.1 Trichonephila inaurata madagascariensis
AAAACAGATTACCATTTAAATTAATATGACTCTCTTTTAATACTAATTCTAAAACATTTTTTTTTAATGTGTAGAATTTTGCAATACTATTTTATCAAAATTTTTATGATATTTTAAAACAACCTTTTATACGTCATTAACCCGGGGTCACTCGCACCTGTTTTTGCAACCATCGTTACTCGCGGGGTGTAGAGAACACCCCAAACTTTTAACGCATATTTAACTATGAAAAAAAAATTAAGTCAACTGTGATATATATTTATAGAGTACAAGATGTTTTTTAATATACAAATAAAATTATTAAATTTATTGCATACAAATGACACTAAAATTAATTTAAACTAAACTTACAAAATTTCCATTTTAAAATACATAATTTTATATTTTTTCATAAACCACAAGTAAAGGGTATATACTAATAATAAACATACTTTATAATTAAAGATAAGGATAGTAGAAAGTAGATAAATAATATTTTAATCATTTTCCAAATATTCAGAGCATACTGCATACATATGCTCAACAGCTAGCGGGGAGTTCTCAGCACCCTAGATAAACTTTTGAAGGCCATTTTATTCCAATCGTCCGAGCGAGAGTGATTGCATCAGGCCCGAAAGTTGAATGACCTAAAATGTCCAGCTACAGAAAAAAATGTGGTTCAGCTCATTCTGTTTGGAATGCTAGGAGGTTTTTTTTTGTTGCTGGGGTGTACAGAACACCCCGCCTGAATGACCACGGGTTAATATTATAATGTTAATAAATTCTCAAGAAGAATCTCATGTATTTAAAGTTTACAACTACTGTGTATTGCATAAAATAAATCATAAATTCCTTAAGAAACTGAAAGCTCCACACTAATTAGGTTCCCCAAATTCAACAAATAATAAACAATTTAACATTAAAGAACAAAAAAAATAATCATTATTTTTTTATTATAATCCTTTTTCCATTGCTCGAATTATATCGACAGCCATATCGTGAAGCCTTTAACATATAGAAAGAAAAACAAAAGGTTTATATCAAAATATCCCATCTTACAGTGCATTAAATAATCAAAGATCCCTCTTTTCCAATTTCGTATCTAGTAAAAGCTATCTGTAGTAGACTTTAGTCTGTAAGTGAAATATCACCCAATATATATCTATCTATCCATTTCCAAGCTTAAATTGCGAGTATTGTCCCGGTTTCCAGATGTTCCAATACTCGTTATTTATTCATTTATTCCACTAAAAGAGAAGAAGAATATTAGGAGAATGAGATACGTTTCGGCACTTTTCAAATGAGCCCAGACTTTGCTATTCGTCCACTTTAATATCTACTGAATTATTCACATCCAAGTGTATCCATGTAAATAACTAGGAAGGATGAAAACGCTCCATCGCTAGACCGGAGCTTTAAAATGTTTTAGAGTCGAGTGCCAATGGGGTCAACAATATGGATAAGGTGCTTTAAGTGACACAGCATAAAGATTAAATGCCAGTGTGAAAATAGCCGCTTTAGAGCTTTTTACTTTTATTTATAGTACTTATCTGAAGGTTCTGTAAGATTTATTTATTACTCTTTTTGTTTCATGCATGACATTTGTGAAGAGGTATTTATTGAGCTGCTTATAGATAGAAATTGTTAGTATTAGTTAAAGAGAAAATAATCGTTTCATGCGCTTTTAATCGATAGTCAGCTTACCGGTGTTCAAAATATGTGTTTGTGCATTGAAAGTAGATATATGTGTTGATGTACTTCCTTTCACTATCATCCTTTCTTACAAGTTTAAGAAATTGAAAGCACTTTTTTTTTCTAAAAAAAAAAAGAGCATAACTAATAGAAGTGATATTTAAGATGTTAGAAATATAAATCCATGTAAAGAAAAAAATTACATATAAAAGGTACATTTATAAGGTATTAAATAATGTCTGAAACATTTTTAAAAGGGTTCTATTCAAACATCTTGGCATTATACCTTATATTACATGATAGCATTTAAAACACATCCACATATAAAACATTTGAATTAAAAAAATTATGTTATTTTGGTTTCACGAAATGATAAAACGAATAATGTAGTATATTCGGTACAGAACGAAAGTAACACATGACTTGGCAGTCCCTCTTCTTAATTTCATTGGTATGTATTTTGATTTTATTTCGATTTACGAAGAAACTATTCTTGTTCTGCATGTCTGTATCCACAAAATTAAGAACCGATAATCACATGGACCATGTATTGTTAAACCTTAAGTAGTTTCTGATTTCACTTTGCTTAAAATTACTTTTGTAGTTTAAAATCAGAAAAGGTCTCAAATTTTTCTAAGGATGCTAGAATGATAATTTGTAGAAAAATCATGACATCTCATTGTGATTTAAAATAAAAATAACCATCATGATATTTTAGTGCTAAATTAATTAGTAAAACCACTCCATTTTTAATTAAAGGACTTTATCGTAACAAAGATTTAAAAGAAAGCAGATTTACTATAAACAAAAAAATCTAAAATTATATATTAATCAAATGTTACCTTAAAAACTGTGTGATGCAAATGGTGTATATATGTTGAATTTGAATTATACATTTTGCAAATTAGGTTAGATAATGGAAAAAAGTCAAGCAGAAAAAAAAATTATATAATAGACATGTGACGAATAGAAAGGTGTTTAACCAGATTTTAAAAATAAACTAATATATGAAAAAAATTATTACATCTAAAGTTTTTACTTTAGAATCAACTCTTATTATTTTTGGGAACAATTGAAGAATAAATAAGTCACATGGTATGATAAGTTGACAAAGCATTGATTGAATTATTAATTTATTTAAATTAAAATTGTGTAATAAATATGTTGAATAACTAAATGTTGGTTTTTCAAAATACAATAAAAAAAAAGAAAGAAAGAAATCGTCTGAAATTATTTATTTATTTATACAATGCCCGTGCTTGGCTTCTTGACCATTTGACGCCGAGCCTATCAGTACCGACTGACTACATCATCAGTCGGGTGTTTACCGAGTCCAGTTTTATCGGAGCAGGTGGTTGCCATCCATCCTGGCATTACTGCAGAGGTGGCTGGCCTCGTCAGCAGCCAGGCCAAGCCAGTGGAGGTATACTCCCAAAACGTTATGTCTGGTGGTTAGACGAAAGCGGGCAACGCGCGGCTCGGCTCTCCCCAGGTGTTTCGAGGTAGGACTCACAGTGGCCAGGTTTTAATATGGTTTTCCAAGGCTCTTGGATTTTGGGGTCTGGATAGTACATTTGTCAATGTATATGGTTATAATGCTCTTTGCTCTTTAGAGGGTCAAGGCGAGTTCCGACTGAGACGATTGGGCTCCCTGCTCTGCTTTTTGGTCGGCTCTCTCATTACCAAGTATTCCAACTTGGCTTGGGACCTACTTTAAGGCTACAGTCCAGCCATATGAAATGAGTTCCGTAATCTTGGTTCGACACTGAATTGTGTTTAGGCAGTCAGTTGGTGTGTTACTGCTTAAGGCTGAAATTGCAGCTTGGAAGTCGGTGAAGGAGACAACTTTTAGAGGAGCTAGGCCAGCAGCGAATAATTGTGTTGTAGCTTCACAGAAAGCCGAGACTTCACCATTGTAATTGGTGGCGTTTTGTTCCCACGGTTAATGAGACAGAACCCTCCCGTTCCGTCTGCTTTTGTTTTTGGTAAGTATGAACCATCAGTATAGATCTGTAGTCGCTCATTTCTGAAATTATAATTTACTGAAATAGGAGGAAATTGTAAATCATGTGAAAACATAACTGATGATGATCAAATTACAGGTAAAAAAAATTATCAACTTAGTATATCTTTAAATTAAAACGCCAAAAAATTATATTGTTAAATTTATTTATTAGATTTGTTTTTTCTCATAAAATATCTTTTACTACAAAATTCAAAATAATTTTAACTGAAGTATGTTCTGACTAAAACATAATAATTCAAAACTTCAAAATATATTAATATAATTAGCTTAATTTTAATTACTTTACTTTTTACTGTAATTCTGAGAAAAGGCACTTAAAGAATTCTTCTAAATTAGCCATTTTTTTTTTTTTTCGTTTACTAATGTGATGGATAGAAGCAAGCAACTTTCTTTAACTGGTCCAGTGAAATTGTCGTCGAGTTAATGAAGGAATGGGGCAAAAAAGCAATTACCAGATCTTATAAAAAAAAACGAAGAAAAAGCCTGGGGAAATGTTTAAAAAATTTAGTTCGAAAAAATTACCCTCCTTTCGTATCAAATTTGCAGGAAAGCACCATTCACAGAAATGTTGACCTTTGCTAAAAATCCTTCTCTGGTCCTTTTAGTGAAAAAAAAAATGATTGGTACTACACTTGAATGGTTTTAATGAAAGTCGATTTAAATTTTCGATTTTCGTCGAGTTAAAAACTGTATGGTTTCAGCTTAATTGTGTAAGCTGAAAGTTTTTTATTAAGATTTTTTCTTCCAATCTTAGCCTTGAATATAACGTGACATCCATTTAAAAGTACGGATTACCAAATTTCATGCTAGAGCGTCTAAAGATTAAGTATTGATTTCTCTAAGACTTCGCAAACATTTTTCATTTTGTTTCATTACCTAACTTCAGGAATTTGTTTTATTTTGTAAAATATTTTTCACAAGTATAATATTTTTGTGCTAAAATACTTCCTACATTAATTAAATATCTATTTAAATATTTGCTGCAATTAAATTTTTTTGTTTGTTGCTGCGATTTTAAGCGTCTGCAACATACAATCCAATTAATTGAGTTAATTTAAAATTAAAAGCTGCTAGGCTTTCAAGTTTACACAATTCTTTATTTTCTAACTTTAATTCCCTTTTACGAAAAGAAATGTAAAAAGTTTTAAATACGAGTAAAGAACAAATTTAAAAATTATAAGTGTGAAGAGCGATTTTTTTCCTAAAAACTCGCTAAACATTTAAGTAAAAATTTTATGCCCTTATTTTATTCTTGTATCTTTTTCTCTCCCTTTTTTAAAAGGAAAAACGCAATTAAGATACTTTTAAAGAAAGAAATGCAAATAAACATAAATCAATGAGTAATTAGAGGAACTAACACTTTTAATACCTTTTAGTGTTTTGATATAACTCTCTTTAAAAAAAATTTCTCAAAAGGAAACCGTTTCTTTTTTCCTAATTTTTAATTTGGTGCATAATATTTGGCTAAACAAAACAAGCTCTAAGTTACGTAAAAAAAACTAAGGACAATTTTATTCCGAAAACTAGGAATATTTTTAACTTGAAATATTTGTATCATATTTCTAACATTTTAGAGGTTTATACGATATTCCACTAAAGTAAAGGGATTATTTTTGTTTTGTTTTTGTCTGTTTGTTGTAAATTCAGTATCCAGAAAGAGAGAGACAGACAGACAGATAATATTTTTTTTTTCACTTTTCTCTTCATGTATCTGTATACTGCATGCAACTACTTACTTCTTTTCTACAATTCTTTTATGTTTCTGTAAAATTTTATTTTGGAGATTTACCTTGGTAAAATTTTACCTTACGCGCATATACGATTTTTAATGTACACGCTTAAAATCTTAATTCCAGTGCATAATTTATTAAAGAAAAAGTACACTTACCTTTTAAGGACCTTTCTATTGTTGTTGTTGCTTCTAATGCCACCTGTCTGACGCAGTCAGATCGAGACACACGAAATTCATCGTAGCAAGGGGCTGGATGTACGATTGTCATTGACCTTGAGCACCATACAGGTGACAGTACGATTTAGCTCGGGGAAATTCCCGAAGCGACGATAAATGGCGGCACCACCTAACTCCAACTCCACAATTTTAGCATGGAACTGAAGGGGAGGGAAATATTCTACAGTCCCCTGCACTCGTAATTCAGCCCACAAGACTTCTGACTCACTGATTTAACGAGCATTTACTCCGCGTGTACTCGGATTGTATTTGGTAACATCGGGCATCCAACCCAGATCTTCCAGTCTGGAGTTCGATGCTCTAATCACTAGGCTACCCACGGCCCTAGGACCATTCTATTTTCCTGTGATTATTTGAGAAAAATTATAAATAAACTCAACTAAAATATTTTGAAATGTGCGTTACTTTAATAAAGGACACCTCACAGACACTTTTCACTAACATTGTAGGAATGATATTTGCAGGGAAAACTATCATATTTTGTTAGTTATTGTAGTTTTATTGTTCTTTGATGATTGGCAAAAAGCATGTCGGACTTTTTCTTGCTTGTGTCTTTTTGACAGGGTGTATGCAATGTGGCTTGTGGTACACTTTTGACTTCATATCTTTCTTTATGGAGTTTTTTATGTAGCATTTGAAAATTTTCTTTTCAACTCAAACATTTCGTGTTCATCGCTTTTCTGAAATTTACTATCGCTATCATGATTCATTTCCATTATTTGATCAAATTCTTCCCTTGCTTGATCAGTTTTAACTTCATCTATTAGAGATAGCAGATGCAAATTTCTTTCTTTATATTCTGTTTGTTAACATTTGTAAATCATAATGAGTCGTACAACACAACAATAAAAACCACTAAGTCGTTAACAGTGGAAGAAATATTTTGGTATAAAAGTAGTCGCGCGGGGAATTTAATCACCCCAAGTACCTTTAGACCGTAAAAAACGTTTGCTATTTCAAAAAAAAGGGGGAGTATGCGACAAATACTTTTCAGTTCTCCTAAAGACTGTCACATAGGAGAATACAGACAAGAGGTCATTGGTAACAAATAAACAGTTTCCCCAGAATTAAACATTTTGTGAGCCTGTCATGACTCAGAGCCCCGCGCTCCCTTCTGGGTTAAATATTTTAAAGAGTATTTTTTAATATTTAAATTAAAATTATAACTTTAAGCCTACTGATTATAATTATGAAAATGAAATAGAAAAGAGGGATTTAAATGAAAAAATTTGTCTACATAAATTAAATTAGAAATTAAAATTAAATTTAGGAGCATGCTGTGCGTTTATGTTGAAATAGAATAGCGGTGAACTGTTGGGCTTCGTCCAGTCGGTTATTTTGCTTTTTTTAGGAATAGCTTACAACAAAATTTTGACAAATGAAATTACCGCAAATTTAAAGATATATTGACTTAGTGATTGTATAAATACTTTTTAACGAAATCAAGTTTCGCATTTTTTTTTCTACAGAAAGCATGACGATGAAAGTATTTTTAAATCTTTTTTTAATGATTTGAAAAGCAATTTTTTTAAATAACGTAGATCAAGGGATTTACGCTATTTAAAGTTATTGTAATACAATATTTATGAAAGACACAAAAGAGTTCTGTATTTGTATAAATACTTTGAAATGAAATTACGTTTCTGAGATATCTATAGCATTTTATAGTAATATTTTAGTGATATAATATGCCATTATATTCAAACATTTCTTAGCGTTTTGAGCTAAATTGAAATGAAAAATTCATAATTATTATGCTGGTTTAAAATCCTTACAAGTATTCATCTTTACTTTAAAAAGCCATAACCAGTTTTATTAATACTGCTGAAGTGTCAACGCAATTTTATAAAACGTTTTAGAAATTAATTGTAATTTTATGGGACTTTTCCGTGAATATTTCGTTTAAATTCCCCCATGCCGACAATATCTCTTAAGATCTTTAAAAAAAAATTTGTGAATAATTATAGTCTTCGTACATTATTTTTTTCTTACATAGATATAATTAAACATGACTTTTTAAAGGTTATCCAATGCAATTAAATAATATTGTGACAACAAAACTTGTGATGGAAATCTGTTAATTTCAAAATGTAATTCAACTTTCATAAACTCACAGGAAAAAATTATTTATTATATAATGACAACAAACACGCATTTACTATACACGTGGAGAATAGGAAAATTTAAACACATAGATATTTATATCAGTTATTCAAAATTATCTTAATGGAAATATGATTTGAAATTTCTTTGCCAACAAAATCATTTCATTGTCATTTACTTTCAAGAGAAAAATATAAATATTGTACTGTAGATGTTTCATATTCGTCATAAAAATTTTATGTATAATGAAAGTTAACTCAATTTTATGTAAATGTATTTATCTTTAAATAAGAAAGGTAAAGAGTAATAAATATGTAAAAAATTAAGTCTTAAAGTATATGTATCGGATTGTCTTATTTTTAGATACGTATATAATATGTGTAGTACGTTTGAAATTTGCATTAGGACAAATTCTTTTAGTAATATGTGAGAGCCCTAAGAGAATAAAGTACCAGCATTAGAAGAGAAATTTCCTTTCCTTATAAAATCGTATTTTTTAAAAAAAAAAAAAAATTACTTATAGCGAAAATAGAGTACAAGTTTAATCAAAATTTAGTTGCATGAATGCTTATTGCATTATGCTGCACTAAATGATTC
Source organism: Trichonephila inaurata madagascariensis (assembly GCA_019973955.1). Lineage (NCBI taxonomy): Eukaryota > Metazoa > Arthropoda > Arachnida > Araneae > Nephilidae > Trichonephila > Trichonephila inaurata. The sequence continues at coordinate 171,933 of BMAV01000801.1, forward strand.
TGATGTTAAACATTTTTCTATTTGTGTGTGTTGTTTTCTTTCTTTCTTTCTTTTTTGTTATTTCTCAGCGAAAAATACGTATATTGTGATTTTTGTCATTTTTTTTATTATTTATTTATTGAAAGTAATTTCAAGACAAGTTATATCAGAATTAAACCAAAAGCCAGAAATTTGCAGAGAATAATTATCATGAGTTAATTTGTGAATCTCATGAATCATGGACGAAACGTTTTTTTGTTTATTCCGAAAACACATTCACAATTTAGCATGGGGTAATTAAATACTATTTATTATGCGGCACAAAATATTAAAAATACAAATTTTGGAAAAAATATTTTGTGTAAACTTTAATGTTTTGTTGCATGAATTAAAAGTACATTGCAAAAAAATGGATAATTTTTGCACAAAAACTGAAAAAAGGATTAATTAAGCGATTAAACTCGCCTATAGAAAAAATAATGGTTATTAAATGTTCAAATCTTTCTTTATATATATATATGTGTGTGTACAATACTGTTCCAAAATGCAACTTTAATAAATTTAAAATAATGGTAAATATGAAGGAAAAGAAATGAATATCATACATTATGAAGTTTACGCTTTTGCAAATATTTGTAACATTCATATACTTTTTCTACATTAAAATAAACTATCTTCTAAAATTTATGTTTATACAAAGAGGTAAAATTTCCTCCTTTAACCGGAACAATATAAAATAAGTTTAAAAGTATAGTTTTTTAGTCTATTTGCAAAGTCAAACTTTTCTTTTCAACATTCAAATGTTAAATATGTATGAAGAATCTCTATGAATTCTTAAAGCTATTTTAGTTAATTGTGTTACATAAGAGTTAGACTGAAAGCAAAAATGAGCTTAACTTCGATAAAAAACAAGCATAAAAAGTTGAAGTTTCCACGCATTTTGGTTAAATAAATTACATTCTAAAATGTTTGTTCTGGAAAGAGCTTCAGAAAATTTCCATAATTTCTTAAAATTTCTTTTCTTTTATTTTTAATTTTAATGTTTATATATTTAAAGTTAAAATGGACCTTTAGATATATAACTAATTTCAGGAAGAATTCATTTCTCTCTCAATTTAATGAGCTCGCGTTTCACAATCAAAAATTCAAATGTATTACATAAAAATATCAATAAAAAATGTAAGTGATATTCTTACCTTATTTTTTAAATAAAGCAATATGTGCTTATATCACATTTCCCACCTTAATTTATTTTACTGAAGCAAAGAGATATTATTTTCAAGCAACTTAATAATTTTTCAGTATATATTACATTAATAAACAATATTAGAGATGGACAATAACTAAGAATTCATTGTATATTAATCATTAAATTGTTAAATATCATTAAAATAATCTTATGAATAAACACAGAAAGTTCAAATAAAAATTATATATTTAATATCCTTTTTTTTTAAAAAAAATGCGAGTTACTTTAAAGAAGACAAAATTTGTTACATTGCTTGTGGCTTGCTTGTGATGAAATCAGTAAAACTTTTTAACTTTAAACAATTATAGTCTTAGCATACATTAAAAGAAAACAGCTATAAAACATAAACAAAAACATAATTACTACAATAACATATTTAAGTTAATTGAAAAGGCTTTCCAATTTGTCAGTGGCTCACTAATGAAAAGGTATCTGATACTGTTTCAGATCCTAAAGCAGATAAGCTTTAATTTTCTCCTAATCTAAATTTAGAATGCTACAATCGTAGACCGAATCTAATTATACGATAATTATCTCCGAATAACGGTTAGAATTAATCAGAGAATTAGTTATCAGTTTCGCTTGTCAAAGTCCATAAGCGGATTGGTGAAGGAGTTCAATTATTTGATGTAATCTAAAGCCACCTGTCCAGAATCTAAAGCCAAGAGACCCTGGAGTACCCTAGTGCCTTTCGGGATGTCACGACTTGTTGGTATCCTTGAACATGCAAAGTCCTAGAATAAATAGTCCGCGGAATGCTACTGTGGTTGTTAATTGTGCGGGGCTTTCAACGGTCGCCGTTTCTAAGGGAACAATGTTGGGGCATCCTGAAAGGAAAAGCTTGACCCAGAGTTTCATCTCAACAAAGCGTAAATGATGTTACGAAGGCTATCGAATTTGAGTTCAGGGGAAGATTATTATTTGCATTATTATTCCGGTCTTGCATCCTGATGTCTTCTAAGGTGGTATTTATTAATTAAGGAAATAGAGAAATGTTAAGGTTCAAGTTGCTGAAACAATTATGGTTACAATGATTAGAATTATTAGAATTATATATATTTTAATAACTTTCCTTTTTTTAAAAAAAACTAATACTTACGTTTATGGTAATTTTAGAATGGCATTTTTGTTGTTTGAAAGGCTAAGTGGTAGTGAATCACGCTTCCATGCCGCAGGTCCGGTGTTTAAACCTCGAACTGGACAAGTTCGACTGAGCCCTTTATCTCTTCAGTGGATTGATAAATGATTACCAAACTTGCTTTAGAACTAAACTCTGAGGGTTTCGCGTCGTACTGAGCATCTGATTAGAACATCTGACCACACACTTCAGTGACCATTTTCACGAAAATTAAGTTTGGCTGTTGCGCCACTGTGTTTAGTTTAGTTTAAGTTTTATTATTGTAGTTAAATAAGCATTTTTCATTCGAATATTCTATGTGGAAGAATGTTAAAAACTATTCATGATATGTATAATTTAAGTATATAGCATACACACACATATTCCTTTCCTTACATTCATTTGTAAATATTTTATCGATTTTCTTATTTCTATTTTGCAAGCCATAATTTCTAAAGCATAATCTTGTCGTTGATATAACAACGTTTCATCTTAGTTTTGCCCTGATTATAAAGAATAATTATAAAATAACCATTTGTATATATTATAATGTAACTTTAATGTCATTCGATATGTCGGTTTTAGTAGTTTTTTTGTGTAATATATAGCACGAATGCTTCTTTAACCCTCTAAGCGGTCTGCACTTAGTCTTGCCATTCTGGAGATGCTTCAAAAATGCACCGCACATATTTTCTTGCTTTCAGGTGGGGTTCTCAAAAGCGGTTGAGCCGTATTTTTAAGAATGCGGCTCGGCCGCTTTTGGGAATCTTGCTTGAAGGCACAAAAAGCATCTTTGAAATTGCGGAATTTTACGTGCAGAACGCTTGGAGGGTTAAGAATAACGCAGGGGAGGAACATTTTTAAGAAAGATACAGTTTTTTGTGGAAATGACGTCGATTCAAGAGTATCCCAATGCGAGGTTTGGTTTCATGAAAAAAAGTTACCAGTTGATGTTCTGTTTAAATTTAGACTTTGTTATAGAAGAAAATCTCCTAATGCAATATCGCCAACGAGATGGCATGGAATGGGACAAACAATTTTGGTAAAAATTCTCCATAAAATGCTTAGGTTACATACTTAAAAAGTGCAAGACATGTTAAAAGACACTTGGCGGGAATTGAAATGCTTCTTACAGATATTCTCTGTGTTACCAATTGATTACATATTGAAATTTACTGTGTAGTTTTTTTTATTTCTAATGGGCTGTGGATTGGTGCCTTACCATTGCAGATCTAGTACATTCCCAGGAAGCTGGTACCTCTTTTTTAGTGCGGCCCCATGTAGGCGGATATCAATCGCCGCCATGACGCTCAGTTTCTTCCTTAGATGGAGACACCTGAGCTCTCACGATACAAACCAGTAATAGGATTTAATTTTGTCGAGAGCGCCCAAGCCAAACAGACACTATAGGGATGTCATATAATCATGCTACATGGCCGCTGTCGATTTTCCTTTATCATGAAAATCCATCGACTTGGGTCGCGGTCGAACCCTTAACCTTAGGTGCAGAAGGCCAGAGACAAACCAACTACGTCATCCAGCTGGTAATTTACTGTGGCAAATCTTATAAAAATTCATAAAAATACTCACTATATATCGAAAAAACTTGTGCTGATTATAACAGTTTGAACACAATAAACATTTATAATCAGGACAAGACTTTGGGTTCACCCTGTTTATTCATTGAACTTAAATCTTTTCAACAATATATTTTTGATATATATAATCATAAATCATATACGAAATGTCTATAACTACCCCTTTTGTGTTGTATATGTATTTATTATTTTACTCTTTTACATATTGCATGCAATATATATTATTGTACTTGTTTATATATTACATGTAATATATTTTCTTTTTTCCTCTCTCTCTCTCTCTCTCTCTCTCTATATATATATATATATATATATATATATATTCTAGATTTATATAATATAAAAAAAATATTATTTGCTTATTAGATTATTATTACCGGCTTATAATCACTTTGGGAGTCCAAATATTTTGCTCACCCAGCATTATCCCCTCATTTAAAATTTAATCCAGACAGAAACGAGTATATCTCCGTGGAATTTCATTTAAATATATAGGCGAATATTTATCCTCCAAAAATCGCTCATTTCCCACCTCATTAGCCAGCTTTGTATAGAAAGTGGAAAACAATTTGCTTAACTCATTCTGTCTTCCTAAAGTAATGTCTGCATTAATTACCAAATGAAATGTGTTTCATTATGTACCAGGAAATCTATATCGTTTAAATGAGAGAAATTAAAAATTGTCTAGACACTAGCATTCATTACAGAAAGCCATTTTATATTTAGATTTCATTTCGTTTATATTTTTTACAAACTAAATTTCTCAGGAAGTATTTTAAATAATTTAAATAGTTTTCTGATTTCCTTAGCAATCAAGACTATATATTGAGTTTTTAATGTATAATAACAATTGAAAAATAATGCATATCAATTTAAATTTGTATGGTTATTGTATTTTTCAAAGATATGCAATCATATTTAATATAACTTTATCTATAAATAGAGTTTTTTTAAAAAAAAAAGTTTGTAAAACGTATTAAATTTTCACCATACAATTACGGCATTTTACTATTATAAGGCAGTGATGTGAATTAAAACAGCAATAATATTTACTTATAGATACTTAAAGAAATGTAATTTTTATTGATATTTTAACCCCTTAACTGCCGCCGGTGTATACATCCGTTTTGCTCAACCAGGGCGTTATGTACCCCGGACGTATGTATCCATCCTTGTGAAAAACGATTCTTTTCTTTGCGCTGTCATCAGTAAAACTATTCCGAAGGGTTTGAAAAGCTATAAAATGATCTTAGCAGTGTTTGTGAAGGATTTACTTATTTCAGAGAAAACTTTGCTTTTTTGTGCTATTTCTTTTCCACTCAATAAATGCCATACGCTTACCTATGTGAAAAACGGTGGCAATGGGGAGCGCATTGCGTAACTTTTAATTGGCAGCTAAGGGGTTCAAATTGATGCACTATCTTAAAAAAGCATGAGTGATTGCATGTTAAACTAATGTGCACTTTATTTTAATAGAAAGCTTAATAAAATGGTCCATATCACTTCATTTGGATCACCCCTTGGTTAACCTGTTATTGCCTTTTAAAAAGAAATAAAAATGAATGTCTACACAAAAACGCTGATAACCCGGCCTGTGTGACTTCATTGCATACCCAATCAAAAAAAGCAAGGTTTGAGGGAGATTCGACAAGGGGAAAAAAATCCAATGGTAATACTTATTTGAGTTTCATTTATTATATAAACGTGTATTCAATGTTATAATGATAATCTTCTATTCAGTATTTAAACTGTTCTTCGTGCATTATTTTATACACTTAAGGGGATGGTGGACCTTCACAATGTCAAATTTTGGCCAAAATTGCGATTTTGATTTTTTATACTAATAATAATCCTTATAATTCAAAGAATAATTCTGTAAAATAATTTTGTCATTTTGATTAATAATTACTGAATTATTTTTAAATTTTACTCACATAAATATTTAAAATGCACTTTTAATAATAAATAAATTTTCCCTTTTCATTGTTACATAAAATGCTCCTTGCGTTTCAAATTACGTCTTATCACTTTGAAATTTTCACAACTTATGAAAAATGATATAATTCACAAAATTGTGCTTTAGTTTTGTGAAAAATTTAACGGATCATATTTGGTACTGTTTTGAATACCTTAAATGTGTGATAATTGGTGAAATATTTCATATATATATATAAAAATTTATTTTATTCATCAAACTTTATTCCGAATTTAAAATTCATGCACAGATATATTTGGCGGTAGTTCATTTATATATAAAGCAAAAATTACGAAAATATCTTAAAAACTAATGCGCAAGAAGAATTTTTAAAAATAGTTTAAAAAATTTAATTTTTTTAAAAAAAAATCAGTATATAATAATTATTATAAGAAATATATTTAAATTGTAAAATATAATAACCATTTACTTTATGATTCCATTTTCAGCTAATGAAGCTAACAATTTAAGAAATTAGTTTTAATGGTACACCGTCCCCTAAAAGAAGTATATATAATACTGTGCAACTTATGTAAATTCTTTTTTAAATATAATTAATATAATGAGACTACGGCTATTAAACACATTCTTAAAAATAAATGTCTATAAGAAAATATTCGGAACCGTATCTTTTTGAGGGAAATAACAATGGATGATAGAAAATTAATGGATTGTCGACATAGATTTAATTCTTTTTAAATGTTAAAATTAGGAGTAATGTGGCCTTAGTATTTGTATTCATAACAAAATATTAAGAACTTTTACAATCATCTGAAACTGTATAATGAGTATTTTTAAAATAGAAACTGCTATAATTTAATTGCAGCATTAAACAAAACTTACAAAAAATAATGTATGTAACTGATTCACTTTTTCACATTTTTACTCATCACTTAACACTTCTTTTAGCAAAGTAAATTCCCTTTTAGTTTCAATTTTAGCATTAAAACTACCAGTTATTTATGAAAAAACGGAGCATTTGATTCGATCTAATTCACTTATGGTATATCACAAAGCATGTATTTTTTCTAAATTCTCACTAAGATATATAATTTCCTCAGATCATGCGCGTCTTTTATCGCTATAAACCTATTCATTTTCCATTTTACAAACCATTTTCATCAAATAATGGCCTCGTGTACCTTTCATGGCCTACTAACTCCTTTCACTTTCAAAACCTGTGTCTTGACCGACAGACATAAAACTTGCTCATCCAACCTTGAAGTTGATAATAGTCATTGACTTTACTAAATATGCCGAAGTTGCGTCACCCCCCGTGCAGTCAACAACACTCGGGTATCCCACTCGTAGCATTTTAAAGGGTTGATCCCTAACTGTGGGAAGCCGCCTCGTTTGACGGCTCGTAGGCAGATGACTTCCCGGCACCTACGGAGGCATGTGTCGGATGTTAAAAGGTAATGGAGGTGGCTCCGAAACAGCTTCCATGTTTGGTCACGATTTTTGTGAATCCTTATGTGTGGAAAAAAGCGGAGCCAAAATTTATAAATGAACTGCAGAATCGTTAAATTTTCATGTCGAATTTATCTTTATTAGCGCAATCAGTAATTTCTAAATAATTGTGTAAAAATATAAATAAAAATTAATTCTGAGATATTTATGATTCCCTATGACTTATTACTCCATTGCAGTAGCGCACACAGGAATTTTTCAAGGGGGGGTTGAAAGTTCATCATTCTTGTATCATGCTATTTTTGATTTTGTCGATTTTCAGGAATAAAACAAAGTAAAAAACTAATTATTGAATAAATAATTAGCATTAATTAATAAAATTAATCATTAATAACAAATATTTAATTAAATTTTACGCATTATATACTTAGAATTATAACCAATCGGAAAAAAAAAATTAAGGGTTTGGGGAGGGGGCTCCGGACCCCTCTGCTCCATTGTATATGAAAAGAGTTCATTCATTTTTCGTCAAATGTAGAATTAAGATTTCTTTGGATTTTTTTTTTTTTAAAGCTTGACGAATATTAAAAAAATGTGCATGGTAGAGTTAAAAGTAATGTTACACCAGTCATTTGAAATAAGGATAGAAATTACTTATAATTCAGTTTTATAAAATATTTGAAAAATGGCCTAAATTTTGTGTAATAATTGTTGCTACAACATAAAAATGCACGCAGTATGAAAATTTACGGTACTTCTAAAAAGATTTATTGGATTTTGGATAAATTTGATTTCTTACCATGCTAGAGGCTCTCTACAATACGTACCTCAGCGGTATCAATGTAATAATACGTTTTAGGTAAGGTATTTATTTACATCGGTTTCAGTTAATTTGCTTATACTTCTCTTCATTTTTATTTAAACCGTAAAAATTTTCCTAAAAGCTGAAAACCGTAGAAAATACAAATATGTTATTGTAAACTGCGCTCTCATAAGTATATCTGTTAATTTAATACTAATTTTTCAAAATGCCTTCTCATGAACTTTTTTTCTCACTCAAAATTTTTGTCGAAAATTTAATACACACACTTCAATATTTTATTTTTTAAAGAAAGCATTGAAAAATATTTTTCAAGCTATCTGATTTACATTGCGTAGTATATATGGGGGGTGCGTGTGCGAGTAGAGAGACAGAGAAAGTAAAAAAATATTTTTTTTAAATATATATATATATATATATATATATATATATATATATATAATATCTGTTTTATTAAGAGATATAGCGTGATTCTTGTAGACTGTTAATGTTAATGAAATTTTACTTTTTCTCTTCAGCTTTGTAAGGTATAAATTTTTAAAAAAATAAAATTTCGATCTTTTTTTACTGAATTGTTAAAGATTTTTATTTTGTTTTGATAGCACTGATTACACTTGATTGCATTATATACATACATATAGGGTGAGTTTTTCATGATTTGTACAATTAAGATTTGTTGCAGGATCAGCTATTTAGGTATTTAGGATGTTAATGTGTTGGTGTTTTGAGGCATTTCATTAATGAATATACTGGGTTCTGGATTTAAATTTTCATATTCTTAGGGATATTAGTGATTTTTTGTACTTCCATTTTAAAGATAGGTTCCATGATCTTTGATGTTTGGTGGATCAGTTATATTGAGCACAAAGCTGCTTTAGAATTTTAATATTTTTTGTTATGATATCTTTCAGAATGCGATGGCGAATAGCTTAATTTTTTAGGGCTTAACTTTTTTAATTTTTGAAAATTTGGACATTTCTATTTTGTCTTACTAAGTTGCAATAAGGCGAAGGTCGGCGCCATTAAACTTGTTTAACTCCCCTTAAGGGTTCTAAATCGAAGGTTATAAAATTTTGTCTTAAAATTTTTAACTTTGTTTTAAAACGTCAGTATTTTATTTTTTATATTCAACATTGATATTTGGAAATAAGATTATGTATTCTAGGATTTTAAGAACTTTTATTTTTTTTTGTTTTGTTTCTTTATAAAAATGTAATAAATTTATATAGAGAGATATAAACAATATACCGTACAATCTGGCTTGTAACGCGTACTTTTAACACAAAAAATAACATCGAAATTTACAGGTGAGCGTTATACGCCGAGTACAAAAGGATAGCATTAAAAATTTAAAAAAAAAAAAAAAAAAAGAGACGAGCATAAAAAAATTAGGCTTCTACATGTATAAAAGTACTGTTTAGTTAAAAGAAATAACATTCTTTTTGAACTTTAAAAAAAAGTGTTGTTACTCTAGAAGTGTACTATTTCTTCAAAAGCTTAGGATAATATTTTGTATGAATGACTTCAAAACGTAAAGGAATTACACACTTACATTTCAGGTTTCTTCTTTGAAAAAAGGAGCACGTTATACGACGAATATACCTTAAAATAAAAAATAAAAAAATTGCAGCTTGGAAGTATAGGTGCGCAATATACCTTGGCACGCTCTATACCCTGGATTTTAGGGTAAAATATTATAATAACTTACGTTAATTTTTTTCTTTAGGTTTTTTAATCCAGAAATGTCCCGAGCCCTTCAGGATTTCAAGCGATAAGTAACTTCTAGTTTACATACCTAACAGGATCTACCTATAACCTTATATCTCCAAAACTAAAAGTTCAGAGCATTTAAATAAGAATTATGCAATCTAATATCACCCGAATATCTGGACCAATCAAAAACCTTACAGGAAATCATATGATTCCCATGACTTTGGTTCTCCATCGGTATAAATAGAAGAGATTTCTAGGAAGAACAAAGTTTTCTCTTTGTGAATGGTATGTAAGCCGTGCGCGTGATTTCTTTTGCTTTATTTGTTGCAATTTATTTTATCCTTGTGTGTGTGTGAATGTTTTTCTTAAGTAAACCAATACTATGAAGATTTAATGGTACCAAGCCTCATCAATCCCTTCAATATCTGCTGGAATTTATTCGATTTCGCCAAATTATATGTGGATAGTTGATGAGAAGGACATTTTATGTACTACTTCATATCCCTTTTAAGATGCCGTCAAGTAATTTGCGAATAACAGAAATTACGTACACAATATTTTCTTTAATTCCGTATAATTACATAATAGTAAGTTTAAAGGTTTACCTAGAGTTATACAATCCACTTGGTAGTTTGACCAATCATGCTGCTGAAGTTTGCACCAAGAAAAACAAAATAAATTTTTTTATAACCAAAATATATTCTAAATTACAAATAATATAAATTTAGAATCTAACGATATTTATTATTTAGGAATATTCTGAGCTTATAAATTTTTTTAAAAAATTTTTTTTAATTTATTTTAGAAATGGAAGATGCAACATAGAGAGATATAAACATAAACATATTTTTTTATACTTTATGTACCAGAAAATTTTAAGTGTGTATAGAAAAAAAAATGTGTATATTTGTGTGTCTGTTATTCTGAAAAACATGTAAATTTCATTTTTAGTAAACCGTAAGAGTAAACTAAGTATCTAATGAAAGAAATGAAGTAACAATGAAGAACACCAAGTAAAAAAATGAAAACTCATTTGAAAACAATAAGAATAACAAAGAGAACATCAAAACACAGACCGCTTAGAAAAGTTCTAAGCCCTTAGTAATGAAGGATAAAAGTATAACCTTTCTTCCATATCATTATCTAACGAGTGATGGTATCAAGGAATTCGGAATCAGTGTCATGATTCTAGGAGTGGTTTTGATAAAAATCGTCTGCAGTTTTATCCAATGTAAGCAAGAAAAAAAAAGGTAATGGCAAGGTTATGTATTATTTTTTGAAACAAATATACACTAGGAGAAGAACAAAGATTTTGAAGTATTTTCGGATGTAGGCTTCAAGAAGTGCAAGTGTCGTATTAACCCAAGAGAAGCCATGCAACTCATACTAACGTTAGGGGTCGTGCGGGGTAATGGAGTCACCCCAATCTATTTATCATAAATATTTTTATGTTACAAGATAAAAACCGTAACTCCAGTGAATAATTTAATTGACAAATTTATCTACTTTTGAGGATTTTTCAATTTTTCTTTAATAATTTGGGAAAAATTCTGATCAAACTGAACTAAAATGTTTCAAATGTGCGTGGCTTCACAGCGTTGACAAATCACAGACAAAATTCGCTAACATTACACTGTAATGATTAAAATAATGATATTTAAAGGCCCAACTGTCATATTTTATTCAAATTATTGTAGTGTAATTGTAAACACTACAATAGTGTAGTGTAATGTTGAACATTTTCTTGCTTGTGTCTTTTAGACAGGGTGCAGTGTGTCTTGTGGTACATTTGTGACTTCATACAGTTCTTGATGGAGGTTTTTAAGAAGTCTATGATAATTCTCTCCTTTCAACTCAAACGTTTCATATTCGTCGCTCTTCTCAAATTTACTTTCGCTGTCATGATTAATATTATCAAGTTCTTCCCTTGCTTTATTAGTTTCAACTTCATCTAATAGAGAGCGCAGATGCCCATTTCTTTTTTTATATCCTTTTCATTTACATTTATATATCATAATAAGTCGTACAACACGGCAATCAAGACTATTGAGTCGTTCATAGGGGAAAAGTTGTCTGTTCTTAGAAAATATTTTGGAACAAAAGTAGTCGCGCGAGGAACTCAATCACCCCAAATACCTTAAGTTTATAAAAAAACGTTTGCCATGGGAGATATGTGTGCGACAAATACATTTTAGTTCTCATGAGGGATAAATTTATAAAAAAGTTATTGTAATATTTATTTTGTGAAACGTATGTATCAAATTACTTTTATTTACGAATTTTTGATTGAAGGGGAGACAATGATCAAATTGTATTTTTAAAGTCAGTTTTTTGTATCTGTTTAACGTAGCCTTATAAACTAGTCGATGAAATAGGAAATATATATTCTTTATTAAAATGATGTGAAGAAAGATGATAATCTAAGAAAAGCATTGGTTTGAACTTATATATTTCTACATGGACATACGTCCAGGAAAAATGTTCTTCAAATGCGATTTTGGTAATATTCGTTCCCACAAAAGTTTGATTCTCTTTTTATAATCCAGGTAAAGTTTTTTGTTTTGTTATTATATTTTATGGAAAAGAAAAAAATAAATAAATATTACTATAAAACTTGTTTTGTAATTCAATTAATCGATTCGGTGGACTAGTTGGTTTGTCGTAGACCTTGTACGCCACAAAGTTTACGGGTTCGACCATGGTCCAAGCCGATGGATTTTCATGACGCAGAAAATCACTATCGTATGATTATGTGACATGTAAATGATATGTTAATGCAAGTTTTTGGCTTGGATGATAAAGGCAAAATTAAATTCTTAGCACCATTTCACTTCGTCAGAGCTCAGGTGCCTCCTTCTGGGGAGGAAGCTGTGCGTCAAAATTACATTGCGCGGTGATTGGTATTTCATTTATGTGATTCCCCTCCAAGAAAATGATACCAGTTCCAGGGGAATGCACTAGGTCTGCAATGGTAAACAATCATCAGCAGCTTCATTGGAAATAAATATATTAAAATTTAGTGTAGGTTTGAGAATATCCATTTGAATATTTTATGATGCAACATTTAACTTTATTTTGCATTTAGTATTAATTTTATAATAGTATAAAATAAATTGAGCTTTAACGTATTTATAATAGTAAAAAAGTACATCCTGATAAGATTAAAATAAATTAAAAATAACTAATATACATAATTTTAATTGAAATGAGTATTAACTGCACGTGATTTGAAGCTTAAGTATAAAGGCAACATAAATTGACTTTTAAAGAAAATTGCTCTTTAATGGAAAAATACTTAATAAATACGTCTGAATTGTAAACATGTTTACAGAAATAAGGCTCAATTTAGGATAAACATGGTTAACTATAACACATAAGCTATGTAAAATCAGTGTTTTCGTAAAAGTTTTGGTAATTTTTAATGAAATTACAAAATGTGGTGATTAATGGTTAAATTTTCTGTAAACCACTCACTTAGTTTTTTGAGATTAACTAATAGTGTGTGCTTCCTCTGCAATCAGAAATCTTCTTTTTCTTTGTTACACGAAGATTAAAGGATTGTTCTGCTTTTCAAGCAAGGGAATTGGAGAGCAAATACTAAATTTAATAGAAAATTAATAATACTTGTGTGAGTCTCTCACACACAGAAACAATAATGATTAACAAAATAAAATAAAACTAGTTCATTTTAAGTAAAGATGATGATGTTTTTATATGTATAGAAATGACCTTCTTTTATGATTTTGGCTTCGCTAAATAAAAATATGATACTGAAAAACAAGGGTAATCACTAAATAAAGATATAATTTGCAAATTCGAGAAAAAAAACTACATCTATTTCTAGACGAAGCCCATTTAAACTTAAATGTACTTATTGAGTAATTAAACTGAATAAATATCCAGATTGAGAGAGAAGAAACTATTGATGAAAGATTCTTTGGCTTTTAAGATTTATCGCAACCTATTGAAGGCATTATATGAAACGAAATGCGTGGTTTCCGATTCTACGCATACGACACATGCGAAATTGTCGAATTATCTTGAACGTTGACGATTGTTTCGATAATAAGTAAGTACCGATTCTTTTTTTATAAATGCATATGAAGCGTTTGTAAAAGTATTTGTTAGAGGACCTCAGACAATTTAAATGTCTTGTACATAGCTTGGAAATATGAAGCCTTCCAGAGCGATTTGAGTTGTCTTCATAGAAGCAAGAACTCGTATTACTTTATATTCACCTGCTTAAATAATGTCAAATTGAAAATTTATAGTGTTACAAAAAGTACTGTATAAAAATCTGTAACTTTCAGAGGTTGTAGGTGATTATAACCAGGTGTATATTTCAAAACATAGAACACTACATAATATAAGATGGCAACACTATGCAACATATACCTCTTATCTCTACACCTTAACCATTTTCTTACAATTAATGTTTGTAAGCAGATGGTTTTGACTTGTCGTTAGTCAAACTTATATTGTGCTAGTTGTCTAATAGTTGTTATTACTGTATTTGCTAGCACATATGTTGTTTAATATTTTCTGTTGTCTTTATTTTTATTTGCAATTGTTTGAGCATGAAACCTGAGAATCCAGTTATGTTTTGAAATTTTAAGATCGAAAAAAATACCGTTTATTGAAACAGAACTATGCTAAGTAGAGTAAAAGAAAAACATTAATGTTATTCTTCTTTTAGACGCTTATATCATTATCTTTCCATTTTTCCAGTAAATAGCCTCATTAATCTTTGCATGGTTGTGTTGCGATATGAAAATAAACTGAATTTTTGAAAACGAGAAAGCAAAAGTTGCGAGTCATAGCGGTACTTATTACGGAGTTTTACTAAAGTACGAGGTTATATTGTATTCTCATCACGTATACAGTTTCATAAGATATTATTTAACATTTCTTTTTTAATCAGCATATAAAACTGCAAAAGATTGACAATTAAATAGCGAAAATAAAACATAATGTAAAGTTGAGATTCTTTCTTTTTTCATCTGTGAAATAAAATGGTGTGCTTTGTGGGGATTTTGCTTTAAATATTTTTTTAAAAAGTTAATTAAATTAATGCTATTTGACATATGAAGAACATAAAATCTTCAATTTAGAAGAAGAATCTTGACAAGGTGCACTTCAAAAGGTGAGGGGGAGAAATGAAGAACATCATTAATAGGGATATTAAAAATAGGGGCTTTACTGAAGAAAAATACCACTGTAATTGAGAGAGAGAGAGATGGTAACTACAATATAGCATACACACTTTAAAAAAAAGACAACCCATTAAGTGATGTGGAATTCATGAAAGAACGTAATGTTGATTTATTGGATATGTTAGATCCAGAAAAAGTTAATAAATACAAACAATTGACTCTTTCAAGAAAAAGTGTGGTTGATACACATCACGAATTAGCTTAAAATGTTACACAATAATTTCGTATAATTACACAAAATGAAGATGTTTATTTTTTTTTAATTTCTGACTCTGACGAAAGCACTAGTAATTCATTAACCAGAAAAAGACCACTTTAAGATGAGTATGCCATCAATTACTATTAAATGTTAGTAATTTAGTCAATGTTTTTCACCTCCATCACACCTTCAGGAGAGGTTAAAAAAAGGAGGATTCTTTGATTTTTAAAGAACAATTTAAACTTTAACAATTTGATATCATTTCATTGTTTTTGAATCTTTGTTAAAAACAGATTGTTTTGTAAGGCACTCTGGATAAAGTCATTGTTATTACAGACTAGATTAGCGTAAATGTAAGCTTCATCGTAAATTTCAGCAGTTGCTAACTTCAGATGAAGAAACTTACAGTGTCAATCTAGCTTTTCATGGCAAGATTGACACTGTAACTCAACAACACAGATTGTGATGAAACTTTTATAACTCTTCGACAACAAATTGTAAATTTTTATCACGAAATCTTGTATGATATATAAGTTGAAGTATTTTGCATAAACATAAAACAAGACAAAACAAAATAATTTAAATATTTGTCAACAATGTCAAATGAACTGTATATTTCAAATATGGCAAAAAATTCAAGCATTTAAACAAAAAAAAAATAATAAAAGAAAAACACATCAATATTTTTCAAAAAAATAAATAAAAATCGCCAACTAGCTGCAGATCACTTTCCGAACTAGAAAAAAATTCAAATATTCAGAATCGTAAAAATAAAGGGTTTAATGAAAATGTAGGGGTCTTGGATTCCTGAACAGGATGATGAACTAAAATTTTACAAATTTTTATAAAAACACTTTCGCTATGAAACTTATATTTAAGCCACGTTTAAATGATGTATCCGAGGTTCTCACAAAATTACAAAGGAAGTTATTTCAGTTAGAGGAGGATGCTTTCCTGAAACCCGTTTTTAATGCTAAAAAGGATTCTATAGAAATTTGATTATAGAATAGGATTATAGAATATAGGATTATAGAAAATTTCGATTCAATATCTCTGTCTTTAAAAATATATACATATACTGTTTACTTCTATGTTATGAGAGAATTTCTTGCGCTATGAATTAATATTTTCCATTATGGCAGAAGCTAAAACACAATTTATGAACACAAATTGCAAATTAATCCAAATGTACCATTACCTTAAACCCAGAAGCAAATACAAATATCATACTTACTTAAATATATCATCAAATTGTAAAATTATGTTCTTACAACTATATTAGATTTTTTTGTTTTAGTATTTGAATTTTTCTACTGCATTTCATTATAATGCAATACATGTAATTATTATACTTAAGTTAATAATAATTGTTTGTAATTACTCGCAAAAAGAAAAATCTTCCATATCGATTGCGCTCTGCAGATTGTGACAGAATTAGAGTTACCAGATTGCATCACCAGGAGGTCTATCACATTACATGGACACCTTCGCAAGTACTGATCGCGCCGGAGGATGCTTAACTTCGGTGATCGGATGAGAAGAGTTGCTTTCATCACAGTATGACTGTTGAAAAAAGGTTTGCTCTTATGTGTCTGGTAACATCTACGATAGATACAGAAGAACCATAGAGCAGTTACAAGCTCTATAATCTGACTTTTTGATTGTATTTATGCTTCTGTTTTTCTTATGTTTTTTGATTATTTGTTTTATTGTTTATTTGTTGTTTAATTTGTTGTTACTCCATGTGTGTTTGAGCGGAGTGTTTCACTCCAGCGAATGATGTATTTATCAAATGTTGCTGTTAAAAATAAATAATTATTTTGCGATGATATTTATTATAAATTTGTATTCAAAATTTAAAGATATAAATAGATTTATAGCTGTCCTAGAACAAACAGTGGTGTCTCTTTTAATAAGGCCTATTTAAAATACGGCTCCTAATATTATTAATGTTTTCCAACTCTGGTCTTCGCATCTACCTTTTTTACTTTCTCTTTATTTATAATACTATTATAGTCAAAAAGTTGACGTGCACATCGAATAATTATTTCGCCTATTAATAAAGTTTCAAATTAGACTGAGCTGATAGAAATTGATTGAGTAGAAATCAATTAGTAGAAATTAAAGTGAAATGATAGTAGCTCAGTTGAACTCGTTTAGTTGATATGTGTTCAAAGTTATGAACCCCTCGAGAGAAAATGTCTTATATTTTTTAGAGTAGTATGAATTCAAATTAAACTAAATCTGACAAACGTAACAGTAGGCAATTCTTTTCTAAAATATACATGGCTTTCTTGTTATTAAATTAAACCAGCCATTTAAGATGCCAAATTCGTATAACGTATTATTTCTTCCATTTCAGTATACATGGTATGTAATATGCATGTTAATACTGTGAAAAAAATAGAAAAAATGCTAATAAATTAAATGAAAGATGAAATTCGTTACTTTCTATTGCTGTTTAATTTCTGTTTAATAAAGATTATAAGCGAAATCGTTCCAAAAGCCAAACCTTATTTTCAAAGGGGATTTTCCGCAAATGGTTATATAGTTGTTCTAAATAGATATTTTTATGAGTAAAAATTATTTTTACTTTAATACCGAATTATTTTTTTAAAGCTCTTATGATAGATATATTGTTATCTATTATCTTTATATATTCGTTTTATGCTCCGATTTAGCAGCTTTCGTAATGCAAAAAGTTACTGTAAACATTTTTTTTTTAATCTAAACATTTTATTTTCTTTTTCAAATATTTTTAGGATGAAAACAATTTTAAGGTTATAAAGAATTTAAACTATTTAAAATTTCAATATTTCACCTAAAAGAGAATATCCTCGAGGATTTAAACGATTATTAAGGAATGTGGTAAAAAATGGAGTCTGAAGCTTACACCTTGCATTTACACTGAATCTATACAGACAATGTGAATGAATGACCCTGACGAGAATGAAGAACAGGAAAAGTTTCTAAAAGTAAAAAATAAAAAATGCGACAGTTCTTAGAAGTCAAAGGACAATCACTTCAACTTCGTCATGCATCACAGAGTAACTACAAGTGTACCGACTACCCACGAATTGCGGAGGGTTGTCAAACTACGGTCGCGGTTTAAAGACCTATATTTTTACTCAGTTTTTCTCACAATTATAGTGAATAATTCGAATGAGAAAAATTTATATTATTTTCTTTTTTTGATGTATCTCATGGGCGTCTGAATTTATGACTGGAACAAAATTTAAAAAAATAAATGTTTACCTTGACTTCCAATTCAAGTTAATATGCGATTTAAATGCAAGTGCGAAAAGTTTTTTAGCTATTCGCAGGGTTTCGTCTAAGATATGGATATAAAAAGGGCATGTTTTGCTTGCATCGCATGCTTTTTGCAATGGTATAATAGTTGAAAAGAAGCACATAACAAAATATTTTGTTGTTTTTTCTCTAAATAAATGCAAATATGTTTTGATGTCTGGGTTAATAATGAAATAGTTCAAACAGAGAGAGAATCCTATTAATAAACTTAAGGAAAACGTTCCATAAAAAAAAGAGTGCATTGCTACACAGTAAACATATGTAATAAATATGTTAATATAATTCTTCATCACTAGAAAAGGAAGCACCATGTTTTAAACTGAAGTATACTGTGCAGCAGTGACGAAAATAGACTTAACATGTAGATGAAACCACCGAAGAGTATTCTCTGTGGTAAAAATTTAAAAATGTGTTGGTCTGTGGAGGGTTGAACACCGATTGAACTTTGTGCGTGTCAGTTCTGTGCACCCTGTAAAAGTTATGGAAATTTTTGTTTAATTTTAAAGATAAAAGTCTACACACAATAACTTGTAATGATTTATAACTAATGTAATCATTTTTTAAGTTACTTATGCGTATTTTTTTCATTTGTAATCCTGCCAAAAGAAATATTAAATAATTTATTATTTATTTTAATGATAAGAAGAAGATACATAAAATATAGCTTTTTCGAAATAAAGATTTTTAAATAGATTTTACTGAAGAAATATATATATATATATATATATATATAGGTCAATTCTCTACTAACAAGAGATCACATCCAAACAATAAACTCAACAAACACATAGACAGCAGGAAAATCACACAATGAAGGACAAAAGAGTAATCGAGATAATAAATATAAAATGGATGCTGCAGTGCCATGAACAATACTGACTTAGGACAGTTAGTATATAAAATATATATATATATATATATATATATATATATGTATATTGTGGTATATATTTATAAATCGTAAGCCAAAGAAGGAAAGGTGCCCGAAATTGAATGCATCATCTTTAATAATAATGGAACATCACATTGAAAATTTTTGTTTATTAAACTTATTTGCCGGATTGAAAGATTTAATCAGGCAAATTTGTTGAAAAAAAGTCAATATCAGACGTAGAGATGGACATCTTGAATTGGCATCCTGCTCCCTAAATTTGAGCAGCATCAATGAGAAGACTTATGACACAATTAAATAAAACCATAAGAAAAAAATTATTTAAACCGCATCATTCAGGTTACACGATGGTCTTTGTTTAAATCTATGAGTTCCGATATTGTAATATAACTCATAGTTTCAAGTTCCTTATCCCGGTTTCACCATAATATACATTAGCACTTATTGAAATCACATCTTTTCAGAATTAAATGACACATTAAACAGAATCATTATTAACTTTTTTTTAAAGATAAAGATAATTTTTTTTCAGTACTGTGCCGTTATTAAGGATAGGTATTCCGTAACATGTGAGAAATTTAGTACTTCGAAGTATTTTCGATACCAAAATATATTTTCATACTTTCTAAGCATCTTCCTTTGCTAGTGATCACTCTCAAAATTGAAATAATATTACAAACATTATTCGAAAACTATGTTTCAGCATTATTTTGCATTATAATGACATGGGTGATTGAATGTTTATTAACTTCGAATTATGCCAAAACAGAGATTCTGGTGAAGGACCTCATAAGCTTGAACCATAGCAAATTGTCGAGAATGACACTTGATCTTACACTCTCCTTTCTGAACTTCCACATCACATCAACGGGAGAACTTTGAGCCTCGACATATTTAAAGTGCATCAGCGTCTCTACAAGGCAAGTGGATCTTTAGTGACATTAAGGCTTCAACTAATGACACGACAGCTCCCAGTCTATAACCATGAACGCTAATATACCACGACCAATAACATTTTGATTGAAATCAACAGAGCAGTTATTTTTTTGATCACTTTTTAGTCTTAAACGGTATAAGATTGTGACGGGGCTTTACGTGAATTTCTGTTAATCGTCTTGGGGAATCTTTCGGGGCAGCAATCGAGTTATTTCACAGCCATCTCTCTAAAGAAGAAACCATGATATGCAAGATTAGCTCAGTGCTTCTCAAAGTTTCAAAATTCGCGACCCAGTATTCAATCATAATTTTCATCGCGCCCTCCTCCACACAATAGTAATGCATTGAATTCAATAATACTATACTTTGATGTTAAAACTGCGATACGACTGTAACCTCTAAAGTGCCATCGGCATTTATTAACGTCTCGCTCAGCCAAAGCATTAATTTCTCCTGGCGTAAATATACGTCTTTCCGTAGTACGATCTTTTCTGTGCACTGTTATTCATAAAATTTTTCTGAAGGTTTTGGAATGCAATAAAAGGACCTTGTTTGTGAAGGATTTACTTATTTCAGATAATTTCCTTCTTTATTCCTCCTCCCTCCCCAATATATCCTATACGCGCGCCTACGTGGAAAACGATTGGCATTGGGAAGCTAATACCGTAACTTTTATTTGGCAGTTAAGGGATTTATTATAAACCATACAAATTATCAAGATAAGTGTAACTTTTTGTATATAATTTTATGTATGATAATCCCATGGGGTCATTGGTAATTATTAAACTTGTTCTTAACTTAATTTTGTTAAATTAGTTGTAAAATACATTATGTAGCACTGATACATTTATAAGTGTAATATATCAGTGTAAATGTGTATTTTATTTTTTGTTATGTCAGAATGTATTTTGTTTGTTTACTTTCAGTATATAAATTAGTTTTTTTTTTAAATAATCTTCTGTTTTCGACTTTTCAATATGCTCGCGCCCCCTCGTAGAGTTGTCAAACCCCCAAGGGGGCGTGCCCCACAGTTTGAGAAACGCTGGATTAGCTAGTATATATATATAGTGGAAGTTTAATAATTGTAGAGAGAAGGAAAAGTACACACACGCACAAGCGTACGTGCGTGAACGTGCGTGCACTTGCGTGTGCGCGTGTACGTGTGTGCGTACACTCCATTTGAGAGACAAATTATTTGAATACTAAATATTAAAAAGATAATTGCAAGTTTTGAAGCAAAAAGAGATGGAAAAAATATTTATAGCAATGTATCCTGAGGACTGCATTGTAAAAAGGGAATCTTAAAGGCAGCTAAACTCTCATTTTTCGGTTTACACGAATGAGTTGAATCCCGTGGTTTATAATGAATAGAAATTTTAAGTCAATTAATAATTAATTGGTATACCTCTAAAACACTTGGAAAGTGTTAATTTCACGCTTTAATCAAAAAGATAATAAGCCAAGTACAGACAAATTCAGTGTTCTAAATTCAATTACAAAGTCTGAAAAATAAAGCTCAGTTAATAACAAATTAATAATTGTAAAAAAATAACAAAATAATATTAAACATGTATTAATATGTAAAACTACAATTATTCCAAAAGTATTAAAAATATTTTTGTAATTTTCTTGCTGTAAAAGCAATTCACTAGCGCAAAAAATATTTTGTAAGTATATATATTCATATATACATATGCATATGTGTCTCCTTTATTTATAAAATGTAATATATTTTATAAATATTTCATTTTCGAAATTAAAATTAAAAGTCTGAGGAAAATATGAATATTTTTTTACCATTGCTTTTACAAAGTTACTAACGTAATTAAATTTAATTTGTTCTGAAATGGAAAAGAAATTTTACAATTTAAAAGCATCTAAAATAAGTAATTTTTAAAGAAGAATTAAATTTTCATTACCCTGAAAAACGTTTTATATTTTGGATGTAATTATTTTCTCAAAAAGATTTGTATAATTAAATAAATTAAGGGAAGCAAAAATTTCGTATAATTATAAATTTTAAATGCAAATATTGATTTCGTTTATGAAATATGCATTTCGTATTGATTCACATCACAGGAAAATAAACAATAAAACCAAGAGTGAGTTATATGAAGAGGCATATAACTTACACTTGAAAAATAGTAAATTAATCATTATATTTTTAAGAAAAGATATACTTGTGTATCAAAAATTTAACCACAATGAGAAAAAAAGCATCAAGTAAAAAAGTAAAATTTTGTACAAATTCGTTGAAAAAAGAAAAAACAAAAAAAGAGCATTAAATTTTGAGATATACAATATATATTACATACGACATTTAGAAATACAATATATGATTTTAAAACTTCTACGAGGTTATTCATTTTTAATATTTAATTAATGTAGCCCGAGAGAGAGACGGAAATACATGAGAACTGTAGTGCAGAAACTTTGCAGAGACAGATAGGGAAATATATGAGAACTGTAGTACATAGACTTGGCAGAGAGAGGGGGGATACATGAGAACTGTAGTACATAGATTTCCCAATTGTTAAATATTGGAAAGGAAAATTTAATTTGAGGGTGTGGGGTTCTTTATTTTCCTAATTTCCACATCACATCCTATATATGACAGTTTTCTGGTAAATTTTAATGTTAAGCAGCTCTCATTTTTTTATAATGATCCCGTATGAAGGAGTCGGGGTTTTAACATAATTTTACATAAAAATTTGTCGTTAGCGGAGAAAAAAAAAGGCTTCTTCACATCGAGTGGTGAAAAAAGTTTTAAGAAACCCTTGGATGCCTTTTTTAGAATATCTAGGAGAAATAATTGGATGTGTAATCTGTCTACTTGTTTAAGTAAATATGTATCAGAAAAATGTTTTGATTCGAAAAGAAGCAATTTACTGATGAATATTCTGATGTTTCGGAGAATGTTGATTAGGCGTTTTCATGTTAAAACATGATGACACAAGAAGTACTGAAAGAATAAATTTCATACTTCAAGACCATCTTAAATGTTTTGCTTCGTAAAGTGCTTTAGATATCATAAAGCTTATTCACTTTTAATGTAATTTTCTAAAATGTTGGCAGGAAAGCAACTTAAATGTCAATGTTAATTTAATAGGCATGTTGTCCTTACTTTCAATAAAAATCAATATTTTCTGAAATTGCAAGTTTTTATCTAATTTGTTAAATTATGTACGCAATTAAGATGGAAGAGTCAACGTATCACCATTAAAAAGTATTGTTTTCAAGTAACTTTGAAAACAAAACTTGGTTGTCTACTGTAAATAAAGAATATTACAGTAAAGGTGTTCTATAAGCGAAATATTACTTATAATGAAGCATTGAAGATCAGAGCATCTCAATAATTGAACCATGGTTTAATACCCAGACACGTAAGCGGAATCTGAGTATGATTATTAGTTTTCTCGTGGGTATCATCTTACTATGATATTACAAGGAGTTGCAATTTCACTTAAGGGCTCATAAGACTCTTAAATTGGAAATTTTTCAATTTTTAAAAAAAAAAAAATGTATTAAAACCTTAATGTTTCTGTGCGTTTTGGTACCAAAATTGTGTTGATACTGTGAAAACTTCCCGAAGTTATTGATAAATAAGTAGTGAAACTTAAACGAAAACCCTGTCTCTTTCTTATTTTTAACTTCATTTTTCGCAAAACAAAAAATTTTAGCTTACGCGCAGGATTTCTCAGAAATTATTTATGATATCAATTTGAAATTTTATACACATGTTCAAAAAAGGCTCTTCATAACTTATACATCAATTTGCAAAGACAAATTTAAAAGATTTTTTTTTTAAATTTTAATTTTAATTTATTTTTTTCGTAAAATTTTCGTAATAATTGTATTTAAAAATATATGTTTTTCTCTAAACCTCTTAAAAGATAGTGTAACTTCAAAAGTGAACATTTTTATACCAAGTAAAATTAATTTTGTAAATTTTGATCAGTTTTGTACTTCAGAATCCTACGCGGTGTAAAATACTGATTTCCATATTTATGAAAAATTGTCCAATTTTTATTTCCTTATAATTTTTTTAATTTTTTCTCAAATTCTAGGAAAATTTGCGAAATAATGTAAATATATCTGATTATCATGTGGTAAAAGTTTCGAATTATTGATTTGTTTTATTGCTAAGTTACATTGGTTTGAAGAAGAATATTGTTTTCGAGTGCACGGATATTTGTTAAGAGTCCTGTGAGCCCTTAAGTAGAAAATATTTTTATATAGAACATCAATACTACAGATATGATTAGATAATTTTCTTTCATAAACACAAGTTGATTTTCAATTTATGACTTTTTCATTATATTACTTGCGTGCATAGTTCAATTCGTGTCGTAAAATGATTTTTAAGTCAAGTCGTTGTTTAGATTTGTGTTTCTTGTATTTTTTATATTGGTGTTTTTCAACTAAATATAAACCTATCTTCATTTTTTGATAATTTACAAAGCATAAAAATGCATTTTGTATAAAAAAGGTAAATGTGTACTTATCAAAATAATGTTTTATTTATTTTCATACATTTAAATATTTTGGTGATGTGAAAAAATATTTTTTTCCTTGGTAGATTTGGAACTAAATCTTTATCTATCTTTTTTTTTAAATTTTTCTCTTCTTTTGATCTGAATAAAATATTTTAAATTCTGTAATGTGAGGATAAATTGATACTTTGTCCGCGTTTTGAAGTTCTTAGGGATATTCTGATTTTTGAAGGAGCTGAAAATTCTCATTTTGATTTAAAACTTACCATAAAATCCAGTGTATAACACGCACCACCGTATAAAGCACACCTAAACTTTCAAGCTGCAATTTTTAATTTTTTGGTATATTCGCCGTATAACGCGCACACACGTTTTACGAAGGATCCTGATGCGCACGTATTACGTTTTGAAGTCATTTATTCGAGGTATTATTTCAATCTTCAGAAAAAAATAGTATACTTCAAGAACTACAACCCTTCAAGTTCTTAACGAACGTCATTTCTTTTTAATAAACAGTATCTTAATCTATGTAGAAGTCTAAATTTTTTTCTGTGCTCATCTTTCTTTTTTTATTATTATTTTTAAAGGTCTCAATTTTATACCGGGCATATAACGCGCACCTGTAAATTTTGATATTCTATTTTTTTGTGTTCGAAGTACGCGTTATACCCCGGTTTTAATGGTATATATATATATATATATATATATATATATATATATATATATATA
>BMAV01000801.1:197664-217333 GCA_019973955.1 Trichonephila inaurata madagascariensis
TATATATATATATATATATATATATATATATATATATATAACTTCTTGTATATTATCCACATTATCGTTTATTTTATTTTTAGCATAAGGAGAGTTATTTCAAGGTTTTAAGGCTTAAAAAAATTAGTAACTTTAAAAACACACGTTTTTCTTTCTTTGATAAACACTACTTTGTGTTTCATGAAGAAATTTCAGAACAATGTGATGTTTAAATGTTTAAAGACTCTGCTTCTTTCAATGGGGATAATAGATAAAACGTGCTATGATATTTTTATTTATAATTGGAGGAAAATCTCATTACCGTATTTCTTGACACCTTGATTTTTTCACAAGGAAATAACTTGTTTGTTACAAATATTTTATCCCTGGTTCATAACTATACCAAATAAAATGCACGGACATCTTGTTTTTAAATAACCCTGCTTCAGAATTAGCCTTTAATTAAAAAAAAACTCACTACTTTTGAGGGACTTATTTCTGCTATTATTTTGCAACGTTTAAAACAACAAAATTTCTCGAAGTCAATGCTGCTCTAAATGTAACCTTAATTCGGTTAGCATTTCGTATATATATGAAACATTTCCAAAGCAACAACATTAAATAGAATTATTTCTTTAGGTTACCTGAAAAAACATTCACACATAAAGAAACACAAATTAAGTTAAAAGAAAAACAATTCGGATACTTAAGATAACAATCTAACAAAGCAGTTATGATTCATTTGGGGGTTACCATCGGAATTGGAAATTCAGTGGCAATCGTTATTGCACTTCCATTTTTAAAACAAAGCCTTCTTAGAAACTTCCTTTGAATCAATAACAAGGTCGCATTTTCTTGCGATGAGTAAAAGATTAGAATAGCAAATGTAATCCGGGTTTGTTTTCTTGCGTAGGTATCACGCGTAGGAATTGAAGGTGATTAAATATTCCAACTACGCGAGGTTGGTTTTTAGAATTTCTTTATTATGTGGCTTCTAATTTTGCCTACAGAGATCGAAAAGCGTTATCTATTTTTATTTTTCTATAAGATGTACAGTTAAATTCATTTAATAATTCAAGTAATAAGAATTCATGTCTGACAGTAATTTTTTTATCTAACTTCGGTAATAATTTAGCTAAACATATGTAGGATGATGTCTTTTAAATCATTCATTATTATATCGTGGTACTATGAAAAAAATCACAATCACACAACATTTTTTAAAATATATATATTTTTTTGCAGAACATGAACTATTTTGTAATTGTATTTAATAGAAAATATTATTATAGCTTATTTGTTGACACTTGATATATAATTTGAACATTGATATAGCTTTCCGTAAATCTATAAGCCAAAAATTATTATTCGGGCTCAAGCATTTTATTTTTGCAAATAGATTCTAATTCTTAAAAATATCATAAGTATTAAACTTCATTTAAGAAATTTTCAAACAAAAGATCAACGAATCATAACATTTGTATTTTGAAATCTGGAAATTAAATTTATGGCATAATATTTTTCATACATATTATTACAAAACAATTTTTACCGATTGTTATTCAATATAAAGAGAGGCGAGGAGGATACAGTGAAATCTTAATTATTAAGAAAAATATTCAAAATAGAAACTCAATTTTTATTTATTTCTAGCTGCCTGACCCGGCGTTTCATGGCTTGCTCTTTCCCTCATGATGCCAGTATTTCTCTCTCTGTGTGTATGTGCGCGATGTGAGTGATTTCTATAATTATGTTATTAATAATTGTGCAATATCTATAATTAGTGATGGCTGCATGGCCTGGCCTACACTACATGGTAGATATTCAGAGTCATAGATATCTCCCAGTGTTTCTTAACCTTTCAAACGCTATTATTATACACAATTCAACTGATTGAATTAAAAACTGTTGTTCTACATATTTTATAACGTCATTTGTACTGTTCAGTATCCATTTCCAGATGGTTTTATGAGTATCAGGAATCAGAAAAATGCTGCTTGGGGTGATATTGTGATAAAAGCCAGATGTGATAAGATTTCAAGCCCACCTCGCTTTGACTTTTCGACCCTATCTTGAAATGAGAGAACAGGAGCATGGTCACCAGGTGAGATCGATGTCCTTTGATTGTAACACCACTCCATTGCTTGATCAGATCATCATGCAGTGTAATGGGAAGATTGCAGTGTAATATGCACTAGAGATGGTCTGACTCTTCTCAAGGTAGCCTGATAAGATGACTTCATAACAGGGCTAAGAAAAGATGAAATTATTTCCTTGCAGATTTCGTCTTATTCTTAACGAGAGAGATTTTTCAATGTATTTCCACTCCTTGTTCATCACTTTGGATCATTTTATTGATACGAAAGTCATCCATAATTTACAAGAAAATAAATCAAAAAGCCATGACAAATTCGCCTTTCTTCAAAAGATTCAAAATCTCTCCCCCTCGCGTTTGATTTTGAAAGGAAAACATCAGGAATCTTCAAAATCAGGGTTCTAAGCTTTAGACAAGTTTATTCTTCTTGAACGGTTTTCCTCACGCAGTGGTAACTACGTTAATCCAGCGTTTCTCAAATTTTGGGGCGTGCCCGGGGACAAACTAACTCTACAAGGGGGCTCGAGCCTATTTAAAAGTCGAAAACAAAAGATTTTTTTTTAAAAAAATTATTTATTTATTGAAAGTAAATAAAATACATTTTTACATAATAGTTAAAATATATATTTACACTGATATAATACACTTATAAATATATCAGTACTCAACAATGTATTTTATAATTAATTTAACCATAATAAGTGACCCTATGGGCTTGTAGTATATAAAATTATATACAAAAATTAACACTTATCTTAAAATTTTGCATTGTTTATATTTAAAAAATTCCTTAAATTCCGATTAAAAATTCCTCAAGTTCAACAATTCCTCCGTTTTCCACGCATGCGCGCGTATGTGATGTATAGGGAGGAAGGAATAAATAAAAAGATTTTCTGAAATAAGTTAATCGTTCGCAAACACTGTCAATGTCTTTTTATTGTATTCCAAAGCCTTCGGAATAATTTTATGGATAGCAGTGCACAGAGAAGAACGTACTTCAGAAATACGTATATATACGTCCAGTGCAGTTGACGCT
Organism: Trichonephila inaurata madagascariensis; assembly: GCA_019973955.1. Taxonomy (NCBI): domain Eukaryota; kingdom Metazoa; phylum Arthropoda; class Arachnida; order Araneae; family Nephilidae; genus Trichonephila; species Trichonephila inaurata. The sequence goes on from BMAV01000801.1 coordinate 200,775, forward strand.
TTGGCTGAATGAGACACTTATATACACCAGCGACACTTAAGAAGTTAAGACAGTGCTTCTCAAACTTTTAATACTTGTAACCCAATATTCAATCACAATTTTCATCGCCCCCCCCTCCATGCCATAACAATGTATTGAATTCGATAATACGATACTTTAAGGCTAAAGCTACAATAAAACTTTAACCTCTTCACCACCAGCGTATATAAACGTCTTTCTCAGCCAATGCATAAATTGACCCGGGCGTATATATACATCTTTTCGAAATACGATATTCTCTGTTCACTGCTATCCATAAAATTATTCCGAATGCTTTGAAATGTAATAAATGGACTCTGACAGTGATTGCGAAGGATTCACTTATTTCAGAGGATTTCCTTATTCCTTCCACCCTCCCTCCCCCATACATCACATATGCTCGCCTGCGTGGAAAACGGTAATCAAGATAAGTGCTGATTTTTGTATATAATTTTATATATAATAAGCCTACGGGGTCACTGGTAATCATAAAAATTGTGCTTAACTTAGTATAGTTAAATTAATTATAAAATGCATTGAGCTGTACTTAAACATTTGTAAGTGTATTATATCAGTGTATATGTGTATTTTATTTTTCTTTATGTCAGAATATATTTTGTTTTGCTTATTTTCAATAAATTAATAATTTTTTAAAATAATCTTTTGTTTTCGACTTTTCAATAGGCTCGCGCCCCCTCCTAGAATTATCATGTCCCCCTAGAGAGGCGCGCCCCACAGTTTGAGAAGCACTGGGTTAAAGCCATATTGTCACTTTAGCGTCAAAACACTGTATTAGTGAATTCAATACTTTATTATTATATGGAAGGGGGGCGCGATGAAAATTATGGTTGAATATTGGGTCAGAAATATAGAAAATTGGAAAAGCAATGCGTTAATCTATTCATGATCATTCGGTTGGCTTATATATGATTTAATATTCTTCCACGTCACTCTGACAGCATGGTCCGTTAATGTTGGTCTTGAGAGAGAGATTGCCTAGTTTGAAAATATATTTTCTACTGAATTTTTTTGCTTTATAAAAACTCTATAGAAAGATAAATATTACGAATAAATAGTTTTTGTTAAAGGTTTGCAAAAATATCGAGTATTTCAGTAAATATTGCAGAAAATACTTTAAATATACATTTCAATGCTAGTAAACCTGATAATAAAACTAAGTACACGTGACAATTATCAAAATTTAGAGGTAAAAAAAGTATATTTCACAATACATTTATTTCATATTTTGAAGATTAATTTTTCTTTTGTAGTAGCTGGGAAAGTTTGAGTTATATGCTTTTGGTTCATATGTACGTGTGGGTGTTGAAATGCATATCAAAAATAAAATTCTCCGTTAAGGTCGACAGCCATTTCTTTTATTTTAAAGATATTCTGTGTTTGTTTATTTTGTCTCAAGAAAAATTGTTCTCCATTCAATGAATGATTATGATACCACAGGAATGCAAACTTCTTTACTTTGCTGAGCTTATAACAGATAGAGAAAATAGTGATATATTTCCATTTCTGAAACGTAAACAGAGGATATTTTGCTAGCTTTTCTTCTCGTTCAAAAAATATTTTAAGGATACATTAAAAAAAAAATCTGTGCCTGAAATATTGTACTAAAAAGATTCTACTTTCCAATATATTTCTTTGTTTTTATTTTTTCAAACTTTCAAAAAAGAATATTTATTTCTCATATTTGAATGCAAAGAAGAGGATTTAACGCAATATACATTGCTCATACATTTTTCTAAGGAAAAGGTTTCGTAAAATGTAAGAATACAATAAGCCAAATTAACAACTTAGTGACAACATTGGAGTTCTTAAAAAAGTATTATCAAAAACATAGCTGAACTGCGTTTCAGAAAATTACCGGGATTTCAAATTTAGAGGATAGTTATGAAGAGAGTAAGGAATCATTTTACTTTATACATTGCATATAAGTTAACTGATTTAAGAGAAATCGTTGTTTATTCTTTCCCTTTAGTAGAGATCAAACTGCAACGTTTTTTGAAAATATGAATTGCTATTTTGGTGAAATAAAAAAAAAAAAATTGTATTCCGAAATTCAGGTTTCTCATAATAGTATCAATTTGGCTTCGATTAAGAAGAAAAATGGAAAGTCCGTCATACATTAATAAAGCTTTAGTAATTATATTTGGAATACATGCCGAAAGGATGGCGTAGTTGATTTGGTGCTGGCCTTGTACACCCAAGTTTGTGGATACAAACCCGGCCCAAATCGGTGGATTCTCATGAAACAAAGAATCGACAACGTCCATATCGTATGATTATGCGGCATATTAAAGATAACGAGAGTGCCTATTTGGCTTCTGTGCTCTCGGCAAAGTTAAATTCCTAATACAGTTTCTCATCGTCAGAACTCAAGTGCCTCATTCTCAGGAAGAAACTAAGTGTCAATATTATATTGCGGCAGTTAATACCCACCTATATGGTGCAATACTAAAAAGTGATACCAGCTGCAGGGGAATATACTAGGTCTGTTATGGTAATTACCAATCCGTAGCCCCATAAGAAAGAAAAATATATGGAATTCGTGTCTATATATGTGCGTTTATTAACTATAATTTGAGTATTCTACATATATTTAGAATAATTAAGCGATGCTCGAATAAAAAAATGGAATATGCATTTTCCTATACAAAAAATTTTACTTTTTATTACTTGTAAATTCAAATAAATTTTGCAAAAACTTTTTTTTTCTAAATTTTTTAAATAAGTTTTTGTATTTTTATAAATCTGAGAAATATATTACAGCTTTCGAAATTTCTTTACTAAATTTAATACAAATAGTAATCCTAATTTAATATAAATTATAATATCAGCTGGTTGCAAATGAAATAGACGTTAAATCATGCCAGGTTTGTACTATTCTCGCAAGCACTTAGAATTGGACAAATATGCAATGCATCATGTCAACGTCGTACATTGTTGAAGCAATTTCAATATTTGTCTTATTAAATGATCATTAAACATCGAATATGACTGACTGACATGAAATCAATCACAGAATTTAACCAATTTAAATAAATTAATCAGAAGTTAACTTGAAACGATTGAAATATTTCAATGATATTGTCAGTAATCACAATAATTTTAAAAGTATTTTAGTTCCCGGCTGAGAAATAAGTTTCCTCTTCCATGTTTGATGTCATATTCTTAAGTGAAATTAATGAATATTAGTATAACCTCAGTCCTCTTCCAACACTATAGTATTCATTGCCTATTAATTTCGTTTAAATGAAATATAATTGCTTCAAGTAATAAATATTTTTTTTTTAAAAATTACTATTGTATTTATTTTATAGTTAAGTATTTTACATGATTATTTCGATGACATACTAAGTCTTCCTATGCTTGTATATAACATTTTGAGGATGAATAAACTCATAGATTTCGTCAAGCAGAAGCTTGACAAAGAAATAAGCAAAAACAATATGATTATTTGAAATCCCTTATATAAAAGAGGAAATATATTGTGTGAAGAATAATCAATTAACATTGTAGCTTCCAATGTTATTATCATGCTAGTCAAAAAGAGATAATTCATAATAAAATAAAAAGAATACTTAAGATATTCTAACAACTTCTTTTCGAAAAACAAAGTACTTTTAAATATAACCGTATTAGAATATTTTTTCAGTCTGGGAATGAAACAGAAAACTTTTATGCGAGATAAAATGCATGCATCTAGCATTTCTATTTCTATGAAAGCTTCGAAAGTCGAACTCTTCGCAGCATTGATGTTTTCATCCTTTGGCTTTTTTTCATCCCTTTAAACTGAACTATAATATCAGCTACCATTACTTTCCAGAAACTGTTTTGTTTTATTGCAGACTGTAACTACGTGATATGACTTTGTACTTCGTAATCTGGGCTTCTGAGTATATTCCCGTAACTATGGATTCACACGTATTCTTACACAGGTTTCATCAAGATGCTGGAGGTAACTCGCATACTTCCCATAAGCTGTACATGGGCAGATTAGGTAAAGAAATACGTGTGTGATTTCAGTTGAATGAATTTCAAAAAGTACGAAAAAGGATGAACCTAACGTATCTTAGAGAATTTATGGGAAAGCATCTGAAGGAAATTTTCTCAGTTTACTATTTCGTCTTATTTACATGTCTGTTTTAAATCTTCTCGTTTACTATTATTTCTAAGGAATAGTTTTTAAAATAACTGATTTTCTTTTACATTATGTCCGTAAAAATATGTAAATTTATATACATATTGTTTTATTCTTAATAATTTTTTATTCAAATATACATACATATTCACATATATATACATATGTTTAAGCACATTCATTCATATATACACTCATATATTTATATATATGTACTATTTTCTGTAAATTTTTTCTTAAGGTATTTTAATTCATTGTGATCTTGTGCTCTCCAAGTTCGAGGAAAAATTAACTTCTATTTTACCCTCCCAACGAGAAATAGCCACATTATCTTTTCTCCCCAAAACTAAAGCTTCAATGTTTTTAAAATCAGGATGATACAATCTTACATCATCCGTGTAGGTGAAAGGACTTTACCAGAAACCATATGATTTAAATAGCTATATAGCTTTAAATAGCTTGACTATAAATAGATTAGATCTTGAGAGGGAACGGAGGTTTTTGTTTTAAGTCTGCAGCGTTGGTTTTAAGGTAGTTAATAAGTGTGGATTTAAAAGTACCAAGCCTACTCATCCCACTGAATTTTCTCTTTCAGTTGATTATCTATGTAAGTATAGAACATATTTTAAAGAAATTAGGTACGTATATATAGGTGAATAGAATATTAAAAATGGCATATATTAAAGTAACGGCGCAGTGGCATAATCGTAATCATGTTAGCTTAGTAAAGTGTTAAAGGAAGATTACACGTTGAAACAAAAATAGATCAGTGCTTCTCAAAGTTACAATATTCGCGACTCAATATTCAATCCTAATTTTCATCGTGCCCTCCTCATACAATAACGATATATTGAATATATACTTTGAAGCATAAATGTCTCTCTAAGCCAAAGCATTTATTTCCCCATACGTATATATACGTCTTTTCGAAGTATGTGTGATCTTTTCTATCACTAATATCCATAACATTATTCTGAAGGGTTGGAATGCAGTAAAAGGACCTTGACATTGTTTGCGAAGGATTTACTTATTTCAGATTATTTGCTTCTTTATTCCTTCCTCCCCCTCCATACATCACATACGCGGACCTACGTGGAAAACGGTCGGCATTGGGAAGCAAATTGCTTAACTTTTACTCGGCAGTTAAGGAATTAAATATAAACCGTACAAATTATCAAAAGTGTTAAATTTTATTTTTAATTATATTTATGACAAGCCCAAGGGGTCACTGGTAATTAATAAGCGTGTTCTTAATATTCTATTTTTAAATAAATTATGAAATATATTGTGTAGCACTGATACATTTATAAATGTAATATATCTGTGTAAATGTGTATTTTATTTTTTTATTGTCAGAATGTATTTTGTTTGCTTACCTTCAGTAAATTAATAATTTTTAAATAATCTTTTGTTTTCGATTTATCAATATGCTCGTGCCCCCCTCGAAGAGTTGTCACGCCCCCCAAGGGGGGCGCATTCCACAGTTTTAGAAACGCTGAACTAGATTAAAAGAGAGGGTAGTTCTCTCTTCCACTTAGAACATAAATTCATACTGAAAACGAGTTTCTTAGTCTCCGAGGCAGTCGGTTTCATTTCCACTGTTTGAGCAATGCATTTCCCCTTTCTGGGAAGAAGATGGATTGCAATTTCTTTCTATTGAGGATTCTAAATATGTACGATAAGTTTAAAGTTTCAAATTACGACAGGTCAAACAATTTGTCAAATGTCCTTTCCAAAATTTTTCTTTCCAGATGAGTCCTACGTGAATTAGCACTATCATACAAAAGAAATAAAATCTGGACCCCAAATGCAACATTGTAAATGATGTGAACATAAGGGTTTAAATTTCATTCAGACTGATATCTTTCTCGGATATTAGAGAATTTCAATTACATGTTGCAAAAAACATCATGCCATCTAGCAGTAAATATTTTTTGTCCCCCGTAGCTGATTGATCATGGTCACGAACTTGTTGGTTTGAGCTCTGATGCCACCGAAGATCTGATGCACCGTAGGGGTGTTGATACATGTTAAATCTGGGGTTCAAAATGCTTGCTTTTAAAAAGAGGAATGCCAACTCAGGTGTCATTCGCATAGTTTGATCTTGGCAGAAAACTATGAGGTCCATCACCAATAAACCTCGTCAAACAATTTGACGAGGACAAACAATTGAAATTTGAAATCATGTTGCTTCACAGGATGATATGCCTCAACCTCTTCAGACATGACATAATTTAAATAACAAAAAAATTGGTGGTTTGATTTTTCGAATATGTTCAGAAGTAAAAATGCGAGGAAAAAGGGAGTTTTTTGTAAGTAGTTTTGTTATGCTAAGAGGTCCACATGTGTGCACTTAAGGTCTAATTTTATTTATTTATCCATTGCCCGAGTAGTTTCTTGACCATTTGACACCGAGCCTCCCAGTACCGACTGACGATGTCATCAGCCGGGTATTCATCGAGTCCAGTGCATTGGATCAGGTGGTCGCCCTCCATTCTGGCATGTCCGCAGAGTTGGCAGGTCTCGTTAGCAGCCACGCAAAGCCAGTGGAGGTATACTCCAAAAACGTCATGTCCGGTAGTTAGGCAAAAGCGGGCAACAACCTCGGCTCTCTCCAGGTGCCTCGAGATTGGGCCCACAGAGGCCAGAGTTTCCGATGGCTTTCCAAAACTCTTCTTTTTTTTTAGGTCATGGCAGTATATTTGTCAATGTCTGTGGAGATGATGCTCTTTGCTCTTCTGAGAGTCAAGTGAAATTCCGTTTGAGTCGACTCGGCATTTTGGTTGGTTCTTACCTAAGGCCTTAAAGGCAACAATAAAAAAATACCAATATCTTCTCAATTACAATTATATTCATAAATTTTCTTTAAAAATGGAAAAGAATGCATAATAATTAGGTTTTCAAAAGAAATTGTCTAAAACAACTTATTTTATAAGCAAAAATATGTTTTGCATTAGTACTTTATATCTACGTTTAATGTAAATTTTTCTGTCATAAATCAAGGGAAATTTCCGTTTGTATCATACCGGATGTTGGAAAACAGTTGTGGTCCAGCTTTTACTTCACAAGTGTTTATTGTAGTAGTATCTGGTGTTACCTCTTATAGTATGATTTATACACTCTCCATCATCATTTTCAACAAATACCTGAGCCCCAGCTGGCAAAGCTAAATTTTCAGAATTCCTTTCACTTGATTCATCAGAAATGCAATCCCTTTGATTCATAATTTCTTTATTTTTTTCCAAGTTAAATATTTTAAATAAGAATATAACAATACTTTTAAAAAAGCTTCTTAAAAGATATGTGAATAAATCAGATTGAAGAAAAAAATTTAATTATTGGACAGTTATAAATAAACCAAATAAATCTCGAAATCACATTTTTTTATGTAAATTTTATGTATTTCTAAATGTTTCTTAAATTGTTGACTAGAATATAATCATCTTGATTACTTAATATTAAGTGTGTAAGTATAAATAAACAAAAAAAGCACATCATCGCAATAAAAATTAACAAAATTTCAATTTGAATGTCATTTTTCATCTGGAACCGTATAACAACCATACTTTAAAGGTACACAAATGTTCATCTCTAAGTTACATCTAATCAAAATATTACAACTGTTAAAAGTGTGATTATTATATGATCTATCGCGATTCTCCGAAAACATCTACATTAAGCAAAAAAATAGCAAGTTCAAAGATTTTAATTAAATATTTAAGAAAATAACTTACTTTTATGACTTTTTGTTCAGTCAACCATTGCGATTGTGTGAGTTGAAAATCTCCAGGAACAAAATGCAAGTATAAGCGATCTGGTGGTAAAAGTGAAAATCAACAACGTACACAAAAAATAACCTTCTGGGTTCAAGTGATTATTTTCATTTGATAATAAGATACGAATTGAAAACATAAGGTACACCTATGTGCACCTTAAGTCTAAAGAGGTTAAAATCAATTCTCAATAATGATTAGTAACCGAAGAAAACAAAGCATGTATATATTATTTCAAGAAGTGGCTTTACATGATATACGTATTTGGGAAAGAAATTCTTTTTTGGAGAAAGGTGTATTGAGATATTATTAACAAAACTCAAAAATTGTGTCCCATTTTTTATTTTCGACAAATTTACTATATTATTTGGATTGGCATTTTGTACGTTTTAGATAGCCTCAAATGTAGTCAAAATTAGTGAATAAACATAAAATACTGTAATAAGTTGGTTAAACATCAAATAGAGGGTACTATTGCATAAAATGCTTATACAAATTCAAGTAATACATAAAATAATGAAAAGAATATATATTTAATAATCACGGTTTCCTCTTCATTATCATTTTTATTTATTTGCACAACTGCCGGGGAATGTACTAGGTCTGCTATGGTAAAACACCAATCCTCAGCCCCACTAGAAATAAAAAAAAGTATTTACCAAGAATCTTAAGACCAAGCAAAAGCCGTTTTTATACTTTTGAAAAATTGTGTTTCGAATGTGCATAAACTCTTACTTAAATCCCTATTGTAAATTGTAATTTCAGTCATTTCAGCCCCACTTAGTTCTAAGATACTGTTTCAGGCACTTTCTTAAATCTTTTCGCAAAACATTTCATTTTTGATATGTAATTTTAAAAACAATAAATATAAACATCAAAAATTATAATATTTACATAACTTTATGTACATTGATTTCATTTTATATGTAATTCCTATATTTCTCGGATTTTTTGTCATTTCTGACTTAGAATAACTATTTCCAACTAGCGATATATTACACACTTCTATATTGTTTACTTCTGTCCTACAAACATTATTCTGTCTACCGTCCATTATCGTTTTCTATCGAATTTTGAGAAGTACTTCACTTCAGGGAACGATTCAAAAACCATGTCTATGTTTATCTGCAGACAAACTTTACAATAGAAATATTCTTTAAACTAAAAATAAGAAATGCTTTTTCTCCGTGTGTCCAAAAACGGCCTCTGAAGTGCGTCCAATTCCCTCCACTTTCAAAAACTTTTATCAAATATCTAAAGAATAAATAAACTATGATGGACTGTAAACTTTTACACGAATCAAATGTTTTTCATCTATATAAACGAATCTAAGGATTAAGATTTTATCTCATTGTTTACTATAAACTTGGATATTTGCGATACAATGCTCAATGAACCATGTTGAAATATTTTTTTCATCATTTAACATTCTTTTTTATTTGGCGTAAAATGTTTTGTTTTAGAAGAATGAAACAGAAAGGGAGCTTTGGGAAACATTTGTCTGAAGAAATATAAAAAACTTGAGCAAAATGGACCATATTATATATATATATATATATTTCAACATTACTAAACCAGTAATGAAAAAAGTTACACCAAGAATATTGAGCAATATTACCCAATACGAAAACATTAAATTATTGTTTTAAGTCACAAAAATCACTTAAATGTATTCTTTAATTCTATTTAGTAATATTTTTAAAATTGTTTAATAAAACCATAAATGTATTATTCCAAAACATGTTGAATGGCCCCGAAAATATTATGCAAAGCGTAAGTATAATGCTAAAGTTTGTATTTTAATATAATTTTGAGTTTTTTCAAATGAATATATTAAGATTAACGTTAAATATACTGTATTATTTATTTTAGATGAATAATACACACACAAACGCACCCATATATATATATGCACACACACAGTCGATAACAAAAAAAGAGACGCACCGAGAAGGAGCTGCCCAATTGCAATAAAAATTGTTGGAAGTGAAAAAGATGCATAGGAAAACAAACAATTAAAAGTTCCGAACAATTAAATGATTATTTCAGAGTTTGGCCGTTACAAAGTGAGGAAGTTAATAAGGCCTGAGTCCATCTCTGTCCTGGATGCAAGCTGTGGACCAGCGTGGCGTAGACTAATAAAGCTCCTTTTTGATGTCCTTCGGAATTTCGTGCCAAATTATCCTCGGCTGCTGGGATAAATCGTCAACCTTCCGGGATGGTTGTAATAGCCTTTCCATAACATCTCAAAGGTTCTTTATGGGCAAGAGATCAGGTGATCTATTTGGGCAAGAGATTTTAGCAAACGCTTAAGCACAATCCATAACAACACATGCAGTGTGCAACCCGGTAATTTCGTGTTGAAAAATAAGTCGTGTCGCAAAAGAAAATGCAACACAACCGTTCGCCCCGCTGTGCTGTCAGTGTACAACAAATGACTACTACCAAAGTGGTCCAGCTTTTAAAGGAGATTCAATTTCCAGGACATAAACCCGGTAAGGGCCTGTGTGGCGTGTGATAGGTAGAGCAGGATCCCCACACAACCGTCTCTAAATACGTCTGAGGTTGTCAGGACATAGTTGGGAACGGGACTCGTCGCTAAAGACTATATGTCGCATGCAGTTTCATTTGGATCGAGTCCGGCAACACTATAGTTGGACTTGATGGTGTACAGAAGTCAGAATTAAGCAACGTAATGATCGGCGGGCTACATGATGAACAATTGGTATCAAGTATTTCGGTGTTGTGCAGCAGCTCTAAAAATCGCTCTGTTTGCTGGCTTCGAGCCAGATGTCGAGTGATTTTCAATTCAACCAACCAGTCTCTTTCAGTCCAATCGAATGACCTCTTTCAAACTGATCTTCTCGTAATGTTCACGAATCCTTCAGCGAGGCTTTGTTACAGCCGACATAAGATATTAAAGTCGAAATGTAATAAGAATTTTGACTATGAGATTAAAAATAGCTCCCTATGTAACCTGCTGAATGCACAGTTCCGATGCTGTGGAGCTTTCGCATGCATTGGACATCAGATGCTAATCATTTACATATTTGGTCCGAATGCCTTTAAGTAAGACTTTCCTCAAAATTTCCTCAATTATTTCTTGGTGCATTGATTATTGTGTGTGTGTTATAGAATATATATATATATTTGAAAAATATTACTGTTTAATTATTTATTTGTATTACCGAAGAATGTATCATGGCAATTCTTAGAAAGTGAGTCATTGTTTATTTTAATTAGGTTCAGGAAATACGCATAAAAGTAACTACAAGAAATATATTCTATACCTTCACAAAACTTATTAAACTATCAACATTTCAAAAAATATAAAAATCATGGTCATTTTTTTGAAAACATTTCACATATAGATTAAATACAAATTAGCTAAATTACACAGGGGTACAAAATTAAAGTTTTGGAAAAATACAAAAGATGTTTTCATTGATTTTTGTCTTATTAAGTGTGCTGATTTCGAAAATGACTTCCATTTTTTCCTATCACGTCAGGGTTTTTCGTAAAATCGATATCAATATTTTTGCTAAAACCCTATTTGAAAAGGAATTTTCTCGAATAATTCAGCCTGGGCAATTTGGCAACAGTGGTTCTTATTTGGTTAAATCTATGTAAATATTGGTTCTTGCTGAAGCAAATTAATTTCTCAGCAATTAGATAAAAACCATTGTTTTTAGACCTAACAGGTTGTCTTTTATCGTGAAAAGAACAAGAAATTCCTTTAAGATTTGTACATTTTACAACCAATCATGGTGTAATTTCTAAAAGAAAATCCCCAACACACTATTTTAATTTGTTTTTATTAAGGTATTTACCCAATATAGAGACGATTGACCAAGAAGTACAAAAATTATGCTTCTGTACATACAAGATGCAAAAGAAAGAAAAACAGTTTCTCCTTGGGTACGTTCTCTTTTTCCTTTCAAACTTCTTTTTGACGTTATTCTTTTATAGTTAATTTCAAGCTTATCTCGTTTAACATCCAAAAATAGTCGGCTAGCCAGTTCTCATCCATTCTTCCTTGATATTGGCGCTCCATATCTTTGATACCTTGATGGAAACTTTCGCCCTGTTCTTCAGTGACTAATCCTAAATTTTCAGGGGAAAAGACCTCCTGTGAGAGAAGGAAAAGTATTATTACACTCATGGAGCAACCTATCTCTTGAAATTTCTCCTGCTTATTCATTACAATTCTTTTACAGACAGAATCCTTGCAGTTGCCAAGAAACTTTCTGACGATATCTTAGAAAAACATTCATGCTTTTTTTTCTTTGCTGTCATGCAAGTCTCAAATTTATTATCTCTCATAAGCTTGCGAATATCTAGACCAACAAAGATTCCCTCAGTCAACTTGACTTCAAATATACCTGGAAATGTTTTGCAACTAAATTGGAGGCAAACGCACTGGAATATTAGGTCCATGAGGAATGAGGCGTATGGTCAATGGAATATTATCAGGATAAGATATCATCTTTTTATTTTTGTGTTTATACATTTAGATAAGACCCAAACAAAAGTAACAATCATCAGAGTGGTTTTTCGGCTCCCACTATGTCATAGGAACTCCAAATCGTACAGCAGTCTTCTTTCCTTTGAGCCAGAAGAGTAGATCGTTGAGGCACTTTACACAGATTTTATGATGAGCTCATGATTTGTCTTGGTCTCCAATTTTCATGCCAAAATACGCAAGAAAAAGCTGTTTTACATGGCCTGCAATGCTTTTCATGTGACTGTTAATTAAACTATATTTGCCTCATATGTAACAAAAGTCATCTGGCAAATTTTTGTAACGTCTCGAACTCAAAGCCATGTATCATGAAACGCACAGAAATAAACACAGCTGTTAAAAGTGTTTCTGAGATGAAGTTCCCACTTACGCAGTGCATGCACTGCAAAAAATTACACATGAAAGAAAAATTGAAACCAAGTTCAAAATTTCAGCGTCTTACGTTCAGAATCAATCCAGAAGAGAGTGACATTTCCTGGGTTATCAAGCCAAGATAAGGATCTAAGTTAATGATTCGCCCGACGATATTGGTAGAGAAATATTGTGACGGTAAGGCAAAGTAAAGATGTCACAGAGTGATATTCTGTACATTTCAACAAGATTGCATGAAGGTCAGCAAAGGAGAGAAAAAATTCAACGCTGTAAACGAATTTTGGTTCATGTGCATAAAATTCCAAGTAAAATTAAATTTTTCAAAAAAACGGGACGTGATGGAAGATTTTTATTATTATTTCTAAAATCAAAACCAAAAGATACATTAAGTATCACTGCTCTTGTATTTCTTTTATTGTAACCCTGTGTTATTGTTAGCAAGTTTACACTGTGGTAGGTTTTCATTGGCTTACTCCGATTACCATTAAAATTAATAAAATTTTTCTTTAGTACTAATTATATAAGTGTTTTAAATATGACTAATTATGCAATGTTATTTATAAATATCATAATTATTGCAACTTTCCGAAAATAAGTTAAGTGTATCGTCAATATCTATTGAGTTAATAAAGTTCTAAAGTCATAATTATAGAAAAAGTGTGAAAAAATTTTAAAATGTAATATATGTGTATATATGTAAAGTTTTTTTAGTTTGTCAACCTTTTATCTGCTGTAAATATCTATTTTTCTCAAACTCTTTACGACAAAACTTGCGTTAATAGCTTTGATGATCATAAGCTTCTAACTTATATGTGCCCGAACTTCTCCCGAAGTAATGCCTCTAAATGACATTATACTAATTTCCAAGCAGTCAAGTGACAGGAAAATGAGAACTTTTTTCCTTCCGTTTTGTAGCTCTTGAAACTAATACGGGATTAGGTGTACAACTCAAAATAATAAAAATGCTACTAACTGTGATTCGGGTATCTTTACAGCGCTGTGTGGGCAAAATTTGCGCTATTTGTTCATCAATAAAACTAGCTAAATTGACAAATCGTATTTTTATTTATTGACGATTGAAATAACAGATTAAGAAGCAAGTCTATGAAAGCTAAATTTAAACAGATGTAAAGTAGTTTGAAAAAAATATTTCACTAGTTCAAAGAATTTGAAAAAATGTCAGGTTCATTGGAAATTTCTTTTATCCTTCATGTACTTTAAAGTAAATTTTAATATTCTAGTGAAAAAGTATTGAGTGTGATCGACATCTATCTCAACCTTTAAGTACAAATGTGTTCCTCATCATTTCAAGAATTTTTAGAAAATAAATGAAAATTCTAAGTAAATTACCGTCTTCAGATCAAAATATAAAAAGTATACCACAGGTTAAGTCAAATGTGTTTCATAATGATGTTCCTTCAAGATTTCAATGGTTTTAAGATTTACAAGAATGATGGAAAAAATTATGTTCTGATTAATTTGGGGCTAATTTAAGTTCATATATTTTCACTACAGTATCATCTTCATATAATGCATAGTCAATGCAATGCATGCTTCAAATATAATGCATGCTTAATAATGCATAGTCCGAAAGCGCAACCTCAGTATATTGAGGTTGTGGATAGTTTCATTTTTTCATTCTATTCTGAAATTCTGCTAATTGTATATTTTATTTAAGATGCTTATTATGCTGATTAATTCTTAATTATTGGAATCTTAATTTCAAGGTTAACTTAGGTATTTTTATAGTTGTCTTTTACATAGTTTAATTTAAAATGTATATATGTGGTATATATTTTAAAACATACAGTGAGTTTTATATATTATTTGATTTTAAAATATTTGAATTTGTAATAATTATTTGAACTTGTTTATTTAAGAAGTAAGTCGATTTTTTTTTTGTTTTTAAATGCAAAAAAGTGATGATCCTGTTATTATTTGTGGAAAAAATGCTTCACTTTAGATATTTAGATATTATATTTTATAACAAGCAGAGATATAAAAATGACAAAACTTATTATTATTGAAAAGGAGAATAAAGCATATGAATTCTTAGCAATTAAAATTATTTATGCATATAAATGTTAACTGTAATCAAATAAACTAAACTTACAAGGAAACAAACTAGAATGTATCGTTTTTATACGTGCTAAAGAACTTAAACTGAAAATATGTAAGATAAAAGATTTACTCAATTTAATTGTTATCTTAGAAAAACCAACTTTCATAAATAATAGCTTATTGTATAAGTATTTTGAATTTTCTTTCAAAATAGTTTTAATTTAAAAAAAATACCTAATGAAAATGACATTATTATTACAGTATTTTTTTAATAATTTTTCAAATTGTATCATTTTTCAATATTTGTATACTGTCTATATTTACCAATAAGTTTCTTTAACGTATTTTGTCATTTCAAAACAAAACGGAATATTTAGTGAGCTAAAAACCCTTACAAGATAGCGAAACAAAAATTCAACTACGAATTATATTTATGAATATTCTCTAAGACATGCGTTATGTGCGAATACCAAAAATTCCCATAGCTTAACTGTGAAAGAAAAAAAAATTCTAGAAATTTCTTTTAACCGTTAACTTTAATAGAGGGCAGAAAGAAAGTGAAAACTTTTAACAAGAAAGAACAAAGCTAAAATTAAATGTCCCGTTCTTGTACGAATCCTCAGAATAAATATAAAAACTAAATAGAACAATCGATTTGGACCCTCCCACTTTTCCACTTTCACAGGAAACCGAATTTGTCCGACAATCGGAAGAATACTCGAAAGACAAAATCTGCTAAGAAAAAAGTCCGAAAGGGATGAAAAATGGTAAGGAATTCTTTAACCAAGTTTAAAGTGTTCAAGTTCTCCTACAGACTAAAATGTTCCGAAAGTCTCTTTAGTCTTTCTATTTAACATTGTTTTCAAAGAAAGGCGAAAGTGTATTCACTGTCCTCTTCATTTTAACTTCTTAATATACACAAATGAAATATTTGAGATAATATTTAAAATGGCAAATGTTTATATAAGAATATCAACCGATGCCTCACTATGAACCATCAAAAAAGAATTAAATTTTTTTCAAAGAAATAGTGTGTGGGGGGAGGAGTTATTTCTAGTAAGACTAGAATTAAGTTAATATTTATGTCATAGCATAAACTTATTTACTAGATTTCATGCACAGATTTCTCAGAAGATCTTCGGATACCTCTTGGTTTGATAATTCCAAAACATTCATTTAATTTTTTTTTATTAAATGGAATGTAAGATAATATCTTGTAATTGTTTTGTAACTTAAGCTTGTTATGCATTAAACATCCACGCATTATTTAATTAGAAAGAATGTCAACAATTACGTGAAAAAAAAACTGAATAAGGGTTATGAACCAGTGACATATCCAAGCCATTCGTTGAAAACATTATACTCTTAAAAATAATTCATTTGGAGTTTCATTTATGTATGTATCTTCTTTGTTTCAAACTGCTTTAAATGCTTGTCCTCAGGTATCTGATTTCCCGAAAAAAAATTATAGGAACTAAGAAATTATAATAGTTATCCTTCCTTACATCATTATTTATTTTAAAATCCATCAAAATATTTTGCTTCGTATTTATTACATTGTTAAATGATCAATATATGCATCTCGGAATTTCGAGATTTGAAGAAACACCGATATCTCAGAGCTGCAGTAGGGGGCGGGCGGGGGGGGGGGGGTGTGGAG
>BMAV01000801.1:217433-245522 GCA_019973955.1 Trichonephila inaurata madagascariensis
CCCCCGAAAAAAATATATACATTCTAAATAATACTTTTATTTTATACAAGTTGGCAGCAATTTATTGCATTAAAGTAATTTAAACGTAAAGAGTGTATAAAAATATTTCTCTGTTGAATTCTGAATCCCGAGATTAGAAATTAAACCGGGTAAAAATAAAACACTCTTCAACTCAACTCGATATTTGAAGTATATATCTCTTACTTAAATATTTCATAAAATATTTATTCCATTATTATTTGGAAAGTAAGGTATCCATCTAAAACATTAAAACTTGTAGAAACAAAGCTACAAATACACAAACATATGATGATATGTTGGAAAACACTACTCTTCCCTGATTTGATAGAGTTTTGATTTGTGTTTCTTTTCTAACAGTACACTTAAATTTTGTATAAATTGTACACTTAATCACAACCTCCATTTTGTAGGAAAACGGTTTGATTCGAATTTCAGTAATATCCATCCCAGTCAATAAATTTAATGGATGAGATTATTTTTCCATTGGAAAAAAAGGAAAACCAAGCTTTTCTTTTAAACAAAATATTGCTTGAAATACTGCCTACTGAAATAAAATGATAGTTAACTTTTATCATCATTTCTACTTTTACTTTTTATCTTTTCTCCCGAAAACGCTTAAAGTAGTCATTAAGTATTAGATTCTAAAATCTGCAGTGCTATAAAAGCAAGATATAAGTTACTCGAACTTTTAAAGTAGAAGTTATTTTGTTTTTTAATCATTTTTTTTTATTATTATTTTATTTATCTTTTACGGCCTTTTATTTCAAACATCATATACCACTGAGGAATATCTTTAACTTCATTTGTTTCCCTCAAAAATTCATTACCAAGAAAGCCAACTAGAGACGTATTTAAAAATTATTAACAATTTTTAAGAAAAACTGAGGTTGATTCACTTCTTAGACATGGAGTACAGAAACAATGTTTCAATGTAAATACTCTACAAGGTGAAAATATTAGAATAAGAAAGGGGACGTCACAACTGGTCATTAGGTTCACAAAAATGTCACCTGGTCAAATAAATAGATATTCACAACTTTAATCACTCATGGCAGAGTACCAGTGTGGTGTAAATTTAAGTTCCATTAAATGATATAAACATTTTGTAAGTAGACAGCTCTTATAGATTGTGGAGCGACATTCTTGCTGTCGATTGCTGATATAGACTGAAATGAGATCATTGTACGTGTGAGATCGTCCCACATAGGGTGATATTGATGTTTTGCATTATGATCCCTTGTTAAAACGTCTTCATCTTTCCACTAAGGAATGTGTCCTTCAAAAGAACAATGCACTATATCATCGATCCTGAACTGTATCTAAATGTGATGAACACAGAAATCTGATTTCTTGCCCATCTTTACCTATTGACTTCAGTCCCCTTTAGCACATTTACGTTGTGAATGTGAAATGTGTTTCTAACCCTCTAAGCCTACTCTGTCAAATATTCGTGAAATCTAGGAGATTGCTGATTGGTGACCAAAATGTGGTGGCTTCTCGAGTTCATTTCAAGTTGAAACATTGACATCTATACAGCGGTAAATCATAAGGTACAATACTAACAAGTATCTCTTTAACTCAAATACTTCTTAATTAATAAGCATACAAACAATTGTCCACGTTTACTGTACTTAAATTTTCTTTATCTGATTTTTTTCTGAATTGTTCAATTCTATTATGTAAACTTTTGATTCATAAGAAAAAAGAATAATAATGAGCAATTAGGAATTCAATTATAAAGAAATTTTAAGCTAGAATAACAAAATTGATTTGATGAGAGTTATCTGTTATTTTCCCCATCATAACATTAAACTTAAACATTTGTTATAAATATTAATACAACTACATGCCATTTAGTAAGAAACTTTAGGTTTTACTTTAATGTAGCTAAAATAATTTTAATTTTACTGATCAGTTTTAATCATTCATCTCTAGTAAGGGTTTTGAGCAAGACAAACATCGTCATATTCTCTTTATATTTTTAAAATACACTCATGTCCATAAATTAAGGATAATGCATGTTAAGGCAAAGAAAGAGTCATAACACAAAAAGTAAAGAGCAACTCAATTTACAAAAACCAATATTGCATGCTTGGTATGATGGTTAATGCATAGTACGTCTGCCAGACGATGCAATACAGTCCGTACAATGCCAAGCTATGTTGATTATCAAACTATTGATCGAATCTTGGGGAATATTACACCACTCATCAAGCAATGCTCTCCGAAGCTCCAGTGCACATGTAGCAGGTAGTTGATGGGTTGCCCCTCTTCGGCCAAGCCTGTACCACACATGTTCTATTGGATTCAAGGCCGGTGAAAATGATGGCCAGTCCATACGGGGATATTCTCCGATTGAAGGCATTCGCTTACCATGTCTTCACAATGGGGACGGATGTTGTCATGCCAAAACATAAATTTTGCACCCCTGATATCCCGAAAAGCTCATTCATATTGTTCCAGAATTAAGTCCCGATAGATTTGGCCTGTCATAGTTCCAATTTGAGCATGCAAGTTAGTTCTGGAACCAAGAATAATTCCCTTGGAAACAGAGAAAAGGTGTCTTCCATTGATGCTCTTTTGGTGGTAACGGGTACCTGGTGCTCTCCATATGAATATCTGGTGAGAATCAGACTACAAGCTAAACCTGAACTCGTTCGAAAACAAATCCACTGTTGCTTTGTCCACAATGCATGCTCTCTACTCCAGGCTAACCGCAAGTGACTACGAGTTGCAGTAACACATCTGACAGATCTACGAGCATATAGACCAGTCTGCTCTAAGCATATGTACACTGGTTGCTTTGAAACTGTCGTAACAGTGGCTGAAGAGACAGATCTGATGCTGCGCTGCTTTTTTTTCTTTTGGTAGTAAACGACAAATACCGATCCTCATTCAGCGTTGTAACTTAGGGGTGAACAGTGCTGTAACGTCTACTCACATTACCATCACCTTGGAAGCGTTTTCAAAGCCTGGAGATGATACTCTGGGAGATTCCTCCAGCTAAGTACGCCCACATTCCTGACTACTGATAATTTTAAAACGTAAAAGAAAACATCGAAATGCATCCTTTGTGTCATAACTATGCGGTTATTGCATTGAGAGGCTTAAAAAAGGCCTGCAAACAACTTCACCCCACTTTTACACTCTCGTAATTGTGAAGTACTTGTGGCTTCCTTCAGTATACGTATATAAATATATATATATGTATATATATATATATATATATTAGAGTTCGATTTCCGAGTGACTCTAATTTATCCTTAATTTATGGACATGAGTGTAATTCCAACAACAGTGACTGAAATATCAGCGGTAATTTGGAAAAAAATATCAACTGTCACACTACTGTTTATTTTAGTTTTATTGCTCCTTAAAATCTTTTGCGGGTGGGTAGCTCTCTTAGTAATTGAAGAGTTATTATAATTTGCCTGAACATTAATTATAGTAACACAATATTTTTCATTTTATTTGGGGAAATATATTCCAGTTCTTACATGAATTTAAAGCCGAGATATTCAAAAAATATAAATTAACTTTCCTACAGAAAGCTGTGGTCAAACATAATCCTTTCTAAAAAAATTAACAGTCATAATTATTTTACAAAGCTCCTTATTTGTCATCATATGTAATACGAAATAATGAAGGGCTTACACTGATGAGTTTCCTTCGCACATTCTGTATTTAGCCCATTAGTCAAAACCACGTGATGAATATGAATATTCTGTTCCTCCAATAATTAAACATAGCTTTCCAAGTCTTGATTACACGGCTGAAAGCAATATTTGTAAAATATTTAGATTACTTGAGTTATCCACGAGCCAATGCTCTGGTGTCTCTTATAGAGATGTATTGTGTATAATGATTAAATAATTCATTAAATAATTCAGTGATTCTGAAGTAATTTATTGAAAGTTATCCCATTTACCCTTCTTAATATCTGGACATTCAAGCATGAAATTGATGTCCCGAGCAACCATGAGCATTAATATTGTCACAAAGTGATACTAATGAATTGCTTGTGAAGTATTTATATTGCTATTTGTTAATGATGAGTGATCATGAATTTTTGTTGCAGAGGCTAAAGATTTCGTAAATCTTTCTTGTAGAGGATCATTTGGATAATAAACTAATTAATTCAGAATTAAAGAAAAATAGAAAGATACTTGAATATTATAATGGCTATCTGAACAACAAGCTTAATTAAAAGAATGTCTGAGGAATTACTGTAGGAAATGACATTGGAAGCTTTGAACAAATATATGCCGTTTCAGAAATATAAGTTAATTTTCTTTAAAAGTACTAGTCCAAAAGAGAAGAAAAAATATTTTAATTATATTAATATTTTGATAGTTATAAAGTTATTATTTTAAGAGTTCATGATATTGTTGTATTACACGTAACATTTCATGAAATATACTTATTTACAATTAGAACTTATGCCTTCCTTTTTTAAAGATATTAATAGTGTGTACTAAATGTGTAGTAAAATAATTAGCTAATAAAAAATTATCAATGTATAACTTAATTATAGTAAGTTTTAATTCTAATGTGTGTATTTATTATAAAAGTTAATATATTCATCCATCAAATTTGAGCAAAAAGTTATTTTTGATAACTCAATTATATTTCTTAGAGAATTTTTAGGCTTCATTTCTTTAGATTTTTTAAAGAAAGAAATCCATTATTAGGCATTCATTAAAATAATTATTATATTTTACATAAAGAATAGAATTAACCGTGCTAGCTCGGATATATTCAGTATTTTTTTTAACTAAGAAACTGTGAAACTGAGAAAAAATTTTATTGCTGAAATTTAAAAAAATAATACAAATATTTAAAAAAGAAACTTTTTTTAAATTAAATATACACATATAAAAATTAACTGTACAAAAAACAAAGTTTTTCTTAAATAAAATTAAATTACAATTCAAAACATTTTCCTTTTGAATATATAAAAATAATTTTTTTTAAAATTTCCATTTATTCAAAAGCAAGTAAAATAAGTACTGCAATTCACAAGACAAATATATAAAAATATTAATATATTTAAACTGTGGAAGCGGCATCACTGACTTTCCTTCACAAAAAACTTTTCCTTTCTTCATAAAAATACACCCCACAAAAAATAATCCTAATTCTTTGGCTGAGAAATCTGAATTAAAAAATATAAAAAAGAAATATTTAAGCTATGGGCTTCATTTTTCAAAAATGAAATATCTATGTACATAGAAGTAAATGACAGTGGATTCGATTGAAAATATTCCGGTTATTAAATACTGTATTTTTACCATGCTAAAAGAACTTCATTGTAAATTTCATAATACTTCAAATGTATTTTTTATAATCTTCATAAGGAATCTTGAATGATTAATATTTATTTACTGCTATGAATTCTTATGTAAGCACCCAACAAAAAATAATTTACTCTTAGTAGTTTAGTCTTTAAGAATTTAAAAGAATAAATCGAGTTGTGTGTGACTTTCTTTTTGGTTCTTTCATTCCATTATAGAATTTTTTCCCTGAGAGACCTTGCTCAATTTTCAAATCTATGCCAAATTGTAGCAAATGAAATGAATAGAATCTCCTGATTTTTCACAAACCAATTGAAACGATCGGAATGTCTGAGTTTAAGCCAGGACATGCGTCAGTGCTATTTATTAGTTGCTAAACTCGATAAAGAGTGTAAATAATTTAATTTCTGTTTCCAATTTACGTTTTATCCGACATTCTGATGCGTCGTGGCTGACGGAGGATGTTACAAGCCGGATCACTGACATGAAGTCTGCTTAAAACGTATTGTGATGATCGTTATCTGGAGACTTGAGAGGTCATCTTAGGTTCGAGAGCGTACAACAGTGCTTCTCAAACTTTCAATATTTGCGATCCAATATTCAATCATAATTTTCAACGCGCCCCCATCTATACAATAACAACAAATTAAATTCTATAATTCTTTGACGTGAAAGCTACAATAAGACTTTAACCTTTTAAGTGTCGTTGGCGTATATATACGTCTCGCTCAACCGATGCATTAATGCCCCGGACGTATATATATATGTCTTTCTGAAGTAAGATATTTTCTGTAAACTGCTATCAATAAAATTGTTCCGAAGACTTTGGAATGCATTAACTTACCTAGACAGTGTTTGTGAGCAATCTATACGTCACATATGCATGCCTACGTGGAAAGCGGAGGCATTGGGGAGTGAATTGTGTAACTTTTAATCGGCATTGAAGGGATTATTTATAAACCGTACAAAAAAATTATCTAGATAAGTGTTAATTTGTCTAATTATTTATTAAATACATTGTACAGTACTGATACATTTATTACATTATATTAGGGTAAATGTTAATTTTTTTTGTTTACTTTCAGTAAATTAATAATTTTTTTTAAAAAAGTAATCTTTTGTTTTGGACTTTTCAACATGCTCGTTCCCCTATCGTAGAGTCATCTCGTCCCTCTGGAGGGCACGCCCACAGTTTGAGAAGCACTGGCGTACTAGCAAATCTGGAAATGAGTCTGTCCGATATTTAGTCTGGGAAAATCTTTAGAACTGTGTGGGTTTCTCCTTTCTGTGACAACTTTAAAGGTGGAATATGTCACGCCTTCAAAAGACTTGACTCAGAATCATTTCAGTTTGGACGTAGCCAGGATTACTATTGTTCCCCTCATGCAGTGGACTTTGAAGCAGGAGATTGGTGTGGGAACACGCTTCTCTGTCGGTCTTAAGAAAGCGAAGTCAAAGGTTGACTTGCCACCAAACTTAAGCGTCAGTATTAACTTGTCTTGGATACTTTTAAAGGAGAAAATACGTGACCTTTGGAAGAATAATACAGAAGTCGATCATGTGTGGGAAACCACCGCACATTCTACAAATTTGCCTTATTTTTCTGTATTATATTATAAAACATAAAATTCCCTTATAGTCATGGAAAAATAAACTGTAGCATACCCAAGTCTTTTAATATCTGGGATTTTCATTTGATGAAGCTCTTAAATTCAAAATGATTATGGCCTTGAGAAGTTTCAAAAGTTTAATCTTTTTTTGGAAATCTCATGTTATTAATCATATGCTAAATAGCTCTAAATCTAATTTATTGCTAAACAGTAAGTAATAATATAGCGAAGGTAGAATCGCCCAAGTAATATGGTACCTAACTTTTAGATTTAGAACTATTCTAGTAGCGTTAAAATTTTTGTCTTAAGGTATCCGACTACGTTCGCAACCATGATTTTAAATAGTGCATAAATGGATAATTTTCATGATATTTAGTGTCACTTTGATTACAATACATGTATAAAATTATTTTAAAGACATTATGACTAAAAATATTTATTTAAATACAATATTTTGGCAAAAAATTAACTTAGAGTAACCTTTTTTCAAAACTTTCTCCTTTTATAAAAAATGATTCTATAATAATAATATTTTGCTTATGTAAAGTAAAAACTTCTCCAGAGAGTCTGAAATTGGACTTTTGTAAAATTCACTTTATTTTCAGAGTTACTACCAATTCAAAAAATTATTGGCGTTTTTTTCTTGAAATTTTTCCCTTGTGTTGTAGTAAAATATGGATAAATCTACTTCTAAGTTGTATATTTCAAAAATTCTAGTTCAGCCTCTGTACAGAAGTCTGAGATATATACAGGTAAAATATTATTATAATAGAAGCATTTTTGATAAAAGGAGAATGTTTTGAAAGTTGGTCATTCTATGTTCATTTTTTGTCAAAATATTGAACTTCAATAATTTTTTATTGTAATACTATTCTTAAAACAATTTTATATATGTTTTATAATCTAAGTGACACTAAATATCCTAAATATTATCCATTTATACACTTTTGCAAAATCACGGTTCCTGACGTAGTCCTGGTTCCACGGTTCCTGACACTCATTTATTTGCTTGTAATACTGGGTTGGAATAATAATAAAAAAATTGAGGATTTTTTTTTTCTTTAAACTAAAATTAATTTCTAAAAATATAAAACTTTGTTTGACTATTGTGTACAGCAAAAATATAACATACTCAAAAGAAAGTAGGACATTAAGGAAAACTAAAATTAGTTTGTAAAATACAAAATTGTTAGTAACATAAAACAGTAAAAATAGTGAACGAACTAGTGAAAGACCGTATCATGCTTTTAAAATCTTTGACTCTTATATATATTTTGTTTTAAAATACATATAAATGCAATAAATTTATCATACATAAAACTCATTTGCTTAAAATTTACTTTGCATCTTTTAAAGAAGAAATATGTGTTAATTAATTTTTTTTCTTTAAAAGATGCAATAAAACTGATTTTTTAAGAAACACTGTTAATATATAAATAAACAACTTTTTTTCCTTTGTATTTTCTGATGTGCTTTTTCGAGGATGTCTTAGTGAGTATAGTTTTTGGATCGTACATTTTAGTATCAAATTACAAAAGTAAAATTTTGAAAATCAGTACTTTCATACAGTTCTAAGAAAACCCAATTAAGCATTGATGTAGATATACATAACTTATATAAAACAGTCAAGCATAATGAATCATACGAAGAAACATTTAGGGCTTGAAATATTAATATCAGAAACTAGTCTAACTATGGTTTAAACTCAGTTAATGAGTTTACATACTTTTTAAAAGAGCTCGGTTTGCAAAGTTTCAAGAGGATTAACAAAATATAATTACAAAAAGACACACACACACATTTTCATGTATATAATAGTGTACGTCTACTGAATCTAACCTAAACTCTTATTGTAATATGTAGTTGTTATTTTGCATTTTTAATAACGCAAAAGACTTTACAGAATCAAAAGCAAAATACAATATTTTATATATTAAATTTAAAATTGTGAGAATATATGGCAGTTTTTTTTTTCATTTCTCATATTCTACCCCATATCTTTTTTTTTCGTATCAAATATACATGCGTAAATGTCTAATCATGATATTTCGGCAAAGCATATACATAAACTTCTAATAAAATATAGAAAATACAGAAAAAAATGCACTTTTTCTTTTTTAGACAAAACTAGTATGTAACATCTCTCGCGTTCTTCTTCTAACATAACCTCTACGTTCTTTGACGGCCACGATTAATGGCAAAACTTTTCCAACCCAAATTCAAGAAGTGAAACGAAGCATAGATGCAAATAAGGTAACCTTTAAAAGGATAGAAAGTTTAGTGAGCAAGGATGGCAATTTAGAGAAAGCTAGTTCGGAAAAGGTAGAAGTGTATTTTGACAGACTACCTAAGCATCACGGATATCAAGCCCTTACTACAAGGTGCATACTATTGCACTCAAACGTAACTGTATATCTGAAAGTAATTGAACCGTTGAGTATTCAACCAAGGTAGGAGGATTATATTCTGAACTCTAGTATATTATTGAGATTGTGATTAGGCACAGATATAATATATTTATATTGATAAGTGATCTAATTGCGCGATCTGAGTTAGTTAAAAATGCGTACTTTGGTTTATTCTCACTTAATATAAGTTTGTGTTCAATATCTCTAAGTAATTTAAGTTAAATTCTTAATAAAAGTCATATTAAGAATTATAGAATGTCTCATATCATTCCGAGAATCCCACACCTCTAACTTACGCGGAAACCCCACGACATGGCTATCGAACGATGGCTATGTCGCAAGTATACCTCAGTAATATTCATAAAGAGCCGTTCTACCTTACACAGAAAAATACTTTCGGAAAAAATGAGGGTGGAAATTTTTTAAGGAAACTTTAATGCTAATTTTGAAGGAATATAATTTGACATAGGAGATGTATGTTACTCTCATAAAAAAAGGCAACTAGGATTTTAAAAAAAATTGAAAAAACTAGGCGAAACTAAGATTTTGTATTAAAGTAGGCTTTTTTAAAAATTTTTGCTTAATACGCTCATCACGGTTCTAAGATAAATGTAGACGAAACCACATGCGAAACAAAAAGCAATTAAACTGTATTGTATCAATCAATAAAAAACTATGCAATATGTTCTTATAAACGCGAAATAATTTGAAATTTCTTCAGTTTTATTGAGTATAAAGAGAAATACCTTTGTAATGCCTGAATTAATGAAACTAAAAAAAAAAAAAAATTGTGAGATTATCTCTTAGTTCAGTGTTTCTCAAATGCTCATTCTTATTAGTGACTTGTAGGGTTTCCAATATTCCCTTCTACCCACCTATATATTACTGAAAAAAGAGTTACTTTTACACTTTCATTAGTTAACATAAACAGAATCTGTATGAAATATTGAGCTCTACTTCAATTAATCCTTTCATTTCTGCTGTCTCTCAATTATGCTTAATATTTCGTCATCCATAAGAATACTTATGAATATAAGCTACTTCCTCTCTCTCTCTCTCTCATCGCATGTTAAAATGTAGGACTCTATATTAACGCATACTCAAGTAATAACCCTTACATTTATCTTCTTTTTTTTTACCCTTTTTTACCATATCATTTTTTTAATATGTATAACGATTGTTATTATTAATATTGGTGTATCAATGACAGTTAAATAAGGTTTTATATCTATTTCAACAAGACGTTAAAAAACTTCTCTACATTTTTTTCTGACCAAGGGAAATAATGAGAAACTTTTTACTACGGCATTTAAATTTAGTTCAACTTAATATTAATGCGCATGATACGCTTTCCTTTTTAAGAGGGCGTAGTGCTAACCAGAACCATTTCGTTGTCTCATGTGTAGTAAATATTGAATAAACATACCATCGTACAATAACTTCATTATTTTAACTATTCATTTTGATCTGAGAATTCTATCGAGTGCTTTTCACACATTGTTTTTTAATAAATTAATTAAATTAAAACAAAAGGAAAGGGATTTTAAGAAAAACACTTCTTTAGTTGGAGACAATGAACAATGAAATTTAAAAAAATATTTTTATGAATCTTTTTACCAAATTCCTTTTTTATTTATTCCATTGGCATGTTTTGTTTTTTTCCATGACAATGATTTGCTCAATTTTTTGAACATGAAACCAATAACATTTTTTTTCAATATTTCTGAATAACATTCAGTATAAGTATATTCTTTTGTTTTCATTTACCTAAGGAATTGAATTTTTCATTTACATTATTTTTAAAGATATCTCAAGAATAAATTAATTAAGAAGCTTTCTAGTATTTGGGAAAGTATATTTATTTGTAAGCTATAATAAAAAGGGAAGAAAACTGCGAACCGAGTGGTCTATTATATCTCTATTTATTTATTTAGGAATATATATATATATATATATATATATATTATATAATGTTCAGTATTTTCTATGTGTGAAAAATAACGAACTATTGTTTAGTTAATTCATTTTTCTGTATCCCAAATGTTCTTACCACAGTCTAAATAAAATTTGTAATGAATTATTTTTCTTTAATATCAGCTTCCATTAGACTGTCTGAAATGAACTTGTATGATTCGAGTTACAAATAAATCTGTATTAGTAGTTTTATTTCAGAAAATATAATAAACGAATTATTTGACGATACAATAACAGAACTATAGTTTATTATTTAATTACTATATTCCAAAGCAAAGCAGAACAATCTAAAAACCTGAATTAGGTTCCAAATAAAATATGTATGGCATTAAAAACTGCTTAATGTCTGAGACAAAAATTTTAGAATCAAAATAACTTCATTTCTAAAATGTTACGTATTTATTTATGAAAATCATACCAGCTTAAAATTCAGAAAGACTTTTTTTTCTAATGGGCTGCGGATTGGTGATTAACCATTGCAGACGTAGTACATTCCCCAGAAACTGGTATCTTTTTTTTTATTTAGTGCGGCACAATAAAGGCGGACGCCAATCATCGCAGGTAATTTTAACGCTTAGTTTCCCCCTCCTTCTCTAAAGAGAGGCAACCGAGTTCTGACGCAGCGAACCTGTACTAGGATTTAATTTTGCCGAGAGCATCCAAGCCAAAAAGACACTCTATGGATTTTTTAACATGCCGTATAATAATACTAATGACCACTGTCGATTTTCTGCATCATGAAAATCCACCAACTTGGGCCGAAGTCGAACCCGCAATCTTGGATGCAGAAGGTCAGCGACAAAGCTGCTAAACCCCAGCCAGCTAATCAAAAAATAAGAGAAACTTAGAGCTAAGAAAAGATACCAATTTCTTTTATTTTTTTATGTTTTTCGTCTTAACCACTCAAAAATAAAGATTTCTACTTTACGTACCATGTTTGAAAAAAAAGAATTCAAAAATTTCAGTCACATACCTAAAGACTACAAAAGTTTAAGCCATAAATATTTGTGTCATAAGAAAAATTAACATAAAATATAAAAACAAGATAAACGGCAAAAAAAATATTATATTATTAATGCATGGGTAAAAACTCCAGAAGCCATAATCTTTGTACCAAAAGTTGTATCACTGTTTCATCCTTTGACTTTTCCTTCCCTTGAAATTGAGCCATAATACCAGTTCCCATTACCCTTTCCGCAACCATTTTGTTTTACTGCAGATTCTTAACTACGTGATGTGACTGTTTACATCAGAATCTCCGTTCCTAAATATGTTCTTCTGCCCTGGGTATTTTGCTTTTACACTTACCCTTGTTTAGGTTCTATCATGATGCCGAAGGTAAACGTGAACTCAAATAACCTATAAGCGCAACATAGCCACATTACGGGAAGAAATACGTGCGTAATATTCGTTGAATTAATTCCAAATTGTAGGAAAGAAGAAAATTTATATCATGTGTTAGTGGAAATATGAGACTATTTAGAGAGGAGCTTTTCTTAGTTAAGGGATCTCAATTGAAGTATGAGAGCTTTTTAAGTATACACGTTAGCTATTATTTTCAGTAAGTTGTTTTCGCTCGAATTATATTCCTTTTCTCTTTTTGTTCGTATTAAGTATATTCTGTTTTTTTCAGGTACTTTAAGGTATTCGACTACGTTCGGAACCGTGATTTTGCAAAAGCACATAAATGGATAATTTTCATGATATTTAGTGACACTTGGATTAGAATACATGTATAAAATTGTTTTAAGAACATTTTGACAAAAACATTTGTTAAAGTACAATATTTTGGCAAAAAATTCACTTAGAATAATCTTTTTTCAAAATGTTCTCCTTTTGTGAGAAATGCTTCTATTATAATAATATTTTGCCTGTATATAGCTCAGACCTCTCTACAGAGGCTCAACTAGAATTTTTGAAAAATTCATGTTATTTTTAGAGTTACCACCAATTGAAATAATTATCGGCGTTTTTTCTTAAAATTGCTCCCCTCTGTTGTCGTAAAATATGGATAAACCAACTTCTAAGTTATACAGTTCAAAAATTCTAGTTGAGCCTCTGTAGAGAGGTCTGAGTTATATACAGTCAAAATATTATTATAATAGAAGCATTTTTCACAAAAGGAGAACATTTCGAAAAATATTATTCTAAGTTAGTTTGTTGCCTAAATATTGTCTTTAAATAAAAAATTTTCTCAAAATGTCTTTCAAATTCTAATCTAAGTGAAACTAAATATCATGAATATTATCCATTTATGCGCTTTTGCAAAATCACGGTCCCGAACGTAGTCGGATACCTTAAAGTATAATTTTACTGAACAGAAATATTTACTTTCAATTTTCCTGCTGCAATTGCTAAATTTTGAGGAAATTTTTTTGTATACATATGAACTGTTTATTACTCAAGTAATTAATATTCTTTTACCTTATTTTTATTCTTGGAAAAGATGTATTTATCCAAACGTTTGAAAAATTAATTTGGCTTTGCCATGGATGTTAATTAGCTATAAAAAACGTTTCCCTTTGCCACTGTTTTCTCCCTATTCCAAAATGAGCACAGCTGGCTCTGGCGCAAATTTTGTTAAAAAAATGTATGTATGGTTAATCTTTATTTATTTATTTGCAAACTATTTTGTTTAATAAATTTATTCAAATTTATGGATCAAACAAATGGCGTGCAAATACTGACAGTACCTTTAATTCGAAAGGCATTTAATGTCTTCCAATTAACTTAAATTTGCTCTTCCATTTTTCAGAAATTGAAACTGTTGAAAAAATAACATTTCGTCTCTCCCAATGGCACCATTATGAGAGACATACCCCTGAAGTTGCTCCCTCACCGACTTGCCTACCTAAGAGTGTGGGAGGAGTAAAAGCAGAACTAGAAACTTCCATTATAACAATTATTTATCTTATTCAAGCAAACTAATCAACAATAGTTTAATCTTTAAGTGAATGTCCTAGGAGTGATAGGGAAAAAGCAATAAACATTAAGCGAACAAGCTTAAGTAACCAATTTAACTTAACCTAATCTATCGTTGACTACTATCCCCCACAAAATATCCCCAATTCACTGGCAAACACCGCTCTTAATCTTAAGTTGCGAAAATCAACTTCATTCTATCTCACCTGTGTGGCGAATGTAAACTCTTTTCTCAGCTCTTTCTTCCTACAATTACAAAACTCTGACTTTGTATAGTCGAACTAATCTACATATCAAGGTCTCTTCATGAGAGGGATGGCTATGAATTAAACGCGAATGCTAGCCCAAAGATTCCCGAAGAGGATTAGTGTGAAGATCGCGTAAAGATCCGTCACAACTTCTTCAAATTATTTTCTGATACCGAGAAAGATATCTGGTAAATTCACAGATATATTTTTTATATTTTCAAATCAGGATGAAATTTATTTACTTGTGTGTAAAAATTGTGCCACGAATGAATGGTACAAGGAATTTAAATATATACTTAAAAGTGTTTGAAATAATAATACAGGACGTATAAATATAAGCAACTCATCATTTTTGTTGATGAATTTTTGCTCTTTAGCATTTATCCTTTCATAGTGCCACAGTTTAAACTAGTTGCTTTGCAAAAAAAAAAAAATGCAAGACAAAATTTTGCAGAGTATTTAAAATTTCAAATCCCTAAAATTTGAACAACAGCATACAGAACATACAAACATTATCGCATTAAAAGTTTTATTTACCTTTCTCTCACAAATTTTACTTTTTGTATCTTCCATTATCGTTTATCGATTCTATAAAAATGGTTCACTACTTTGGGGAACGATCCAAGAGACTTGTTTGTTGACAACAGTAGACAATATCTACAATAGAACTTCTCCTTAAGATAGTATTGACTCGAAATTACTTTTTCACTGCGTATCCAGGCAACAACCTTTAAAGAGCATCTACTGTTTTGTAATTTTTTTTTACCAGATATCTGGGAATAAATAAATTATTACGGTTTTCAAAGCCTTTAAGCAAGGAAGAATGCTCTATCTATATAAAAGAAATTGAAAAAAAGCAAAGTTTTTGTATCTGAGTTTGCTTTAAAAGGTTGGATATTTACGATCAAATGTTTAACAACCGTTTGGAAATAAAATCTTTTTATCAGTTGATATTTTGTAAAGAGTTCTGCTTTTTATACCTTCAAATGGGAATTTTTGGAATTTTCCTGTTCTAAAAAAAATTGTTGTAAACCATTTTAACAAAAAGTACTATTTTTGTTTCTTTGTTTGTTTCTTGACGATACACATAAGGAACAAACAATACTATATTATTTCATTCTATTTATCTACCTGGATAATTCAAGTAGTTATTTCTAAGTATCTAAACCCTGGCATTACGCCTGAGGTAAATATCGTAAAACTCATTTTTTTCCTCTGCTTTTCCTTCTGCTTATCTTCATATTTCTATAACGAAGTTTTTTAGTCTCTTTTATTGAATTGTTTGAAATATGAGATTACAATTGAAGCAAGCACATTTTAAATAACACAAAAAATAGGTTAAAATAGTTTAATAGTTTAATAATTTAAATTTTTAAAATTAAAAGCCATTAGATTTATTGAAAATAAAACAATTATGTAATATGAAATTCATAGAAAGTATTAACTGCAGTAGTCATTTTTGATATAAACAATGCCATAAACTTTTACATCGTTATAAAACACTAATATTTTGGTATGGCATTGTTTGACAAATGGGTTTTTTATGAAGTATTTCATCGTAGTAACCGGTTATTCTTTAGATGTGCGTTACCTTTATTTACGCATAGAATTATTTAATCGGATACTGCATATGTATACAATGATAAATAATTTACAGTAGTCAATAGTATTCTGTTTTTATTACAAGAACACTACCCTCGAGAATTTTCCCGAAATTAGAAAAATTGTTAAAATAACTAAGAATTTTCTATATTTACGAACTTCTAAATCCTTCTTCAGCAAAAACTTTAATTTTTGCTAAATTTTTAAAGACAGCTTTAACTTTTCATTATTTTTAAACTACAATATAATTACTATTATTCTCGTTAATTTAAAATTTTAAGAAATGTAACAAGTCTTTCTTTATAAGTCTGGAAAAATACTTAGCACTGTCTCTTTTTCTTAAAATAAAATTTTATAACACTAACAAAAATTGCTATTTTTCACAGTGTTTGTTCTGTACAATCAGCATTTCTTTACTTCATATATATATATATATGAAAGAAATTTATATAATATATTAAAAACAAGAAATAATAGATAACGGACATAACAAAAATTAACGTAATAAAAATACAAAAGTAAAACATGAAGAACAAATTCATGGAAAAATACAAAAAAGAAACTACAAAAAAGAATCTAGGGAGCCAGAAAGCAATTTCTGACTTTGCACCGAATAAGTGGGGTTAATCTAGTTTGAAGGCGTCAACTTTCCCGCTTTGCAACTCAATAGGAAAAACCAAATAAAATAAATAAAAATTCAAAGTATATAAAAACTCACAGAAAATATGAGAAAACCACCTACTACTATTCTGCAAAAAATTCTCTTAAAATCTTAAAGCAAAAAATTCCTAAAAAAATTACTAAAGAATTACATAATAAAAGGATTTATCAAAAAAGCATTTTACAAAATTTCTACTCACAGAGCTTTTTACAAGATAACCAATAGTCTTGAAATTAACGGAAAGAATACTATTCACTGAGTTAAAAAACCAGATTATATATAAACGCATCCTTTAAACCAGCCAATAAAGATAGACTGCAAATGATATGACAATCAAATTTGGTAGACTCTGAATTGGTTGGTTATCAAAAATCTAGAAATTTTTAAATGTGTAAGATGTCCAAGATGTGTGTGGAAAAAACGTAAACTGTGAGAAGCGTGTTATAGTATTATCTTCCCAGCAAGACCACTAACATTCTGAGTTTGAAATCCTATTGTTGTATGGTGGTTTTGGAATCATAATTATAAAGACGATTAATGTATTTGTGAGGAATATAAGTTCTTAAGAAGTTAAAAGGATATTCAATGATCTAAACAACATTTGAAAAATTAAAATTTTCAGCATAAGAGCAAGCTTTGTGAATTCCTGAAATATACATTAACTTTATTTAGTATTTCTCTGTGTTAATATTATCTTCTTTAATACATCTTCTGGTATGTACATAAATTTCGTTTGTATTGTCAATTTCCCTTTAAGTACTTAGAGATATATTCATTCCTGCATTTCTTTTCTTCAAGTTTTTTTTTCAATAACATTATGCTTCTCGTGGTTATTCAATGAATATATACTTTTAACTCTAATTTTTAAAATTCAATTCTATTCATAAGAGATTGCAATTAATATTATAACGTAAGTTATAGTACTCAATAATAAATTTATAATCAAATATAATTGTTCCACTCAAAAATATTACAAAGAAATGTAAGTCCCAATTAACTTAATTTCAAACAATCTAATACAAAAAGTTTAAAAAAATTCTTAATTTATAAAAAAAAAAAATGTATCTAAATTTGCTTTACTTAACCCTGTATTGTTTACAGAATATTTCCAAAATTATGGGATGTATTTAAAGAAATTGATGCAGTATTGAAATGAATAAAATTAATGATATTATGTACGGTACAAAATGTAACGCAAAGATGTTGCGAAGCAGAAAACGAAGGATTGTGAAGACGGAATAAATTTTTAGATCTATGTGTGTGTTTGGTGCATTATTTGGAGCTTCGAAAGAATTACGTGGCACAAATTTATATTATCCCATACATTCGTATTTAAACTAGGACGAACCGTAATCAGATTAACAATACTGATAGAATACGATGACAGGTCAAAAACATAACGTTAACCTAGTGCTTCTCAAAGTTTCAATATTCGAGACCCAATATTCAATCATATCTTTCATCGCGCCCCCTCCCATAAAATAACAATATATTGAATTCACTAATGCTATACTTTGACGCTAAGGCTTCAGTACGATAACCTATTAAGTGCCACTGGCGTATAAAAACTTCTCACTCAGCCAAAGCGTTAATTTCCCCAGATGTATATATACGTCTTTCCGAAGTACAATCTTTTCTGTGCAATGCTATCCATAATATTATTCCGAAGGCTTTGGAATGCAATAAAAGGACCTTGACAGTGTTTGTGAAGGATTTACTTACTTTAGATTATTTGCTTCTTTATTCCTTACTCCCTCCCCCAAATTCATCGCATAAGCGCGCCTACGTGGGAAACGGATGGCATTGGGAAGCGAATCGCGAAACTTTTAATCAGCATTTAAGGGATTAGTTACCAACAGATCAAATTATCAAGATAATTGTTATTTTTTGTACATAATTTTATATATGACAAGCTCATGGGGTCACTGGTAATTAATAAACTTGTTCTTAACTTTGTGCTGTTAAATTAATTATAAAATACATTGTGTAGTACTGATACATTTATAAGTGTAATATATCAATGTAAATGTGTATTTTATTTTGTACTTTGTGTCAGAATGTATTTATTAATTTACTGAAGGTAAACAGACAAATTTAATGAAATAAAATTTTGTTTTCGTCTTTTCAATATGCTCGCGTCCCCCTCGTAGAGTTGTCATGGCCCCCAAGGGAGGTGTGCCCCACAGATTTAGAAACGCTGCATTAACCCTTTATCTATTGCATTATGGTTTATTGTAGTTTTTTCATGCAATATTTTTTTGAATCACTACACTGAAAATTAAGTGATATACATACACAAATTACTCAACTTTGGGAAATTTAATCCGTTAGAGCTAATTAATTAATTAAGAATATTCAACTGTAAAAATAATTGTACACACTTTTCACTTAAAATAAATAGTCAAATTGTTTTCTAAGGTCTTCATTAACATACAAAAAAAGAATAAGATTCTTAAATTTTGACATTAACTGTTTTTTTCGGGACAAAAATAATAATCTTGGCAATCAGCTGTAAACGCCATCAGATGAAAACGCAATTTCTGCTGTAAAACTATTCGCCTTCCTCTCTAAGATACTCATCATAGAATCCGTGCTGCCATATACCTTGGAAGAGTGGATTTCAAAGAATATTCCTGCTAAGTATCGCCAGAGTATTCGTAAAAATGGTTCTTCTATGTAATTTTAAAGTGATTGGTACTTATAAGTACTGTTGGTAGATAAAGGGTTAAAGTTAATGGACTTCTTTAACATAGCATAGTGCAATTTATAACTCTTCAGCATCTGTAAATTCAAATAAACACCAGTTTCATAACAAGCGTACTTCCATAACTGCACTAAAATTGGCAAGCAGATGTGATATATATAACACAAACCATAATATACAGCACAAATGTAAGCCCACTAATATTTTAGGGTCCAGTAGCTAACTTCATCAACAATAATGTTAGCTTTCTGGGATTCCCATGTATAGGTACACCTCTAAAATGAATATTAGCTCTCTTTCCTTATAAATATTAGTAACCTACTCTACATATCTTTTAATGTATTGCTGTGTAATTAATAATTACACTCTGAAAGTAGGGAAAAATAGAATCAGAGATTTTCAACATTTTGACGTATGTATGTTTTTTAAATCTTAAATAACTAAATATTTATAGAGTATTTAAAATAATTCTTAAATTTTTAAATTATTCGATAAGCCACGGTACATATTAAATTTATTTTAATTTGTGATTAATGTGTGTGTGGAATAAAAATTGTAAAATATATGCAACATGAAATTTTAATAAAACTTTTTAATTATTTAAGATTTTGTGTGCATATATTCCGAATACTTCTTCGGATTTCAAGTAAGATAAGCAAAATAATTATTTACTATAAAAGTTGGTTAAGATTGAAATCAAAAGTTATTGCTCTGTGTTAAACTATTTCTTAAAAGCAAGTGAAGCCCAAATCAAATTAAAATACTATTTTTACAGTTTATTTCTCCTAAATATATATATACATTTCTTAGATGTTTATTAAATTTTTCTTGAACTAAACACTGCAGTACGTTCATATGAAAGGAACTAAAGATGTCACTTAGATAAGAATTGTTTAATATAGACACATATATTCTTCTAAAGCAAATTTAACACATAATTAAATGTATAAGTTTTAACTCAACACTTTACACTTATTCCAAATATTTAAATAAGAAGGCAAAAAAAAAGAAGTAATAAAAATAACAATGAACGCCCAAAAGGTAAAAACAAGCAACTCTTTAATCTATTCGGAATAATTCTGAGGTTTACCTAAATTTAAACATGATTTTTCTTTCATTATAACTACTTGTAAAGAAAAAATAATCTTATTGTATTTCAATGTTTTTAAATAAATACAGTGAGTCAATAGCTTTAATGGAGAGACCTTTTTTTATTATTTGTTAAAAAATTTTGCGCTCTTCTTAACAACAAAACTGTATTCGAACTACCTACCTGAATGAGGAAGAAATTTTAAACTTTAAAATAGTTTTTAAATGAAGAAAAGTACCCCGCAGGAAATATTGAGAACGACTATTAGATATTTTTGTTACCATTTTCATTTTGAGGGAAACACTTCTTATTTCGGCTTTCCTTACAAAAGTAGTTCGAGCTGCATTGTATTTGGGTATCTGAGAGTGCTGTGAGAATAAACAGATCCCTATCCAATTACTCGAATTTCTAAAATCGATGTGACCCTTCCCTTTTCTTACTCCCTTTTCGTATTTATTTCAGATTTTTTATTATGTTGTCGCCTTTCAAACACCCGATCTAACCACAATGTTTTTCTTCATTCCTTTCTTTTGCTGTTTTCCTTAAAACTGATTCAATAGTAGAACTCTCTGTGTGTACAGAGTTAAACATTCTAAACTATCAATAGGAAGCAATGGGTTGATTGGTGCACGTTCCTCTTAAACATTACTTATTTTGTTCGTTTTGAAGATCTTTTACGAATAATTATTGTGTAAAAGAAGCCCAGTGGATGAGTGGTTAGTGCATTGTGCTTCCACACCACAGGTGCGTGGTTTAAACCCCAGGCTGGGCAAGGTTGACTCAGCCTTCCATCACTTCAATGGGTCGATAAAATGAGTGCCAAGCTTGCTTGGGAA
This sequence comes from Trichonephila inaurata madagascariensis, assembly GCA_019973955.1. Classification (NCBI taxonomy): domain Eukaryota; kingdom Metazoa; phylum Arthropoda; class Arachnida; order Araneae; family Nephilidae; genus Trichonephila; species Trichonephila inaurata. The sequence goes on from BMAV01000801.1 coordinate 238,804, forward strand.
CTTAATACTGGGAGTTTCGCTTCAGACTGACCACCTGACCAGATCATCTGCTAATGCAACCTCAGGGCCCAAGGTCGCGTATACTGAGTTGGGCACATTAGCCTTTTCCCTCATGGGATGTCACGCCACTGAGTTAATTTAAGTTAAATTAAGTGGATTGTTTAAAAAGTAATTAAATATTCCAAATGGTTGCCCCTTAGTCGAAGGAATTTTAGTTCAGGAATTTAAAACAAATTTCGGAAATCGTTATTACATTTTGGAAGTACAAGGTATCAAATTCATTGGCACCGTTGGTTTAATCTATGTTCTTGAATTCTTACTATATATGTATATATAAATAGTTTCCTATTTAAATACATTGCTATTTGAATGAATTAAAAATGTTTGAAATATTATAAGCGTAATATGTTCAAGGATATTTTCTGTTATTATCTTGCAGTTTAAAACGCAGTATAGAGCTACGCAGATTGTTTGCATGCCTTTTAAAAGAAAAAATAAATTATTACAAAAGTGAAATTTATCTAAACCTTTATTTAAAAATTCTAAGAACTTAAAGTTCTAACCTTAATTTGAGAATCTGAAAAGTTTCTCTTGTATAATTTGAAGAAAAAATAAAAATATATTAATTACAGGATATATAATATTTAAAATTTTATCGCCGTACTCAATAGTTCATTCTTCAATTGTAAAATTTCAATTGAGAGTTTCAGAATTTTATGTTTCTTCAAATAATATAATTCCCAAATGTTCCTTTCTAATTTATAATTTATAACTTCTACCACTTTTGAAACTAGATACGTCAAGGAATGTTTAAAAACACCAGAGAATCATTTTACTTTTGAGTGTTTAAATGAAGTATTTTACAGTAAGGCTAGAATTGCAATATTTATCTACATAATTATGTTGAATTATCTTTTATATATAATAGAAATTCAACATAATTATGTAGATAAATATTGCAATTCTAGCCTTACTGTAAAATAAATCAATTTTCTATGATTTTTGAATCATAAATACATATAGGAAACAATGAATGAATGAAAAATATAATTAAACTTTTATTTATTACTAGATTAAAATACCAATGTTATATTTCTTTTTACTTTGAAGAAAAATATTTTTGGCAGATTTTACCAATTTTGTATAACTTGGTAACAAATGGCAAAATTCCCCCCCCCCAAAAAAAAAAATAAAAAACATAGCACACCTTATTAAAATAACTTGGTAAAATACATATACATTTATAGACATAATTTTAGTTGTAAAACTTTCAAAATTATCTCAAGTTTTGAAATCTGTTTCATTTTTTCTTGTATGTTTGATTTACACAAATTCAAAGAAATTCTCTCTTAACTTTTATAAATATGTCTTCTTATTTTTAAAAGAAAACTTCCTTATTTTTATTGTTTGTGTGTATGCACTAATTTCACTTAAATTCTAATGAGAATGGATTGATAATTAAATGTCTGACTGCCTTAAAAATCAATTGTTGTCTGTAGTTTGAATATATATACTCTATTACTATGTGCATGTATGAAAAAACTTTCATAATTTCATTTCTTTACTGCAAATTCATTGATTTTTATTTTGATTAACTTAGCCAGCAAGAGGAAAGAGTATGGCGTGTATTGGAAAGAAAATTAAAAATAAATGCATTCGCAATCGTCGTATATGCACTTTCACAGTATCTAAACAAAATAATAATTAATTGATTTAAATAATGATTAATATTATTTTCCAAACTCAAATGAATGTTCTTCTATAATCTAAATTACACTTATGTTCTCAGAAAAAGAAAAATAAGTAGTTCATTAAGATAAAAAGGAAGGTCATTTGGAAAATAAAAACAATTAGTTTTCTCGCTAATATTCTAAATAGTTCACAGCAAAAATTTAAAATATTCTTGAGATTAAAAACCATCTCTGTGTATTCGCAATGTTTTTTCAAAATAACAATAATTAAAGTAATAATAATTGTATAGATAAAAAATTACGACAATTTAACCCCATATAGAAAAGAGAAGAATTGATAAATTATGTTTACACTTGGTTTTTGTTTCCTTAATTTAAAGAAACATGTATTAAATATAATTGATTTTGTTAATATGTGTTATATAAATAAAATGTGTAAAATGTACACTAATAAAAGGGAATATGTTCCCTTAAATCACGCATATATTTTAATCTTTATTTAGATATTCTACATCTTACAAACTTTTTTACAAATCTCTTAAATAATTTTATTTTTAATGCAGCATTTTACCTTTACCTTTTGTGGATAATTTAATGATACCAGCATTCTTTTAAAATAAAGTTGAAGCTTGAATCGCTATTCAATTTTTTCAAACTAGAAGCTCCAAGTGGCATCATTTAAGGTACTTTAATGAATTTGATATAATTTAGATTATTTTATTTACATTGCACTTTGAAGATGCATGTGGATTGTTAAACTGTTTTTTAATCAAAGCATTATTTAGGATTCAGAATTATTTTGAATCAGATAATGATAATTTGTGAATATTTAAATTCACCAGTGTGCATTTCATTTTACAACATTACATAGTTTAAAATGTACTTTATGTCACAATTATCAAAGTACTTTTAACTAAAAATACACTACAGGTTTTGTTATGACCTAACATCTGCACTGAGAATAGAGATTGTAGCATGTATTAAAAATTTTTCTTGTGTGAATATGCAAGAGATATTTTGCATATGTAAAAACTATGATTATTAATCTATTGTATACGTATCTTTTGATTTTAATCCATGCATCCTAACATTGTGCTCTTTTCATTAGGTACTGCAGATAAGGAAAATAATTGAATTGACACCATAAAGAAAACAATCACAGCATACTACACAAAAGCTTCAAAATCTATTAGGATTAAAGATGTAGCAACTCCTGTTATTCTATTATCTCAGTTTTGTGTCTGATTTTATCTCGAAGAAACAGTTTCTAAGTAATAAACCATGAAGTTTCTACTAGGTTATTAGTACTCTTTGTCAAGGAAAATAATGTATTGTTGAAAGATTGCTTTTAGTTCTTAAATAGTATTAAAGCGTAAGCATATTCAAATGAGCAGAGTTCGCTTATAAATCTCACGTTGAATTCCACGTTTTTGTTCATACATCCATTCAAAAATACGGTAGCCTACTGCAAATTGCACGTTAAATGAAACAGTATAATTAACATCCCTTATTCAATTGCAATTGCTTTTGTAATATTTAATCCAAAATACTGCATAGTAAAAGATTCTTTAAATAAAATAAAAGTTTTTATCCCTTTTATTATAAGTTCACTTTAATTACTATAAATGTTAATGATATTCAGCACTTTCTAAACATTTTTAATGAAAGTTATAGAGAACGAAAATAAAAGTGTTGTAGCAAAGTTTCCTTCTTTGCTTCAAACTCATCATATCAGAAACGCCGAAAAAATCCCATTTTATCTATTTCAAGTTCCGCTTTTTCTTGGACGTTTCATTTTATGTTCTTGAATATTGATCGAATCTATATAAAAGTGAATGCAGGAGTTCTATAGGATCTCCCCTATAAATTATGTTGCAGACTTTTAAATTCGACCATAAAATCGGAACCTTCACTCTTCAAATGTAGGTACCTCCTGCTAGAGTATTACACTGGCGTCGCTTTGACGATTCCCCATAATTCGTCTGAAAAGCAATTTTCGCTGTTCCCAGAGCCTATTTGGAAGCCATTTGTTTTCGGAGCAGTATATCTCGCATTGGATGCAGTATTTGCATGGGTTACTATTGTTTCGAGGTGTATTGTATACATATTTTAAAGGAAAACTCTTCTTTGGAATAATTTTGTAACGCTTCTTTATAAAATTTCGTTCGGAGGAAACAAAATTATCTGGAATAAGTGCAAAAATATGAAGTCAGAATAAGAAATAAACATTGTGACTTTCAAAAGAAATTACAGAAACTCTTGCATTGAAAAGCTCTTTTTGCACACAGTACAAGAAATCTCTTTTTTAAGCAGATACAAAAAACATTTTTAGAGAAACAAAAAAATGAAACAATCAAAAGAAGGAAAAAACATAAGGAAAGATAGTTCTTACGAATAATCATAATCCCCTTTGATGAAATATTTATGAAGCAATAACATATACACCACGGTTTGCTCTTGACATTTAAACATTTATACAGGAATTAGAAAAAACGGTGAATATACAACATTTTAAAATTTTTCTGGGAGTTTTTACTCTTATTAATTTTCAATTCTTGGTACTGAGATACTATTGGTTATACGCTAATTGAGTACGTATGATTTCTCTTACCCGATTCATTAATAACCCCAATACATAATCAGATGGATGGAAATAGTGTTATCAAAAGCTACTTTTTCTAAAGACTATCTTCATAGAATTATGTGATATATTTTTTTTTTAATTCACTAGTATCAAAGAAATATAAGTAGTATAAAAATATCCAAAAATTAAGCAGAATTATATATATGATAGTTTATACTTATATAACAACCATTAATTCAAAGGTAATAAATACGGGTATAAACTTGTTATATAATTTTGAATTTTATTCTCCAAAATTGACAATTTCAAATTAAACAAATTTGAAATAATAAAAGAATGAATCATATTTGTAGCAAAATAAAACAGTAATTTCTATCGGTTTTTTTAGTTATCATTTAAATTTCTTATTAAATTAATGAATTACTATAATATATATTTGCTTGTAAATAAATACAAAAGTTTTATTACAAATTTTCGTAAAATCATAATCAATATGACAGATACATGTGATTATAAGTTAATTTGCAATTTAAGAGAATGATATTTTAAATCAAAAGAGGAATTTGAATATTGTACTCCTTTTAAAATTCAAGAAGAGTTTCTCTTTTGCTGATTACGAGCTAGTATATAACTAACATTATAAAATATTCAATTCTCTTGGATTATATTTTAACAGCTATACACTTATACTACTGTGGCGGTGGATATCTATATGAACTAGTACCAACATCACGCGTTGACGATCGTTTTGGCGTGATTGGTTACGTACTTGCGTTCGAAACGGAAGGTACCCAGAACGAACCTTCCTTTCCTTCACTACCATTTTCTAGTACATATGAAAACTAAATGATGATGAATCAATTATGCACGTTTTAAATATAAAAATTAAATTTAAAATCCTTCTCAAAATTACATAAAATATTTTTTATCTTTATGATTATACTTTAACATTTATGCGTTTAAGATAATATTTCCTAGTAGGGGTGTAAAGTAACTAGTTAAGAAACAAACTTCTACATTAACTCTGGATCTTTGAAATAGCATTTCAAAATTATACCTTTTATACCAGCTATCATCAGTGGGTTCAGTGTTGAAATCGATTCTCCAAGCACTTGTAAGAACTGATATTACTATATGATTAGGATGAAGAACGGAAGACATTTTCCACGATTCTTTTGATGGATGATCTCCATTTCCTGTAGAATCTATAGATATTATAGTTATGCCTCTTTCTCTACTCAGATAATGAATCAAAACATTTAGATAAGAAAACAAGGAAAGTTCAGTATATTAAAATACGAATACTAATACGAGAAAACTAATTATGAAAATCGTAGAAACTCTTCTGTAGAACAATCTTGGGAACTAATAAAGCATCAGAAGACTCAAAAACGGACGTATCTCGATAAATAAAGCGTTTCACATGCACGCACAAAAGAAAAATAACACAGTATAAGTAAAATATAATGACATTTGGAAATTGTATTCTTATATTTTTTTAAATACATTTTTAGCAAATCAGAAAAAAAAAAAAAAATCTTAATACAAAATACATATAACGATACTTTATATTGATCATTATCTGAATTCTTATATATTAATTGATTTATTGATGAATAACTCCTTACATCACACACACACACACATTGCTATTTTCTTTTTTTAAACATATATCCTTATTTTTGGAAATTATTAATGTCAGTTTGAAAATTGAATCTATAATAAACCTATCTCTGATTTTCTCTCTATAAAAATCTAGTGCTGGAAACTCACTATTTTTTATCAGATGTAAAAATATGAAACATTTACTGTCTTCATGAGGGGTTCACATGTTAAAAAGTTCTGTGAAATTTACAGAAAAAATCTCAGTACTTCGGGTACAGTTTCTTCTTTTACTGTAAGCTTACTTAGTAGTACTTTTTCACTACTAAACTATGAGTACACGCAGGCACACAAGCATATATATATATGCTTGTGTGCCTTTTAGTACGTCTTCACTTTTATTTTATATTACTATATACATATATATATATATGCATCATCTTTGGTGTTCGATGATTCACTTATATTATGCACTTAATTGTTTTAGAATTTTAATATTTTAAAATACTATAATATCTTTCAGAATGTGATGGCGAATAGTTTAATTTTTTAAGATTAATGGTTTAATTTTAACTTTTTAATTTTTAATTTCTAAATTTTTGAGAATTGGATAATTCCGATTAACTTTCCAAGTTGCAATAGGGGGAAGGTTGACGCCATCAAACTAGTTTAATCCCACATATAGGTCCTAAGTCCGAGGTTGCACTTGGATATTTTATAAATTTTTATTTTATAATTTTTTAATTTTATTTGAAAACGTTGGAATTTTATCTTCTATATTCGCGCCATTGATATTTTGAAATGGGATTTAATGTTATAAGATTCATGTAATTTCAATTTTT
>BMAV01000801.1:264147-286059 GCA_019973955.1 Trichonephila inaurata madagascariensis
GAAATGGTCGCAGAATAAGTACGGACGAATATATGAGAAAAACAGCAATTACTTAATATAGAGTAACTTAACTTCCCAATTTTTTAACTTTCTATGAAAAAATTATATCAGTTAGTTTCAAGTAATAATAAAAAGGAAAAATATATTAAAAAAAATAAAGTTGTTTTAAATTAGATTTCAGTCAATTTTTTGTTTGATGCAGAAGTATAACATTGCGCAGTAGTGCTGTAAATTACAAAACATTTTTTTATATGCGGATTTTATTATTTATCATAAAATGTTTAAATTTCTTACCAGCTAATTTATTTCGTCAATAAACAAGATGAAGCATAAAATATAATGGATTCTTTTTATAGCAAAAACACAGTTCTTGAGGCATCAGAGATTTTTATAATTGTTGTGATTTCTGTAAAAAATATACTTCCATCTAGTGACAAAATTAGCATGTATTTCGTTGCCGTAATCTTTTTTCCTCAGATAAGTGATTTGTAGGTATTTAAAAAAAGTATTGAGTCTGTTAAATTAAAATAAATCATATGTTGCAGAAATGCAACAGTGGGAAGTTAAGGGTTAAATAAAAATTCTCTAACCAAAAACAAACTAATACTTCCAGGGTTTTCACTTAAAAAGCAAGATCACTCTGTTCAGTCAAAACATTTTCATTACTGTTTTGAACTAATTTTCCTCTCCATCGAGAACATGAAATTCTTTTTTTTTTTTCCTCATCTGATTAAAACTAGTTGTTTTCTTATTCTGCTTCATGTTTATTTTCAACTGTGTTCTCTACTTTAGATTCTTTTCTCCTCTTTTCTATTATTTTTCTCTGTGTTCCTACATTTTTTCTCTGATTGTGTTCATTTGGTCATGTATCACCTCTCCACACAATTACGCTATTCCTTTATCTTTGAATAGATTAATATTTCTGCTGGGAAACATCTTTTAAATTTAGGTAGAATTTCTTACTCTAAATTATATATTGATATTGTTACCAAGAGAAAAAAAAAAAAAAAAAACATTCAGATGAAGCGCAGAAATGCTAATAACAGTAATTGTTTGCCATAACAGGCAATTACCACAGAAAGAAGATTTTTCTTTAATTTTTATTTTCCTTGTTTGTCATTCCTAAATTGGGACATTTTAACATAATTGGAAAATGTAACTCATTCGTTCATACTTAAAACGGATACTTCAAAAATAACTCATTTGGCTCGGTATCTTAGAAGTAGTGTGCCCTCTATTTACGTCTAAGGTTGCTGGTTTGATCCCGGTTGGAGCCGTTGGGTTTTCTGGATGCGAAAATTGTAGTCAGACATGTCCTATGATTATGTGGCATGTAAATGATCCCTTGAGTATCAATTTTGGCTCTGGTACTCTCGGAAAAACTAAATTATGGTAATATTTATCATCCGACGGAGTTTGAATTAAAACTAATTCAAGCAAACAAATTTGCTAGCAATGGCCACCACTAGATGGTGCCACCATAAAATGGTTCTTACATGTGGGAAATGGCCATGTTTGCAAAGGCTTAGTTGCCAATATGCAACCCATCAGGGAAAAGAAGAAAGAATAACTGATCAACGACTGAGACACTTATTTGATTATTATTTAAAATAGTACGAACGACATTCTACTGAATATTGCTTTTGGGTAAATTTTAATTATGCATTCATTATTCTCACGCGCGGCTTCTACGAATATTTGTTTTTTCAATCAAATTATTATAGACTTATAAAAATAGTAATTATCAACTTATTAATAAGTCATTAATACTTGTACCACTTTGAATTTCTCAGGGGAAAAATGATTTTTGAAGAATTGTGTATGAGAATGTGTATGCTTTTATTTTGCTGATTTAGTGTATTTGAAAATTTAATTGAAAGTAGGAAAATGTAAGTATAATGTTTTGTATATAAAATTCATTATATAAAAGCAGATTTTTTTTTCAATAGAAGGGCTAATATCCCCTTCAATTTTAATTTTCTAGTGAAAATATTTCATGCTGTTTCATGTTATACATTGTTTTATGAAATTATAAGTCTCTTAGCCTTTACGTTGAAATTTTGGGACAGTTTGGAGTGTGGAGTGGCAGTTCAAGTTATGACCTTATCATTTGAAAAGTGTTCAAAAGTGCAAGATTCATCTTCAAGAGTCCTAATCCATCCATCCTTGAACTCCCAAGCTCAACATTAATAAACAACCAATCAATGAGCAGCAAATGTTGAATTAAATGAACTCCAATGAAACCAAAATTGGCTTATTATTATAACGCAATTTATTTTTAGTTTTATTTAAATTTTTTTGTGAAATTAAATACTGTGTTTTTCCTAAAAGAAGGTGGGATCCTGCATTAGCTTTTGCAACCAAAAACGCAATAGAGGATTTTGTGATTTTTGTCAAAGTTCAAATTACTGAAAGAAATCATCTATCTAGTGTTGTGATACTTTCAATTTTTACTAATTTATAAATCTGGTACCAATGCAAGGCCAAAACCCTTTTATACCAGCCTTGTTTTCTGTCAGAAATCCAAAGACAGATGTTGCTATTAAAATCTGGAAAAATGAAAGCTAAGACTTGATTCATACATACGCTTTTTACCATTACTTAGTCGAAAAACTGACTGAGGCGATCGCAAACTTTTCAGACTCTATTCCAAGGTTCAAATACTATGTACAGAAAACTGTAAGATACTTCTTGAGTTTTATAGAAATATTTTCCTATATATATAAATTTGATAGAATCTCTAAAATCTTCAACAATTATTTTCCTATTCTTTATGAAATAGTTTTTTTTTCTTCATTTTATTCCTATCTTATATAAGGATTAATATTAAGTGTTAATCACACACACAATTCTTTCCACGGTTTCGAAGCTCTGTAATAAAAAAAAACTAAGATGAATCCAAAAATAGAACATTTGAAATAACACAGAAACAATTCAAGTTTAATTTACATACAGGTGATTTTTAAAATAATGGAAACACCTGTGAAAAAAGTGACATTTTTAACGCACTTCGTAAACATTTAGTTATAATAATAATGACCAGTTTTCTTTATAAAAAGAAATATATATACATATTCTGGTAGCATGTGGTAGCTTTATTGAAAAGTTCTGTAAGCCTCACTTTATTTTTTCAAAAATGCAAAATCTTGGAACTCTCAGATTTTTAAAGAATCCGAATTGTAAGAGCCCGTCTAGTTGGAACAAGTTTAACTGAAGCATTCCAACTTTAAGGCATATCCTGAGGTACGATGTCTAAAATCATGAAAGAGACCGACGGGTATTGAACCGGATTGTAATGTCTAAAAAGTGAACAACAGCAGCAAAAGTGACCGCAAAACTCAATCAGCATCTGGATTCTCCAGTGTCAATGATTACAGTTAGAATACACCTTCATAAATAGAATATTTATGTCCTAGCAACAATTTCCAAGCCACTTGTCACAGATTTTAATACCAAACATTGTCTACAGTGGTACCATACTCGCAAAAACTGGTCAATGAATGAGTGGAAGAAATCTGACAAATATTTTTTCACATTTTTTCCTGCAACAGGACGAGTGCACGTTTTGAGGGAGAACACCTGCACAATCGTATGATCAGGATTGTCTGCATCTAACTGACAAGCATGAAGGTGGATCCATTATGTCGTGGTTTTCTGTTGAACCAATCCTAACACTAAAAGAAAGGATCCCTGGGGAGAAGGATAGGAAAGTTTTAGCTGACTAGGTCCTTCCTATCATGCAAAATTTTTCCTGCAGGAGATGGAATTTTCCAGGCACCTACGCATGAAATGCGACTTGTCGAATTATGATTTCATGACTCCGAGGAGGAAGTTAAACATCTCTCTTGGCCCACCTAGTCAACAGACCTCAAAACATTTGAACTGTTACGGTCTATTTTAGAGCATTCAATAAGGAATCAATATTCTCCACTCGCATCTCTTATATATCTTACACAATCTCTCCATGGAGCATGATGCAATACTTCTCTAAACACTATTCAGCACTTGTATGAATCAATTCTTGGGTCAATCCAAGCGGTCTTACATGCCAAATACTGTCTTACACCATATTAATAAAGGATTATTTATAAATCTAGGGTATTTCTATTATTTTATTAACCATCTTACATTACATGTGTTTGGAATTTTGGAAACACAATATACATTATTTCGATAGTTCAGTTCCTGTCCCGCTTCAATCAATATAGTACTATTAACATTATTGAAATCTTGTGTTATCCTTTTAGCGTTAATCTGTGTTATCCGAAAACTTAGCTCTTCATATGAGACCACGTTCATGTTTCCATTGTCACGTGATTTAGTAGAATTGCATGAAAGGATAACACGTTCTGTAAAGGACAGTGATAAAATCATGTTGAGTAGAGTGAAACAAGAACTGGGCTATAGTATTGATGTATGCCGTGTTACCGAAGTTTTACACATAAAATGCCAGTAAGTAATGTAAATAATTGTTTCCGTATTCTTTAAAATGTTCTTTTTTGCTGTATTATTCTTTATTTTATCTTAATATAGTGCTTCGAGACCCTAGAGGGAATTATGAATAACTATGTATAATTCACTTTAAGTTAATTATATAATGCAGTGCGTTAATAATCATCCATCGCAAAGCAAGACATCGATAGCAACACGACTGAAGATTTTTATCAATTGCATCCAAGTTTGTTAGTTGCCGAATGTGACCGTAAGCTCTAGCAGAACTTTGAGTGGTCGTTCGACGAAAGCTGACACTGATTTATTTTAGAATCTTAAAAGATTTTAGATTGCAAACTTCCTGGAAAAATTATACTCGGGTTTAATTTTTGATTAGGTAAGACGGACTTTTAAGGGAAACACATGTTGTAAATTTGTTCATCTAAATAGTACTAGCGTCATAAACTTTTCTAAGAAGCATTTGTTTTTATTGTTGATTTCCAATATATAAATGATAAAAAAATTATTAAAAAGAAAAACACGTTCAATTGCATCTAAAATTAATAAATTTATGAAAAAAATGGATAGTATATGAAGATAAAAGGCAATTTTCTTCAACGTTTTGATTAATTTCAAAATCTATTTTAATTTCTACTTTGATAGTCAGAATACAAATGAAATGAAACCAAACTTGATCGAATTGAAAAATTTTATAAGTATATCTGCTGAATAATTTCAACAGAAAACTTTTTTTATTTGTAGAAGAATCAAAATTCACAAAAGAATATTAATCCAAATTTTCTTTTTACTCAAAAATGAAACACAAATTGAAATATTTCCTGTTGAACAGAAAAATGAAAGAAGTTAAAAACAATTTCCTTTAAATAAAGTAAATTGAGGATGACAATATTTTTTTTTAAATAAATTTAAGGAACACTTCCTATTGAGCCTTTCTTTGAAGCAGTTTTGAAAAGTATTGTATTTTAGAGTCTTCCACAGAGACTATGAAAATAAACAGATCCCTATCCAATTACTCGAACTTCTGAAATCGATGTAGTCTTTTTTTTTTTCTTTCCTGTTTCTTATTATGTTGTCACCTTTCAAACATCCCATCCAGCCGCAATGTTTCCCTTTTATTTTCGTGTGTTGTCCTCTGCAAACTCAATTGATACCAGAATTGCGTAGATGGAGGTTGAAAACTCTCAACAATTGCTTAGAAATAATGGAGTAAATACTCAAAGTGCATATCACCTTAATTGTCTCGAGGAATTCTTCAATGAATGTTTTTTGTTAGATTTTAAATAAGTTTCGATTTTTTGAAGAGGTGTAAAGTATATTCAATCGTTATTTTCATGGTATATCCGAACTTAAACTTTAGTTTAGTTAGTTAAAAGCAAGCATTTACAATTAAAATCATAGATCTAACAATTTTTGCGAAGTACAAAAATGTTATGTTTGAAAGCTTGAATAAATTTAGCTTGCACACAGAGAACATATTTTTTCATTTCTTCACAATTTATTTATCTATACATTACGAAAAAAATTGAGATTAATGTAAGAGAAATTTTAGAATTTCTGATAACAGTAGCACTCATGTATCGATAATATATATACTAGGCTCCTCACTCATCAGCTTTGCTTAGTATTTCTTGATATAATTAAGTTATTGATATCCAAATCCGAGCATTAACTTTCCATTGTATCCAGGCGTTCTTATAACCATCGTCTCTTTATTTAAAAATACATACTTCAATATTTAAAAATTATACTTAAACCTCTCTCTTGAATCTCTCTTCAATCAATAAACCTATGCCAGTGCTTCTCAAAGTTTCAATATTCGCGACCCACTATTCAATCATAATTTTCATCGCGCCCCTCTCATACAATAACAATGCATTTAATTCTCACTAATACTACACTTTTACGATAAAGCTTCAATATGACTTTAACCTCTTAAGTGCCAATGGCGTATGTAAACTTCTCGCTCAGCTAAAGCATTAATTTCCCCGATTACGATCTTTTTTTGTGCACTGCTATCCATAAAATTATTCCGAAGACTTTGGAATGCAATCAAAGGACCTTGACAGTGTTTGCGAAGGATTTACCTATTTCAGATTATTTGCTTCTCCTCTCCCCCTCCCCCAATACATCGCATACGCGTGCCTACGTGGAAAATGGTTGGCATTGGAAAGCGAATCACGTAACTTTTAATTGGCAGTTAAGGAATTAATTATAAACAGTACAAAAAAATCATCAAGATAAGTGTTAATTTTTGTTTATAATTTTATATATGCGAAGCACATGGGGTCACTGGTAATTATTAAACTTTTTATTAACTTTGTACTGTTAAATTAATTATAAAACACATTGTGTAGCACTGATATATTTATAAGTGTAATATATCAGTGTAAATGTGTATTTCATTTTTTATTATGTCAGAATGTGTTTATTAATTTACTGAAGTTAAACAAACAAATTTAATTAAATAAAATTTTGTTTTCGACTTTTCAGTATGCTCGCGCCCCCCTCGTAGAGTTGTCTCGGCACCCAAGGGGGGCGCGCCCCACAGTTTGAGAAACGCTGACCTATACTCTTGATAAAATTATACTTCAATATCTAAAACTGAAGTATAATAATCTTTTACGCCCTCTTAACTCCCAAATTTGTAGGACAGCAAGGTTTGTAGGACACAAAACCCATTTTTAACGAATATTTACTCACCAGCCTGCTGAATTTCAAATCTATAGGTTTAATAGCTCAAAACCGGGAAAATTTTATTCATTACACACCAGCTGTCCTTTTTAAATGAATTCTGTACAACAGTTTCTTTCAGGACCTCTACTCAACTAAAAAGAACATATATGATAAATTTCAAGTTTGTAGGTGCAATAGTACAAAAACAGAAATTTGTGTCCATAATGGTCCACAGCAACCATCAATGGGAGTTAATTTTCGCAAACCCCGTTTTTAGTGGATCTGAAATAAACAAAAGTAACATGCTTTCGACATTTAAAATAGAAAGGTCTTAAATTTCCAGACATCTCATAATGAGTAAGGAGTCATTTTTCTGCTATTCATGTATAGATGAGAGTAGACCTCTAATGTCCCATGAGGAATTAGCTCTAAGAGTAAACATTTTCAGCAGTTTACTCACAACAACTGGAGACAGAGAATATATGAATTAAAGCAGAATTAAAGATTGATAATCTCAAACTCTTCCTTTTTAACTATCATTTCTTTCCTTATAGTTATTTTTTCCTTCATTTTTCTTCTTGTAAAACTTTCTTTATGCTGTAACTTTTTTTAATGTCTGAAAAATTTAAAGGCACGTTATTTTTAATATTTCTCTAAAATTAACATATTATGGTATCATTATTCTTCAATTATATTCTAAAATTCTTTTTAAAATCATTGTTCTCTAGATAAGAATAGGAATTTATGACAGGCATTAATTTACGCGATAAATTTAAGCGCTTAATTTATCTAAATATTTTCCAGCTTTCTCTTAATCAATCTATTAATAAAGAAATGGAAACATTAATTATGCTCCGTGATAACAATGTAAGCTACAACTTATTACTTTCTATAAAAATAAAAGGTTATTAATATCTACTCAGGGCAACTCTTTAAATCAAAATGCTGAGCAATAAGTGAGTTACACGATTAATTCCATTCCATAATTTCATTTTTATCTCATAAGTGTTGCCAAAAATGCGTGATAAATATGAATATTATGCTCCTCTAGTAATTAAACAGAGCATTCTAAGTCATGATTATGTGGCAGGGAATTAACAATGAAAAATATTCGCATCACTTGTGTTATCTTCCTACTGGCCTCGCATTTACGGTTATGTCCTCCTGTAGAGCTGTAAAATACCTAACGATAAAATAATTCCCATCAATAACTCAGTGATTCTGAAGTAATTGATTCTAAATTATCCCATTTGCCCAAGTTATCGTTTAGACAACCATGCATGAAATCGGTGTCCCAAGCAACCGTAAGCGTTGATAATGTCACAATGTGATTATGATGAATTGCTGGAGATATATTTCTGCTACTTTTGATGGATGGTCTCGACTTTTTGCTCTTAGGGCTAAAGATTTTGTGGTTCTTCTTCATGCTAAGTTAATTAATCGAATCATTTTGATAAGAAGACAATGAAAGAAAGAAAGAGACGTTAATAATGGGAAGAAAAGTGAATATCATCATTAATTATGCTCCTCGAGTAGGATATTTTAAAAAGGATTCCAGAAGTTCTGTATAAAGTACAAAATATTTCTCAATCATCATAATCTAATTAAGACGACTCGGTATCCTAAGAATGACCAGAATATCATTTTTTAAAATTTTATTTGGTCAAATACTTTGCATTATCATCTTTTAATTGATGTTTCACTTTTGCATGCCTGAAAATTAGAAGTTGGAAAAAATTTCAATTAAAAAAATGTAAACAAGAAAATTAAGCAATTTGACCACACCCCATTTTTAGATCAAAAAGCTCAAAAAAGGTTTTGATCAAAACAAATCTACTTTAAAAAGAGAAATAATACTTATAAAAAGGAAGGTGTTGTATATGAAGCAGGATATTTCTGTGGCATTACAATGACGTTTTTTTTTCTTTTGTTCATGAAATGTATTTATGTAAAAAATTTTAATTATGGTATTTTAAATAAATGCTTTCATATTTTCATTTGTACTCCTAATAATTTTTCATACAAAATGCAGTATTTTAATATTATGTGATAAAAAAAATAGAAAAAACTAAAATTTTTGTCGGGGCAAAAAAAAAAAAAAAAATTCGATGTTTTCCTGCATTTTTTTTAGGGGGGAGAGCAAATAATACTCGCTAAAAATTGATCATTTATGAATAAATATGTGTATAATACTATGAAAATGCAATTATTTTTAAGATAATATGTTAGCCACACGGAATTAAATGATGTGTGTGTGTGACTCTTGCTTTAAAAACTTGACAGCCTTTAATTTTCCTTTAATTTTGCGTATAAAGATTTAGACAAATGTGCTTGCAGCTTTGTGCGACGAGATCCTCTTCTATAGAGGGACAGTACAGGAACTGAACATTCCACACACAAGTAATATTACACAAACAAGTCGAAGTAAACAACATGTTGCCATAGCCCAAAAGATAAACACAGCCGATGGCAAAAAGCATGACAGTAAAACTAATTATTTTATATACAAAATGTATATAAAATAGACATTGTCAGTAATAATAATAATTGAACAGAAATTAAGTATATGTAAATGAACATAAATAGCGCATTAATAGTAAAAATACAGTTTGAATAGTAATAAATACCGACTAATATAATAAAAATAGAATTCCATCCAAACATAATATATATAGCTAATATATATTAAAGTAGTATTTTAGAGTTAAAATACGCAAATAATTTTTGTAAAATAATTCTTATATTAAAGTATAGAATTAGATCATCAAAATATGAACGTAAAAACGTAAATCAAATCCTGAACAGGAACAGTACGGGATACATACATAAATATACGTCAAAAATGCATTACCGCGGAAATCGTGGGTTGCACAAATTTTGCTACATCTACTTTGCCAATGGAAATCGCGGGATGCGTAGACAGAGGGTTAATATTCACTCACTCACTCACTCAATTTGGGATTCGCCTTC
Organism: Trichonephila inaurata madagascariensis; assembly: GCA_019973955.1. Classification (NCBI taxonomy): domain Eukaryota; kingdom Metazoa; phylum Arthropoda; class Arachnida; order Araneae; family Nephilidae; genus Trichonephila; species Trichonephila inaurata. Next base: position 274,243 of record BMAV01000801.1, read on the forward strand.
TAATAGGAATGATCAAACAGTTCAATTAAAAAAAAACCTTGGAAATAAAATAACTTGTGGAAGCACAACCAGTTCGTTACATACGCCCGATTTAATTAAATATCTTCACAACATTTCCATTTCGTAAAAATGTATTTGTTTCGGAAAAAAGTTTAATAATAATAATCGACAAGAGTAGCAAATACATCTGCTTACTTAGTTGGTGACATTGCCATCTGTTTTCTCTTCATTACGTTTAATGAACATTTCTGAATTATGCACTTCAAACGATCTACATAAATCATTCATTGCAAGGAATTTTCAAACTATTCCAAAGTCTTCTAATAGCATTCAGAAGTTGAGTCTCTTATTCACACAAAGTGAGGGCAGCTATTTTTAGTGAATTTAATGAGCTCCTTTTAAAAGGATTTTGAGAAAGTCTTAACTCGTGACGAATAGACATTAATAAGGAATTGACGATTTCGGAATGCCAACGCAGAACATTCTCATAAATAAGTCTGGAGACATTGTTTCATTCGTGTATATGAAAGTGTACTAACTTAGATGTATTGAAGCAATTGAGATAATAGAAGCTTTTTAATTTATGCCTATATAAAGATCTAGTGCATATACTAAGGACTGGAAGTCATTTTTCTTTCGATGTCACCATGTTTTTTGTAGCGCCTTATGCAGATTTTACATTCCTAGGTTTTTGCTTAAATCCTTGTGTAGACTCCTCTGTTTCTGTAACTAGGGAAAGATATATTATTTGAAACGTAAGCATAATTAATTTTTTTAGAATATTTTTATTAAGTCAATAGGTGTTTATACGTAAAATGATGATGTTTAACAAATGTTTATTTGCATTTTCACTTTTTTATGAACTTTATTATTGACTGTTGAACACAGATCTGACGAATTTTGTATGTTTCAACACAAGCGAGCTTGATAAATTATTTTTCGGGTTTCACCATAAATTAAGTTGGAAAACAGGCTTTGGAAGTTTGTTAAAACTATACAATCATTATTATAAAAATTCTTCGCTGCATTTAGTTCATGAAATTATAATACATAAAAATATCACAAAATATGTATTTCCTAAAACCACACAATGATAATCAAAACTTAACCAATGAATTGTTCATCAATTATCTCATTCCTGATTTTAATTTTGATTATTCTATAATTATAATTGCACTATTTATGCCATCAACACATCTCGCACCATTTGACTATATTTCAATGATAGAAAAGGTATTTTATTTTAACTCATCTCTTTCAAATTCCAATCGACCATGGTTCAAAATTACGTGGTCCGTCGCCAAAAGCCCTAGTGTAGCTAAACAGCGCGACGTTAATATTCAATCAATCAATCAAATTCCAATCTTTTGCTTAAAGTATCCGACTACGTTCGGAACCATGATTTTGTAAAAGCGTATAATTGGATAATATTTGTGATATTTAGTGTCACTTAGATTAGAAAATGTATATAAAGTTGTTTTAAGAATAATATTCAAAAAAAATTATTGAAATACAATATTTTGACAAAAAATGAACATAGAATGACCCATTTTCAAAATATTCTCCTTTTGTGAAAAATGCTTCTATTATAATACTATATTGTGCCTCAAACCTCTGTACAGAGTCTCAAACAGAATTTTTGAAATATATAGCTTAGAAGTGGGTTTATTCATGTTTTACGACGACAGAGGGGAGAAATTTTAAGAAAAAAACGCCGATAATTGTTTCAATGGGTTGTAATTCTGAAAATAATGTGAAGTTTTCAAAAGTCATAGTTGAGCCTCTGTACAGAGGTCTGAGCTATATACAGATAAAATATTTATTATTATAATAGAAGTACTTTTCACAGAAGGAGAAAATTTTGAAAAAAGTTATTCTAAGTTAATTTTTTGCCGAAATATTGTATTTAAATATTTTTTCTTGTAAAAAAACAATTTTATGCATGTATTCTAATTTAAATGACACTAAATATCATGAAAATTATCCATTTATGTGCCTTTTTAAATCACGGTTCCGAACGTAGTCGGATATCCTAAGTACTCATGAAATTTTTTGTTTTAAAGTTATACTTTGAGATAAAAATTATATAAATATTTATTGCTATATCCATTAGTTCTATAAAAGGATAAATACGAATTCAATATATGTTTACATTCAATGTTTGAAAGTATATTCTTTTTAGGTATACACATACAAAGAAAATTCTTTATTACATTACATTTGGTTCCTTTTATTTACTAATGTAAAATTAATCTGGGCATTATTTGGAGATAAATGCATATAATGAATTAGGAAAAATTATATATAATAAACGAGTAACAAGTATTTACAAAGTGTACTAAAAATGATTTTTGTGAGAAAAATTGTCGATATAAATTTTTGATGGGTCCTATTCATGCCCTTTCACACTAATCCTCCTCGGGAAAATACTTCGTTATCTGCTGTTTGAGTTAAAACCGTCTTCTGAACAGACAGAATTTTTCTTCTATTATTTATTCTTCTATTTAAACCCTAGATGTATGAGTATTAGAGTTAGTCATTATACTGTTATTAAAGTGAGATTAATGAAGTGACTTTTGGGTGGAAAGGAGAAGAATCTTTAGATTTGAATATAGTTTACCCAGGAGAAATCTGACTAGTACTCTTCCAAAGGATCGCCTTCAGTTAAAGTATCCGAACACGATCGGAGTAATTTTTATCAAAATAACATATTTCAACATTGTAAATGTCTTTTCAGGACTCATTATACCAATAAATACTACTATTTAACTAACAATATTTAAAATAAATTACTTCAATTTTACAAAAAATATAATTATAAGTGATATTTTAGCAATAATTTTGAAAAAATTCTAAGTAGTTAGAGAAAAAAGTAATAATTATATATTAGTAAAAGTATTACTAAAACAACGCAGGTGCGTTTACCTAAAAATTGTAATAAATTTTATTGTTTTATTAAAATTCGAAAATTTTAGAGCTGATTGAGTAAACATTATAAGGGATGTTACATTCTTTGAGACCATTATTTAAATAACAAATCATAACTCAAAAAATTTTCATACAATAAGAAATATTTTAGTACATTCTATAGGAAATAAGATAAATATCAGGTTCAAAAAGTTTTACAGAAATACACTCGTAACATTTTGAGTTTTCAGTCTCGCCATGACAGATTTTGAGCAATTTAAATGCCCACTTCTGGTAGATCAAAGACCCATTTCAAGTTTTTGTATCTTTATAAAATTGATTGTAACTTGGTCTTTAGGTAGCATAGAAATAAAACAAAGTAAGTTTCGTAAGGCCAAAAGATAGTTCTATTTAATAAAATGAAAAACATAAATATCTATCTTGACCGAATTTGGTCTTTTTTAACGTGTTCGGATATATTGAGTGCTTATATATATAAATAAATATTTGCCTTACGAAATTAAGATAGTTAATTAAACTGATCTGCGGGTTATAATCTTGATTGATAGTAAATTGATTGCACCAAGTATAATTGATTATTTTTATAACAATTTCTGTTGATTATTTTCTGTTCCTCCGGGTTGAGACATTCACTTAATAATTTAAATCATAAATATGTAATGTAGGATAAGCATGTAACGTTTTTCGAAAGCAAAAGTAAATTCGAAGTGTATCATAATTTATTCTTTAATACTTCAGTAATTGTAGAATATTTTTTACTTGAAATAAATAGATAGCGCACATGTACAAATATGCAATCGCACAAATTAAAAAATCTCACAAACCTTGGAAGCATTGTAATCATAATCACGTGTTTAAACATCCCGTTGTCGTTTTCACATTTCATTTCCATTTTTGCTTCCTTTCATCATATTTATTTAAGTTATGAGACCCATCTAGAAGCTTCTAGATTTTTTTCTTGATGCATCCTAGATCCCTTTAGATTTCTGTAGGATTCAACTACTTTATCGCGACATTTATTTATATTGTGAATTCGGCAATCAAGTTCATCACCAACGTCATTCACATTCATGTTAACATTTTTAAAAGCTTATTCTCTTTCTCTCTCTTCTTTTACAAACAATATTTCCCGACCATAACAAACCTTAGGCAGATAAACCAACCAAATCCAAAATTGCCGTAATAGTAATAAAAAAAAAAGGAATACTGGAATTTAACACACTTCGATATCAAAATTGTTCATCATTTTGAAATTCTTAGTTACATGTAATAATTTCAATCTAGACTTATTTTCCCCATGTTCGTTCTAATTTTAATATGTTCTATACTGATGCTGTACATAAATAAATGAATTTTTAAGCTCAAGCATTACTAATAAGCCCGCATTTCTAAATATGAGCTGACAATCCCCTCCCCCACCCCCGAAATTTTATATTTGTAAAGGAGTTTAAAAATTGTAGTGGTAAAATATCATAAATAATTGAAGTGTATCTTCCTTTCAGAAGGTTCTGGTTCGTGTTTTCATTAAATAACACTAGTTTCTAATAAATGACTGTAAAAGCGATGCATGCAATTGAGATTCCAGTGAACATCAAATAGCATCGCTAAATTTATAATAATAGTACAGGGTGTTTCTAAACGAATATTTGAAGTTTTAATGCTTTATAATATTTTTTTACATATAACTTGAATATTTAATTCATACATCGAATGAAAGAGTAACTGAAACAGTTTTCCCTACAAGTTTACAAATGTTCAATGTGTGCCCCATTCGACACACGACTCATATCAAGTTGATAGGTGAGTTAATCCAAAACTTTGTTCAGTGTGTCTGAGTTAATTTTTGCAACAACTACTTCAACTCTGTGTCTTAAGTCTGGAAGATCAGTTGATAGACAAGGTACGAACACACAAACCTTAATGAACCCACACAGATAAAAATCACATGGCGTTGGATCGGGTGAATGTGGAGGCCATGCGAAACAAGCCCAACAAAGTGAGGTCAATTGCGTCTCTTGTGAATAAAATTGATTTGTGTGAATTAGTCCCAGCATGGCACCACATTTTTGTAACTGTGAAGAGGTGGTGGGACGTCATTATGTTCTGTATATAAAAAGGGTGAAGCAATCACAAATGTTTGCTCTCGCTCGGCAATTCTAAATAAACATAGTTACTTTAATTTACTGGTTCAAGACTAAATTTCTTCCAACAACACCCAGCATCTGGTAGATGCAGATAGCAGAATTTTAGAATAGATTTTGTTCTTTACAGCATCCAATCCCTTGATCGGGTTCAGTGATACCTAGCCACTCGCGCACTGAGAGATATCAGTCAGGTGGTGCACCATTTTGCTATCAAAAGAAGTTATCTGGTTCACTTTCTTCCAGATGAGAAAATAGTCATAGCTGTAGAACATCAAGATAGGCTTTGAAGTTGGTTGGTTTTCTGAAAATGAAAGGCCTATACACTTTCCACCGAGATACGGCACAAAAACAAACAAAATTCAATTTAGGTGAGTCTCGTTGTTGAGCCGATATGTTCCCTGCACAGTAATAGCATTTTCTTTCTTTGCAAACTGGAGAACAGAAAACGCTTTCTGTTCACTAATCGCCATTTTTCTACTAGCGCGCTGATCGGAGGGGAATTGGGAATAATTAACAGAAATTTCGCGCGCATTCAAACACAAGCGAGCAAACAAAACTATATTTCAGTTGCTCTTTCATTCGATGTCTGAATTATACTTATGAGTTATATGTATTAAATCTACAGCGTTAAATCCCCGATATTCATTTAGAAATACTCTGTATTACTCTTTAATACAGTGTTTCTCAAACTGTGGGGTGCGCCCCCTAGGGGAGCGCGACCCTATTGAAAAGTCGAAAACAAAAGATTATTTTAAAAAATTGTTAATTTACTAAACAAACAGAATACATTCCGACACAATGAAAAATAAAATACACAATATAAAAAATAAATATAATGTATAAGTATTGCATAATGTATTTTATAATTAATTTAACTATACTAAAGTTAAGCACAAGTTTAACAATTACCAGTGACTCCATGGGCTTATTATATATAAAACTATTTGCAAAAATAAACACTTACCTTGATAATCTGTACAGTTTATAATTAATTTTTTAAATGCCGATTAAATGTTTTGCGATTCACTTCCCAATGCCATCGTTTTCCACGTATGCGAGTATATTTGATGTATGGGGGAGGAAGAATAAATAAGGAAATCTCTCTCCTCTGAAATAAATGAATTCTAAAAAATCACTGTCCATTTATTACATTCCAAAGCTTTCGGAATAATTTTATAGATAGCAGTGAACAGAAAATTTTGTATTTCGAAAAGACCTATATATATACGCCCGGGGTAATTTACACACTGGCTGAAAAAGACGTTTATATACGCCGGCGGTGGAGAGATTAAAGCTGTATTCTAGCCTTAGCCTCAAAGTATCATACTATCGAAATCAATACATTGTTATTGTATGGAGGGTGGCACGATGAAAATTGTGATTGAATATTGGGTCGCAAATATTGAGAGTTTGAGAAGCACTGCTTTAATAGCTGATGAATTAATTTGTACATTTTTTATGATAGTTAAACAAGATGCTGATTTGCTGATAATTTTAGTATCGTTCGAATAAAAGTCAATTTGAATATGACAATTTAAGTCAGCGTTTCTCAAACTGTGGGGCGCGCCCACCTTGGGAGGCATGATAACTCTATGAGGGGGGCGCGAGCATATTGAAAAGTCGAAAACAAAATATTATTTAAAAATTATAAATTTACTGAAAGTAAACAAACAAAATACTTTCTGGTATAATGAATTATAAAATACACATTTTTACACTGATTTAATACACTTATAAATGCATCCTAGTACTTTGCTATGTATTTCATTACTATTTCAACAATATTAAGTTAAGAACAAGTTTGATAACTATAGTGACCACATGGGCTTGCATTAACACTTAACTTAATAATTTGCACGGTTTATAATTAATTCCTTTTATAAGTTAAGCTATTCACTGCCCAATTCCATCGTTTTCTACGTAAGCGCGCGTGCTTTAATGTTTTTTTGAGGGGAGGGATGAGAAAAGGAATAAATAAGCAAATCCTCTGAAATGCGTGAATCCTTTACAAATAATGTCAAGGCCCTTTTATTGCATTCTAAAGCCTTCGGAATAATTTTATGACTAGCAGTGCACAGAAAGGATAGTATTTCGGAAAAACGTATATATACGTCCAGAAAATTAATGTTTTGGCAGAGCGAGATGTTTATATACGTTGGTGGCATATAAGAGGGTTAAGTAATATCTTAGCTTTAGTGTCAAAGTATAGTATTATTTTGAATTCAATACATTATTATTGTATGGAGGAAGGTGTGACGAAAATGATGATTGTGAATATTGGGTCGTGAATATTGAAAGTTTGAGAAACACTGGTTTAATTGTCATAGACGTGTTATCATGGTAATGCCATTTATTAATTTTTTAAAACTTTTACAACAGCTCTAGATGTATTTTAAGTATTATAATGGAAAACTCATGAAAATAAAAAAATATATATTTTATTTCATAATTCATTAATACGGTTATATGATAATTGATAGCATTATGTGGCTAGATAATTCTAGAACAGTTTTAAGAAAAAAAAAATTTTTAATAGACGCTCGTTTTAAGACTATAAAAATATTTATTCAATTATGCTGGAATATTAACGATGTTTAACATTAAAAAAAAGAACAGAAAATTTCATCAGTAAGCTGTTAAGATTAGTAGGCTTTTATTGAAAAATAAAAATTAAAAAAATACTGGAAACTAAATAGTTACAATGCATTGGTGTGTTTTATTAAGTTTTATTAATATATGTACCTTAAACAAACACAAACTAATAGTAATTTATTTTTCTGGAGAAAATTTAAAACTCCATTCACAGAAATCTGAGACGGTTTTAAACATTTTAATGCTGATATTTTAAACCCAAGAAACATGCAAATAAGAGAGAAAAATAAAAGGATTGCTTTTAAATTATCATCCATTTGTAAGACTCTGAAAACCAGAAGTTTCTGATAAATAAAATTGTATTTCTCTTTTATATGCCTATCTTCATCAGACAGTTCAGTTAAACAACAATACTAGTTCCATTTACTTTTTTCAGAAACTATTTTATTTTACTGAAGTCTAGCTCTAACTACGTGATATGACTGTATACATTGCACTTTACGCTTTTGAATGTTGTTCCGTAAATACGAATTTTGCGTTCACATGTATTCTTACTTAGAGATCGGCAGAATGTCAAAGGTAAAAGTTAACTCACATAATCCGAAAACACAATGTACACCCGTTTCATGGAGAAATATTAGTGAATATTTTGGTTGAATAAAATCTTAAATTTTCAAAAAAGAAAAGTATATCGTGCTTTGCATTGCGCATAGAATAATTTTAGAACACAGCTTTCTCATTTGGGCGTTGCAAATGTATGTTTATGTTCTAATATATTTATGTTCTAAGTTCTTATTTTAGCTACTATTTTCAATAAATGAATTGTATACGGAAATACTTCTTTTCTCTGAATTGTGAAGTTCGCGACAAATATTTTCAATTCGATTTCGTGTCTTAAAAAATAATTTTGAGTTGTTATTTATGCTGAAATTTGTTGAATGAACTAATTTGAAAAATTCATTTGCCTTTTTATCGTGATTTGTAGACATTTTTTTAGGCTAATACATCCAACAAAGGGAATTTAAAAGAAGTAACTAAAATTAAGAAAGCAAAAATTATATTCAGTTTAGGTATCCGACTACCCTAAAATAAAGATTTTTTTCAAAAATTGACAAATTTTTTTATGATTTTATTTTATAGACCATCTTATTAGCTTAATAAAAATGCCAAGGTTTTTATTTTCTATTCACTAGAACAAAAACTACAAGTGTTTTAATAAAAGAAGATGCCATAACTTTACACAAGATGTCAAACATTAAACTGCGTTTTATTCGAAATGAATTTTTTTCAAAAAACTCAAACGGGGACAGCGATTGCTCAAAAAGTTTTGGAACTATTTTGCTAAAATTTTTTTGTGATGTTTCGTGTAACAGTAGAAGTGTTTTGACCATCAGATTTATCAATAACTGTTTGATTTCAAAATTTACAGTTCTTTATGTGAATATAATCACAGTTTTTTGAAGCAATTTCATATAACAACTAAGATAGAGTGCTCTAGTTTTTGTAAAAATTAAAATATCTATTATCCTGAAGGTCATTTTAAACATGAATAACAAAGTAGCACATTAAAATTGAAAAATTGAAAATTTGTTCAAAACTTTTATACAGAGTGGGCCCCGTTTATGTAATTTTTTGTACATTTTCACCAATTTTTTCCCCCAATTTAATAATAATAATTTTTTTTTCTGTTTTCAATTTTACGATTTTTTTCTTAAAATATATTAAATAAATCTAAAAATCACAAAAAAATCCTCATATCTCCATTTTTTCAAAAAAAAAAAGTTATCGTAAAGTAGTCGGATACCTTAAGGTAACCGAATAAATTAATATTTATTTTAAAAGAAATTATGAAATCCCAGTATTTATTACTTTTATTTATAACGTTTAAATCCTTTCAAAGGAGTGAATTTATTTGATGTCTTTCACCCATACAAGCACATGTCTATTTTCAACAGTATTAATTCCCATGTTCTGGAAGTTCAGTGAGGGTGGAAGCTCGGGTTTTGTCCTCAATATCACAAAATCACGAGATCAGTCGCCAATACCTCTCGTGTTGCTTCAAAATCAAATCACTTAAAACATTTTTTAACAATAAATCACATCAATGTTAAGTATAGTTTAAAGTTATCATTACATTTAAGTGTAATTCCCTCAAATGATGACATTTTTCGTACTCCTTGTATCATTTCTCATCGACATATCTCGTTTAATTCATATATTCTTGGACATTTAAAATGTGACTCAAAGTAGGCGAAAACATTTTTAATTTTATGACGACTATAATAATGTTTTGCTTTCATTATATCTTCTAATTACGTCTTCATAATCTCTTGCGCTTTTTTAGCATGTTGCGTAGAAAAAAAATGTTTTTGTTATCTCAAAAGCAAATCAATGCATTATTTTTGCATCTTTAATTACATTTTAGAATATGCAAATTAAAAATAAAACATTGCATATGTTATAATCATTAAAAAAATATTAAGAATGTTCCATTTTATTTCTTTCCATACAAAAACCAGAAAATGTTCAGCAAATCCGCGTTACAGCAACTATACAAGAAGCCCCTTTCTGAAAGCAAATATAATAATATATCGAAGGCGGAACCGTTGTATGTTCTCATAAATAACCAAAACAAGAAAAAGAAAGAAGGAAGGACATGATAAGTAGAACAGCGTTTCCTATGCAGGATCCACAGAAGTTTTGACAGAAGTAGTCAGGACGAAATTGTATTTCGGGAGTTCTTAGTATGAACTAAGAGATTCAGAATAAAGTAATATTAATAAGTAATTTATTAATAATATTGTAATAAATTAACAAATTGGCGCAACGAAAAGAAAGATACTTGTGCCCTTTCAGTTAACAGAAAATAAAATTAGGTCCATAGAAAATTTTGAAGAAGAAATCATTAGACAAGCATCAACTAATGTGGAAAGGTGAGTCCATAAGCTGTAACCATTTCATTCTATCATAAGTAATCGATATCGTTGGGTGTTACAGAATGTTATTGTTCTAACTCAGTGATGGGGGGCGAACCTATGACCCGTGGGTCAGACGCTGACCCACGCAAGCTTTTTAACTGACCCACGATTGCTAGGCAACCACTTGTATGTTTACGCGAGTTTATTTAAATTTTCTAATTTGTGAGGACTATTTGTATTCCATTTGAGTTTTTTCAAGCCCATTGACACAAAAGCAATTTAAATGCTGTCTATAACCTTCAGTTTGATCATTACAGTTCCAAACACTGTCGTAGCTAGTCCTGAGTGGACCCCGAATCAAAATTCTTTGGAGTCCCTTTTTGGTTGGGTCTCAATATTGTTCGATCTCTTACACATTTTAGGGCTCCTGAAGCATAGGGGCCCCGTATCATTGATACGGTGGTAGCTACACCCCTGGTTCCAAAGCTACTCTAAAGACAACAAATGTATATGAAAGTATGTAGTATTTGAAATGAAGCAAAAGGACACGCTGAAGACATGCATGTTTGGAAGAAGTATATTTGAAGACATTGCTAATTTACTACTCAATCAACTAACATCATTTAAGAGTAAGACAGTTTGCAAAGCAATTTAGTGAATCACACACACACACACACAATTTATACTGCTGGCCACCACAAATGAAACAACAAGAAAGACAAGAAATAGCAAAACAAAATTTATTTTGTAGATAACATGTTGACCAACTATCAAATGATTATATTTATAGACTTCTGTGAAGTGGGGTTCCTGCTAGAATTAGTAGCCAGAGTATCCACTATTGTGGGAGATCACCGCTGCCACACGCCCCGGCATTGACTCAAAGAGACTTTGGATGTGTTCTTGGGGTACAGCAAACCAATCAGCTTCCACACGTTGCCAAAGCTGATCTTGTGTGGCAGCTGGGGGTGTAATCTGGGTCAATCATTGAGCAACCATGGACCACATGTTTTCTATCGGTGAAAGATCAGGAGAGTGAGCCGGTCAGGGAAGCAATTCAATCTGGTGACCGACGAAGAAACTTTGGACAATGCGTGCTACGTGTGGTCGCGAATTATCCTGTTGAAATATGGCTGTGGCCAAGCCCTGAATGCAAGGAAGCACAACTAGCTCCAACACCTCGGAGACGTTGCGCTGGCTGTTTAAAGAAGCAGCAATGCAAACTAGAGGAGTGC
>BMAV01000801.1:286989-308802 GCA_019973955.1 Trichonephila inaurata madagascariensis
ATCCTTTTAAACTAATATTAAAGGGTAAATCATTTATAACACAAATCCCAGTCATACTTTTACTCGGATATTTAATACCTTGTGTGACCAATGACATTTCTTCCTTCGTCAATAGGTACAGGGAATATATCATTCATGTAAAAAATAAACTTATATTGCCTAAAGTATACGTTGCTCTATTCACCAACAGAATTTATTATAATCCTTACACATTTACTTTATTCAATAATATTAACAGTAAGCGCATAATCGAAATAATATTACCTTCAACAGGCTATAAAGGCTTTTATTGCGGGATGAACGCATAATTAACAATAAACGGAAACATGGATTGAAGTCTAACCCACCTTTCGTTATGGGTAACATTATAATAAGCATCACAAGCATAGACCTAGGCAGCACTTGCCGAGCCATCTAAATAACATATGTATTATAAAATTGAAACAGTTTCTGGTACAAAAGTGATTGAGTGGACGTCTTCATGAAGATTTTAATTCTTGGTAATAAAAATATTTCGCTAATTTTGTGTGGTTTGATCATTTTATACTTCAAAATTATATATTACACACTAATGGTGACAAAACCTCAACTCTTTCTGTAGTTATCATTTCGCACGTTGGGAAATGTTTTAGTCCACTTTTTCAATTGTCGCCAACTTGGCGAACTGCTGTTGACATATTAGATAGAGGTTCGATGAAGAAAAATGAGATTTGACCCAATTTAGTGTCATGGGGGGGGGGGGGGGGGGGGGGAGGCTTAACTAGGTAGGCTTAACTTGATTTCATTGAACTATTTTTGGAACAGTCTCATCTAAATTTTTCTTATTTTAATAACTTATCGGTAATAAGGATCAGAATTTAGTGATTGCTTTGTCTTTGTGATCGTATACGACACATTCACTACAAACGCAATGGCGAGATTGATTCTGTATATTTTCTACTTATTTCCCGTGTTTAGCTTCATGCTGCTTATAATTGAAAAGCACTCCATTTTTTTTTTTTTTCGTTTTGTTTTGTTTTGGAAAGCAGATTTTTAAGCTGAAATAATGTGATACTTCCTTTTTTTCAGTTTAAAGCCGATTTATACTTATCAATAAATGAGGATTATTAATGAAATAATCTGTTACATATCATTACGATACACAGCTTTCATGTATTTTCTTTTGCGAAAATACGGTTTAATTATTTTATTTTTTTAATAAAATGAAGAGTTTTTAGAGGAGAGCATAGCATGAATATAAAAAACCCAAATGCGGATGGTTATTGTGTGTATCTCGAAGCGAGTTGTTTAAAATGTAATTGGTTTTTTTTAAATTTAATGTTGAAGTGATTATGGCAATTGTTTTTGCTTACCCATGAAGGATCCAGATATCTTATTTTAATGTTTAAAAATGAATAAAATATGTATTTATGTATATATTCTCAATGGGAATATAACGTAGCATATTTTATGCCTGAATTTTTCTTACAATTTTTCCTACAATTTCCTTGAAAAGAAAGAAAAATCAATAAACTGGCTACTAGCACTACTTTCTGAAAAATATATAAGCTTCTCTTTCATCCATATATATTATAAACTCAGAAAAATGTATTTGACTTCACTTCTAAGACATCAAAAGTCAAGAATATTAGAAGCTAGATTTTAAATTGCGAAAAAAAAAATAAACATGATCACATATTTCGTGCATTTTTATACGTGTATATTTATTTTCTAAAATAACATCGCAAAAGAAATGTATTCTACATTCGCCTTTTATCATTTTTGATAAAACTACAAGCAGAATGTGTAATAAGCCAGAAATATAAAATTTATAGTTGTCACTATAAAGAGCTAAAATGCCTTGCTTAAATTTCCAAAATAAGCTAATAAAAATAAGCCAAAATTGTTCTAAAATATAGATTTCAGAACAATCTTGGGTGCCTTAAGGTGATATGCGCAAATTACGAAAAGTTCTATTTACAAAAATATTTTAAATTTGCAAAAAATTTATTTAGTTAGAGCTTTTTCCCAAGAATCTGGACCTGGTCATTTTCTACAATGATAATTACTGCATTTCTATTCTCTCGTTCGGTTAAACATTTAGCTTTTCACATTTTCTTTCTGTAATGACATGTTTCTGGACAAAACCTGATTCATCATCTATAAAAACAAAATCCTGGACAGAAAACAGTCTCGTGGTTCATACTTGGGTATTGTTTTCGGTTCTACCGTATTGTTTTTCGTATAATTGCTTTCCCTCACATGTATATGACAATCGTATTCCACAATTAAGGAGAGTGAACATTTCTCCCTTCTTTCTATCAAAATTTGGCACCATTCACCATACTTCTCCTCTAAGATAAAAGACCAGAAATGTGGGTGGATGAAATAAACATACAAATATTCAAAATATACAAATATATTGTGAACAGAAAATGATTTTTATGAGTGGTCATAATTCAATATCTAACTTGGAATATCTGAGCAATTCAACACTTATGACAATTTGTGAATCAAACAAAGTATAAGGAAGCAGTGGTATACCTGAGCATTTCAAGTCATACTAAAAAGCTTTTTCTTGAGTTTCATTGTCCAAGCAAGCATATTTACTGTAAAAATAAGCTTTTCAAAAGAACACAATTCAGAGAATTCCAAAAATGGCTCTCCATTGGTGGCATGTTACAGTTGTAGCATACTTGATGCACTATGCCGAAATTTCCTACTAGGGGTGGTGATCAGAGATAAATTAATTGAATAATCGATTTCTCGGGCCAAAAAAATCGATTTTTTAAATCGATGTGTAGCTTTGAATCGATATTTCATCCTAGAAAATCCACATTCGAGTTTTTCTGTTTTGTGTTAAAAACCATAATGTTCTATCTTTAAACCCCCTAATATTACGGTGTAAGCGGTTTAAAGGGTTAATTACTCAAAAACTCGCAAGGTGCCTCTGTGCTTAGTTCCCTTCACCTCTCTTTAAGGTATCCGACTACGTTCGGAACCGTGATTTTGCAAAAGCGCATTAATGGATAATTTTCATGATATTTAGTGTCACTTAGATTAGAATACATGTGTAAAATTATTTTAAGGACATTATGACAAAAAAAATTGTTTAAATACAATATTTTGGCAAAAAAATTAACTTAGAATAACATTTTTCCAAATGTTCTCCTTTCGTAAAAAATGCTTCTGTTGTATTAATATTTTGCCTGTATATAGCTTAAACCTCTGTACAGAGGCCCAACTATGATTTTTGAAAAATTCACATTATTTTCAGAGTGACAAGCATTTGAAATAATTATCGGCGTATTTTCTTAAAATTTCTCCCTTCTGTTTTCGTAAAACATGGATAAACCGACTTCCAAGTTATGCATTTTAAAAATTCTAGTTGAGCCTCTGTACAGAGGTCAGAGCTATAGACTGGCAAAATATTAATACAATAAAAGCAATTTTTACAAAAGGAGAACATTTGGAAAAAAAGGTTATTCTAAGTTAATTTTTTGCCCAAATATTATATAAATATTTTTTTTTTGTCATAATGTCTTTAAAACAATTTTATACATGTATTCTAATCTAAGTGGCACTAAATATCATGAAAATTATACATTTATGCGCTTTTTTAAAATCATGGTTCCGAACGTAGTCGGATACCTTAATAAATAATAAAGAAGTTAATTTGTAATCTTTGACTTTTTGTTTGTTGATATTGCATCATTTATTTATGCCTTGATTGACTGCCTGTCGTAATATACTGTGTGAGCGAAATAAATACTATTTTTATCAACACTTTCACTCAATAGCCATGATGTATATGAGTTTTGTGGGATCATCTGTTCCTTGTGAGCACCTTTTTTCGATTTTTGACAATATCGCAAATGATGAGCGGAATCGCTAGGATCTCAGTAGGCTTGACAGAGACTGTTGTTTTTAAAAAAGCTTAGATACTAAGTATTGGGAACTATAAGCTATATTATCTATTTTCTAAACTTTTTATTGTAAGAAATACATTTAGAAAATCAATGCCTTCTCTTGTACCTGATTGATATGGTAATAAAAATAATTGCAATTGTCGAATTCCTTCAACTAAAAAAATTCTCTGATTGATTTTACTGATAAGAGATCGTTTATTATCGTATCTTTCTTGTTTTTCATAAAAATGGATTTATATTTACATTGTAAATGCAAACTTGAGGAAAAAATGGATTTTTAGAAGTCGATTTTTTAGACCTCGATTATTTTGTGAATCGATTCATCAGGTTACGATTCGAATCGATCTTTTTCGGAGAGAATCGTCATCCCTATTTCCTACACTTTCTACTTCAGAGTAAAGAAACCAATGTAGTACAGAGTCAACGTTCGGAACACCAATGATTGCTTCCCTACATGACAGAATCAGCCAAAAATTCGTAGAATACGGCTTTCTTCAAAAATAAATTTATGTTTAAGACGGAAATTTTAGATATGTTTCATTCTTCATTTTTGTCAATAGCTGCACTTAAGTGTGTAATCGGGCAATAGCAGTAAAACAGAGTGTTGCTGTTCAGCTTCTGAGCAATGGAGATCATTGCGGCTCCTTTGAAAATAAGAGCAATCAGTCTAATGAATCATATAGAAGAAACTAGGTTACTTAGGATGTTTGCACGATAAGTCAACTCCTCGGGAAGAATCCTTGACTCATGGTGAGGAGAAGCTGGCATTTATTAAGGAAAAAAAGGCATATATATATATAATACAGGTGTCTAATTAAATAAAATATAGCATAAAAGTTTTAGTTGATTATGGATCCTCCTGAATTCGTAATAATTTTGAGTAGAATGCAGGGAAATAGTTAAAATTACATCAGTAGGAATACGTAATTCATGGATTTCTCTGAAACTAAAATGGGGCTGCGGTAGCCCAGTGGTCAAAGTATCGGATCATGGCAGGCATGTCATGAGTTCGAGCCCAGTACCACTTGACCATGGTTCTAAATTACAAAATTACTCCCCAACAGCCTTCGTGTTGTTTTCTAGTGCAACGTGTGTATAACTCTCACAACAGGACCTCTGACTACTTTGTAAAATGGTTTCATGTGTAAGAAGAGGGGTATCACAGGCTAATGTTAAAAACGAAATTAAAGTTGAGATAAATTTTAAAGAGGCACAAAATGCCCCAATTGTGCTATATAAACTTACATGATTATAACAGAACACGTGGCCGCTGTAGCCGAGTGGTCAACTTATAGGATCCTCGCTGGCCTTGTCCTGAGTTCGAGCCCAGTACCACTAAAGACCCGCCGTGTAGGGCAGCGATGCACGTTAAATATGTCAAGAGATGAAACGTCCTCCCGTTGGTGTGGAGAGGAGAGGGGGATGCTAGCTCAGGTGTCGTCCACGTCACTTGACCATGGTTCAAAATTACGTGATCCATAGCCAAAAGCCCTCGTGTAGCTGAACAATGCGACGTTAATATTCACTGACTCACTGAAACTACAATACAATTAGGGATAAGAAAGAAATCATAAGATACAGAAACATATCAAAAATAATAACAAACTTTAAATTTAGGGTTCATGGTACCTAAAACAAAAATTAAAAATATAATTCCCAGTTGTATGAGACCCAATTGTGTATTGATTGTTTACATATAAAAGTATTGGATTTCATTGAGCCTATAAAAAAAAGAAATTATGAATAGCAATAATAAAACGACTAATTTATATTATGTATAATAACATTTAACCCATTGTTATATTGTAACATATAACCCATTTGTCGGCTGGGTGGCATGGTTGGTTTGTCGCTCGCCTTCTGTACCCAAAGTTGCGGTTTCGACCCCGGCCCAAGTCGATGGATTTTTATGATGCAGAAAATCGACAGTGGCCATGTCGTATGATTATACGGCATGTAAAAGATCCCTAGGGTGTGCTCTAGGCAAAATTAAATCCTAGTACAGGTTCGCATTGTCAGAAAGGTGCATTCATCTAAGGAGGAAACTGGGCTTCAAAATTACCTGCTGAGATGGTATCTGCCTTAGGGGGGATAAGAAGGGATACCAGCTTTCGGTGAATGTACTAGGTAGATTGATGAACTCTGTTAATAACTGTTCATAATCTGCCATTAGAAATAATATATATACATATATATATGAAGGATAAGTTACATAGTTACACAGGGTGCGTATATTTTGCACTAGTTGAATTTTGAGTTATAAAGTCGTATTTTTCGATAAAAAAAAATACTTAAATAAATTATATACATAGTACGCTATGAAATAAAATTAGTTATCTGAGTTTTATATTTTTTTATTTATAAAATAATACTATTATATAAGTTCAGCAAACATCTAGAGTAGAGAAGGATTTGATAAAAAGGCAAACTTATAAGATGTATAAATTCTTGATATTTGGAAGCATCATGGTATTTTTCTAATTATAACAGTGTACAGAAGTAAAATAATTTTTTTTTTCAAATAGTTTTTACATGGAAACTCTTTGCATAGAGAGCAGATTGAGATTAAGTTGAATAGTTTCAGTCCGACCACGAGGTTTGTATCTGTCTTTCTTTTTATGATGCTTCAGATGAATAGAAAAGTGACTGAATATATGGCAGACCAAAAACCGGTGCCTGTTTTAATTATAATCACACAATGACTCTCAGTTTCCTTCCACAACAGTATTTTAATTAATTTCTTGAGTCAAAAATCTTGAGTAATCTTGAGTAATCTTGAAAAAATCCATCAATGTAAATCAGATCATTGGGTTGCATTCTTGATCACAACGGATATCGATTATAATAATTCGTTATAGTTTTTTTTCGTTTAAATATTAATAGGTCGAATGTTATTAGGTCCATTTCTACTGCGAATGCCTTTCTCGTAACGCTTGCAGATATTTGCATTCATTGGTGAGAGAAAATTCCTGCTAATATTTTTTCATCTTTTTTTTAGATAAACGAACTTTTATTCTAGTTTGAGGAGAATCTATTCCAATGATGGAAGGATTTCCCAAAATAGGCAAATAGGCATGAGTATTTTTAATGTTTTTGAAAATTACTTTTATAATTGCAGGAAAGCAACTTGATGCATTTAACTTCTGAAAAATACTTATTGTACTTATTTTTACGTAATTATGTTAGATAGGGATCTATTTTTAACAGAGAACGTAGAGTAATTGTACAATTACATATCTGAAGCAACCCTTTCAGTTGATTTTTGTTTCTACTGTTATTGATTCTTGAATAATTCCGATCTGCTCTGTATATTTTCCATACCTAATTTTGCGTACTAAGTATTTTATACAATAAGTAACTAAAGTAGATCTCTTCGAATTTATTGTAAATCCATAAATATATAAATTAGTTAAACTTTATACAGATAAGTTAAATTATATATAAAGTCAGGGTTTAATTTTGGCAATATATTCATGAGAAAAGTCTATAAATTATATTTTAAAACATTATTCTTTAATCTTTCAAAAGTGACTGTACCATTTCTTAATCCAAAACACATTGCTGCAATACGATATTGAACGCCATAAGTTTTAAATGACTTTGCAGCTTTACATCGCCCTTCCATAGGTTTGACCCAATAGTCTTTTAATATATTTAGTGTAGTTAAGGCGTTCGCTTTTCCTATGCTAAATATCAGATCGGATATATTCTCCATTTGAAAGTCCTCGCATTTTGAAACTATGTTTGAAAATCGATAATCAATACATAATCTTGTGTTCTGCCATCTTTCTTGCACACACAAACAACTGGGTGAACTGTATCGGAGTTATTTTCTTCAATAAGCCCAGATGCTAGTAATTCTTCAATAGGTTCGTCATCTCCTTCTTTCAAAATTTCTAGTATATGTTAAATAAATGATAAGTTCCTTTATACATTTGCAAGAGATCGGGTTTTAAGGTTTTCTACAGTGTAAACCTTAAAGTATATTAACAAATGGCTCTTCATGATTATGAAGTAAAGATGTTAATTGGGCTTGTGTGGTCTTATTGTCAATGACTCAGGTGTCCTTCGTCTTTTTTCTCTTCATTAAATCCTTTCTTTACGCACATTTACAGAAAATTCTCCCTTGATATGGTTAATATTTTCACAAATACTTCTTCATTTCAAACATTACACTATACGCTAAATTCTTCTATGAATTTTTTTTCTTTGTTAACGTAGAAGTGATTAATTTTCCTGGTGATTTCATCTTGTAAGTGCCAAGTATAATCATCTGTATTACTTAACATGGACGTGGATCTATGTAGCATAAAGTGTTTTAAAAAAATCAATAATAATTAAGAAAACTAAGTATCTTTTAGCAATTCTTTCTTTAAGTTCGACGGCTAAAATATAATACAAACTCATCTTGCTTTTCTTCGGAAAATAAAGAAACTTAGTCACAGTAATTATTTCAAAAGATAACTTTATTTCTTGTAGGCAATGTTTTGCATATTTTTTCATGGCGATCAGACTCTTTCTGCATCTTAATGATATCAGCATGTTCAAGGGGCTTCTTCACTGTCTTCCATATACACTCACTTCAAAAAGTTCACGAAGATGTAAAATGCAAAAAAATCAGCAAATACTGCTTTGATTGACACAAAATTTGGCAGTAAAGTAGCATATATATTTATACATAAAACAAAATCAATAATTATATACAGAAATGAAAACAATATTAAATTTTTGTACGTTATCAAATAATGTCATACTGAAAACTTAAACAGAATTATGTATAAAGTTAAAATAAACAGCATAAAATGAAAAAAAAGGACATTAATAGGGTATGTGATTCCTCCTCATCAGTTTACACCTTCTGACCATGCTTTCAATTAGGTGGTCAACCACCGCAGAATTAAGCAATCGCCATTCTTCTTGTATAGCAGTTTCCTGCTCAATAAGAGTGGCTGGAGGGGGGAAACGTGAAGATACAGCATGGCCGGGAGCATCCCAAAGAATTTCAATGTGATTAAGGTCGGGAGAATATGCTGGCCACGCCATACGCGCAATCCCTTTACTTTCCAGGTAGTCATCGACGATGTCAGCTCTATAAGAACGTGCGTTATAGTCCATTAAAACAAAAGTAAGGCCAACTGCTGCAGCGTGCTATCTCACAATGGGTTCTAGAATTTCATCTCGATACCGGACAGCCGTCACAGAACCCCGTTTAAAGATGTGCAGGTCGGTGCAGTATCCTAAAGAAATCCCTGCTTTCACCATAATGCTTCCGACTCAGAATGCGTGATGTTCGGTGATGTTTTGGGGCTGATTGCGAGTTCCTTGTTTACGCCATATCCTTATACGCTTGTCATCTGGCTCCAGAGCAAATCTTGACTCATCAATGAACATGACATTGCCCCAGTCAGACACAGTCCAAATGCCATGTTACCGGAACCATTTTAATCGTACCCCTCGTGATTGGACGGGTAGAGGAACACAAACTCGAGGTATCCGGGCATACAGTCCATTCATATGTAATCTTCGGGGCGTACAGTAGCTGCAGATATAGCCTTACTAATGGACGCTATAACCATAGATGTAACACGTGTGGAGTTCGCTCTGCGATTCCACTTTTCTACAATAGCAATATATCGATCTTCCGCGGGGGTTTTAACCTTTGGGCCACCACCAACGGGCCTTCGGATAACTGTCAATGTGGTTTGGAATTGTTTCCATAAACGTGAAATTACAGAATGATGAACGCCGAAGAAAAAAGCAACATCTGTGATCGACTGTCCTACTTCTAGAAGTCATAGAAACACTATATGTCTTGAAAACAAATTGTACGAAAGTTTTAAACACCTTCTATATCAGCACTTACAATCAACTTCTATAACCCTTCATAAAGCTAGCTTCTTATAAGACTGCCCTTTTTGCATATTTCTTGACATGAAAGCACGATAGGCTGTTACCTAACATACTTGCATACCTCCATCTACCTCTGCATCCTCTTCAATTCTGATTGGTTTCCAGAAATTAGCATTTTCCTCTCCGTTTTTAACTTTTGGAAGTGAGTGTATGTGCATTAAAATGGTGTGATTCATTTTGTATAGTTCCTAAAATTCACTTATAGCTGAAGTCATCCTTCTCTGTGTTCTCGTGGAATCCTTTAGTCATCTTCTCTCCTGTCTACTTCTTTTCTTAGTTTATAGTAATGCTCCTCTGCATTCACGAAGTTTCTTCAAAAGGTGGGAATCTGTAATAAAACAATGTCATAAAGTAGACTATGAGATTAATGAAATGCAATGTGCGTGAAAACCTGCTATAAAATCGGTTACTATACTTGTGACTGCTCTATCCGCGTCCTTCCGATTAACAAGTTCTCTTGGGAAACATTTGGTCTTTTAAAACTTTTTTATTTGCAACGAACCCTTTGAAGAAGAAAACGTGATTATATTTAAATTAGGTCTACTATATATAGTCTAGGCTTTCAAGCTAAAGAGATAGGATAGATTACTAGCGGATCAATGATTAATCAAATCCATAGTGTAACACAGATATTTGATAATTGTAATTATTAAAGTGACGATTGGTCACTAGAGATTAGATAGCTAGGAAAGTAATATATTGAAACATTAAGTAAATGTTCTAATATTTAAAGTCTTCTCATACTTCGAGTACCTCGTTATTTATTTACGTATTGCTTCGTGTGTATCTCTTAATTTAGATTGCTTGAACTTGTGTTGTGGATTGAATAACAAATAAATTGAGTAATTTTGGATATAGCTAGTCTTTCTTCCCTTCCTTTCACATCTCTAGGCGTGGATCAACAAGGGATCTCACATACTTTTGTTGAAATATCTAAGAAGAAGCTTTTGTAATATTTGCAAGTTTAAAAAAAATGTAGACAGACAAAAATACACTCTTTATAAAAACTGTTCCGTCTTAATATCTTATGCACTTATTCAAACTAGACATTGAAATGGCTTGACATGGGCCTATATCTTACACTTCAAGTTCTAAATACAAGAATTAAAAATATGCATACAAATAAATAAAAGAATATATTAAATCCGGCAAAAGGAATTAGCTTAGCAATTCAGAAAAGTATTGTTTTAAACTATTCCAAATATTTTAGCAATAAATTTATTATTATTATTTGCTTTCAAGTCACCTAAACGAAGCGCATAATAAAAATTATGATGGAAAAATATTTTGTTTATATATTTTTTGATAAA
Source organism: Trichonephila inaurata madagascariensis (assembly GCA_019973955.1). Classification (NCBI taxonomy): domain Eukaryota; kingdom Metazoa; phylum Arthropoda; class Arachnida; order Araneae; family Nephilidae; genus Trichonephila; species Trichonephila inaurata. The sequence continues at coordinate 298,118 of BMAV01000801.1, forward strand.
ATATTTTTTATTTATACTTTTATATTATACAAAATACATTTAACATTTACGATACAAAATACATTCACATTTACGATAAAATATTATAATTTTCAATTTGTAAATATGAATTTATAATACGCTGAACTGTACTCCAAAAATAGCTAAATTTTTAAAATATTTCATTCAAAATGCTATATTAAAAGTATTTAATTTAATATTAGCTTATGAGTAAATGAATCCTTTATTTATACTAAGTTAGTAGGGGAAAAGTTCTATTTTCTCGGATATTGCAGACCGATCTCTTTCTGTTAAGCAAATTGACTTTCTAATTACTAAATTTGTGAGTCTAGATACGAATGAACTGTAAATTAATCGACACACCTTCCAATCGAATTAAATAATTCTAATTAGAATCCAAAACTGGAACTATGGAAAATTTCGAATAATTAATTCTACTACCTAATCTAGATTGTTTTAAACAGCATTGTAGAATTTTCAGAAATTGGAACTCCAAAAACGATAAGATTAAGTGGATGTTGAAATCTCTTTTCTTTGGTACTAGAGGGAAAATGACAAATTTATCAAAAGTTTTCAATATTATTTAAATGACTTGAAGCAAATTTAATAGACAAATCGTAGCATTATATCAATTCGATCTCTTAAAAAATAATTAGAAATGCATTGAATAAGAAATAATCTGATAGATTGTATCCAATATTAGGAATTTAAATGAATATATATATTCGATAAATTTTGTTAAAGAAATTGTTTCAAGAAATGAATTATATAGTACTTAAGAGTCGATAGTAAGGTATCCGACTACGTTCGGAACCCTGATTTTAAAAAGGCGCATAAATGGATAATTATCATGATATTTAGTGTCACTTAGATTAGAATACATGTATAAAATAGTTTTAAGGACATTTTGGCAAAAAAAAATTATTTAAATACAATATTTCGACAAAAAATTACCTTAGAATAACCTTTTTTCAAAATGTTCTCCTTTTGTGAGAAGTACATCTATTATAATAATATGTTACCTGTATATTGCTCAGACCTCTGTACAGAGGTTCAACTATGATTTTTGAAAAATTCACATTATTTTCAGGGTTACAACCATTTGAAATAATTATCGGCGTTTTTTTATTAAAATTTATCCCCTCTGTTGTGTGTGTCGTAAAACATGGATAAACCCACTTCTAAGTGATATATTTCAAAAATTCTAGTTGAGCCTCTATAGAGAGGTCTGAGCTATATACAGGCAAAATATAGTTAGAATAGAAGCATTTTTTACAAAAGGAGAATATTTTGAAATTGGGTCATTCTATGTCCATTTTTGTCAAAATAGTGTACTTAAAGGAGAGGGCAGACTAAGGCAATTCATTTCTGTGGAGACTTGGTGTAAAAAGTAGTAATTCATTTAGTGTTCAATAATGAATCCATCGAAGAAGTCAATTCGAGAAAACAGCGTTGAAATTAATGCTTAGCTTTTATACAATTAAGTTTCAATTTTTCACCGCCCAGTGGCCCCGATTTAAATTTTTTTTTTTAAAAAAATTTAAAAAATTTTTTTTTTTTAAAAAATTTTTTAAAAAAAAAATTTTTTTAAAAAAATTTTTTTTTTTTTAAACCCTTTTTTTAAAAAAATTTTTTTTTCATTGAAAAAATTTTGGGGAAAACCTTTTAAAAAAAGGGGTTTTTTAAAAAAATTTTTTTTTTTAAAAAAAAAAAAAAAAAAAGGTTTTTTTTTTTTTAAAATTTGGGAACCCCAAAAATTTAAAATTTTTTTTTTTATTTTTAAAAAATTTTTTTTTTTTTTTTAAAAAAAAAAAAAAAAAAAATTTTTAAAAAATTTTTAAAAAAATTTTTTTAAAAAAAAAATTTTTTTTTTTTCCCTTTTTAAAAAATTAAATAAAAAAATTTTTTTTTTTTAAAATTTTTTTTTAAGGGTTTAAAAATTTTTTTTAAACCCAAAAAAAATTAAAACCAAAAAGGGGTTTTTTTAAATTTAAAATTTTTTTTTTTTAAAAAAAAAATTTAAAAAATTTTTAAAAAAAAAGGGGGCCCCCCTAAATTTTTTTTAAAAAAAAAAAATTTAAAATTTTTTTTTTAAAAAAAATTTTTTTAAATTGGGGGATTTTTTTCCTTTTTTTTTTTAAAAAGGTTTTTTAAAAGGGGGGAAAAAAAAAAAAAAAAAAAATTTTTTTTTTTTTTTTAAAAATTTTTTTTTTTGGGGGCCCTTTAAATTTTTTTTTTTAAATTTAAAAAATTTTTTTTCCCCCCCCGGGGGAAATTTTAAAGGGAAAAAAAAAAAAGGGGAAAAAAACCCCCTTTTTTAAAAATTTTTTTTTTTTTTAAAAAAAAATTTTTTTTAAAAGGGGAAAAAAATTTTAAAAAAAAATTTTTTTTTTTTTTTTATTTTTTTTTTTTAAAAAAAAACCCCCCCTTTTAAAAAAAAAAAAATTAAAAAATTTTTTTAAAAAATTTTTTTTTTTTTTTTTAAAAATTTTTTTTTAAAAAAAAAAAAATTTTTTTAAAAAAATTTTTAAAATTAAAAATTTTAAAATTTTTAAAAAAATTTTTAAAAAATTTTTTTTAAAAAATTTTAAAAATTTTTTTAAAAAAAAAAAATTTTTAAAAAAAAAATTTTTTTTTAAATTTAAAATTTTTTTTTTAAAAACCCCTTTTTTTTTACCCATGTGCCTTAAAAAATTTAAAGTATCATGAAAATTATCCATTTATCGCTTTAAAATCATGGTTCCAAACGTAGTTGGATACCTTAAAATTACTAGTAGATACATATAATTACGAGCTTATAGATAGTTGTTGTTACTTATTATTTCAAGTAACTGTCTTCTTACTTTTGTAACATTAATTCCTTTTTAAATGTTAGAAATTTCCGGAGAATTTTTTATTGCCATTTATCCGATATATTTCATGAGGAATGAGGAGGAATGATAGCCTTGGAACATTTAACTTTTCACTTTTTTCAAGAATTTCTCTATTAAGTCGATTATTTTTTGTTTCTTTTGGAACAATGTACAATAGTTGTTTTGGTACTAAATCAGCATATCGTCTTCTAAAATAAATCTTATCAAAATAAATATCGGTAGCTTCTCTAGCTTCCATGCCGATATAATTTTTATCTTAATTTTTACTTGAGTTTCCCAATTTAAGTTTTAATACCATGTTATGATTTAGAAATGGTAAAATAAGTTCCACATCTGCTGAATTTTGAGCATGAAATTTAATTTTAAGAAAACATTTAGTTTTGAGAAGAATCTGCTCTTTAAATAGAATATTTGCTCTGCTGCCTTTATTGACACGTGTCATCAGACAACGGAAACACGATAATATACTGAGCAATGGGAATCTTTTTATTTCATTTTTTTCTCCTTCTGATGAGCTGCATAATGGCAACTTCGCCTTTGCATACACGGGACAAGTCCCCAAATGTGAGAGCCATTTCATGGAGGCACCATCTAACGGCGGCTCTCGCTGCCAAATTTTTACGCTTCAATTAATATGCTTTCAAGTTCTTCTCGTATATTAAATATTGCCGAGATTCAATTTTGCAGACAGTACAAGAGCCTAATTACTGCTCGATAAATCTTTTACGTGCCATATAATCAATTGAAATGAAGGCCTACGATTTTCTCATCCAGAAAATCTGTCATCTCTAGCAGGGATCGAACCCGCTACCTTGGGCTTACGAAACACGCCATTTTTTACCTGTATATTGCTCAGACCTCTGTACAGAGGCTCAACTAGGATTTTTGAAAAATTCACATTATTTTCAGGGTTACAACCATTTGAAATAATGATCGGCGTTTTTTTCTTAAAATTTATCCCCTTTGTTGTCGTAAAACATGGATAAACCCACTTCTAAGTGATATATTTCAAAAATTCTAGTTGAGCCTCTGTAGAGAGGTCTGAGCTATATACAGGCAAAATATAGTTAGAATAGAAGCATTTTTCACAAAAGGAGAATATTGTGAAATTGGGTCATTCTATGTCCATTTTTTTTGTCAAAATAGTGTACTTAAATAATTTTTTATTGTAATACTATTCTTAAAACAATTTTATATACATTTTCTAATCTAAGTGACACTAAATATCATAAATATTATCCATTTATGCACGCTTTGGCAAAATCACGGTTCCGAACGTAGCCGGATACCTTAAAGTTAAGAATATATGACCTTTTACACTTTAATGATAACTCGTATATACTCTGATGAGATCCTTAGCTGTTATATAGTAGAATAAGTTCACAAAGGAACATAAAGCAGAACAACTTCTCTTTGAACATTATAAACTAGTGCTTCCCAAAATTTTTAATATTTCAAACATAAATTTCATCGCGCCCCCTTCATACAATAAGAATGTATTGAATTCCAAAATACTATACTTTGTTGCTAAAGCTACAAAATAACTTTAAGCTCCAAAATAACGCGTATATAAACGCTGCACAAAGCGTTATTTTCCCCAGACATATATACACGTCTTTCCGAGTATGATCTTTTCTGTGCACTGCTATCTATGAAATTGTTCGGAAAGCTTTGAAATGCATTAAAAGGATCTTGACAGTGTTTGCGAAGGATTTACTTAGTTCAGAGGAATTACTTATTTACCCCCTCCCAATACATCACATACGCATGCCCACGAAAGCGGTGGCATTGGGGAGCGAATTGCGTAATTTTTAATGAGCAGTTAAGGAATTAATTTTTAACAGTAAAAATTATCAATATAAGTGTTAATTTTTGAATACAAATTCATATATGATTGGCCCATGGGGTCACTGGTAATTATTAAACTCGTTCTTAGTATTGTTAAATTAATTATAAAATACATCGTGCAGTAGTGATACATTTATAAGTGTATTATATCTGTGTAAATGTGTATTTTAGTTTTTATTATATCAGAATTTTTTGGATTGTTTACTTTCAGTAAATTAATATATATTTTTTAAAAATAATCTTTTTTTTTCGACTTTTTAATATGCTCGCACTTTCCTTGAGGGGCACGCCCCACAGTTTGAGAAACTCTGATATAAGCTATTTATTTCTTTCACAATGTAATGTAGTTACATTCAAAAGGCGTGTGACTTACACCTCGTCTCAAGTTGTTCTATGTGATTCAAGCAACCCTCATTCCCCTCTGTCCCTTTTTGTCAATGACCTCGCACTTCCTCTGGTTGGGGGTGAATGACCAAATAGCGGTATGTGATAAGGACAGTGCTAGAAGAGAGAAAGAGAAAGTGTCAACTTCTATGTGTTATTAATAAGCAGCTTGTATTTATTTTGCCATTTTTTATCAATTAATACTAAATTGAATGAATATTTCATTAATAATCATTATGTTTTAATGCATTTTTTTTTTTTGGCTCTTAAATTTTAGTTAACATGCTCGGGAATAATAGTGAGACGAAAAATAAATCGAATTGTGTTACTAAACTTTCTCTTCGGAATAAAACTATACTCTAATGGGAATAGTGAGTTGAAGGTATTAGACCGAAGATATTTATGTCTTCTAGAAAGTTCATATAGAACTGATTTGATCTTACGATAGAGGTCTGGTATTTATGAGGAAATATAGGAGTTAATTATGCATCAAAATTCAATTAAGAAAAAGGAATTATGCTAAAATACTTCTGTTTTCAATACACATTAATTCTCTATATGTCCGTTCATTTCTTGTGTATTTGCTAAAAAAAAGCTATGAGCCAAGATCAGCTATGGTAAAAAAAATTCTTCCTAAAATGTTTACAAATTATTACGCCACCTGTCATAAATAAACTGTAATAACATTTCAACTCTTGACACATAGTTCTTCTGAATGTTACATTAGGTACTAATGTTACATTTTTAAAAAAATGATGTATTACTTATTAATTATATTTGCTTATTATTAATATAAATGGAATATTTGTAAGAACGACAAAGAACTTGAATTTTTCACAAAAAAATTTTTCCTAGGTTCCCCAATTATCAGAATTTAAAACTGTTGTGGAAGAAAATTTTACACCTTATTTTTGAAATCATGATCATTTTCAAATAAATATTTCCATGCTATACAAAATTTTGGCTCTATACTTGTTTAAAAAATTTACAAAAGGGCATATTTCTCTGTCATTTACTACCTTAATTTATAAAAATTAAGAAGCGATATGTATAGCACTTTTCAGTGGCTATGTTGCTGATGCTCGAAATCACTGGTTTGATTTGAGTACCATTTATTATGAATATATCATTATATAAGTCTCTGTCTACTATTTCAGTCATACTTCTTCAAATTAACTATAAATCTCTGGAATTTACAAAAGTAAAAACCGAAGCTCGTACTTAATTTACGGGACATTTCTTCAAATTTTTCTACATAAATTTTGGATTCATTCTACTTTCTGTGATCCGTATTTATTAAATGAAATATAAAATTACTATCATGAATTTCCAAATTAATAATGCATGGTCCCTCATCCGTTTGAACTTTATTATTAGAACTAGATAGTACACACATCTATAACCAGTCTGATGTAGTAATAATGATTCAGTGATGTATATTATCTTATTCTAAATCAACTTTATAATCTAGAACTCATTCAAAACGTTTATTTTCAAATGGGTGTTAATTTTTTTTTTATTTTCTTTAACTGCTTAATTAAATAAAATAATTAAAAGTGCATTTAGAGATAAGCATTTATTTATTGCCTGCCCATTCTTTCGTTAGATTAAAATCTCGTTATTTTCACATTAAAAAAAGTTAATACAACTAATTGATTCAGTGTATCAAAATGAAGATCTTTAATTGTTAGGATAAAATAAATTTATAGGAAAAATAATTTAGCCTGCCACCCTTCTACTTTAAAAGTGCTATAAACAGAAAATAAACAAATGAATAAATAAACAAATAAATAAGCATAAATAAAAATAAAATATAATAAAATAAATGTGTTATCTATAATATCTTGGGGAATACTGGGAAAGCATCTGCAAAAGCATGAAAAAGTAATCAAAGCTGGTTTTTATTTTTGCTTAAATGCTTTAAATATGAGTTTTCTGTCATTTGTTCTTTAAAAAAGACCCTTTGTCCTTTTTCTTTAGCTTATACATATAAAATTTTCCTCCTTTCTTAGTCAAAAGTATAATTATTTTGTTCACAAATTAGGAAATTAGACATGAAATACATTCTTTGAAAAAGATATTGACAAAATATTTTTCTGAAAAATATATTTCTGTGTTTTTTTAATTTCTGAATTAATAATATTTTTCTAGACATACACATTGAAAAAAGGGTTTGCTTATAAAAGTTTTATCTCATTCATAAACAGTGTTACCCTACCACTGTTTCTAACTTAAATAATTAAATAAAAAGGGGTAATAGATGTTATGTAACTGTTAATTCAATGTAAAGTAGGAAATAATTACAAAAACTAAAAAACTTGATAATGAAATCCGAAGAATGATTTTCCAAGTAACAAAAAATTATATAGTATAGTACTCATTATATAGTATAGTATAGTATTAATTGTATAGTACTTCCTTTCCCTGTTAGTATATATTTTGTTCTGCTCTCCCATATATCATAAATAATTCTTATAAGTAAAAGGAAGTGAACAAAATTTTAAAAAATGCTTTCCCATTATATTTATTCCAAAACATATAAGGGCAAAAATGAACTTTATAAACTATTTCAGAACTATATGCATCAACTAGAATACATGTGGAATATAGTGATAATTTTAACATAATTTACGAATTCTGTTAAATACATTTTTGAAAAGGAGGAACATGCTATGACATGTAAAAGGGCTTCAAAAACTCATATTTTGAGTATAATGGTAATTTCTAAAAGAAAGAACTGAGTTATTCCCTTTAGTTAAATTATTTTTAAGATAGAAATTCTTGACTAGTGATTTGATATTTGAAATAGATGCTAATGAAATTAAAATATAAATATCTAAAAGGAATATGAACAAATAATTAATTCTTTGTTTAATATATATATATATATGAAATACTTCTTTCATATTGCTGGTGATTAGTAAATATAACTGTAAGACGTGGCGAGTGGATGTTATTACTGTAAGGTTGATCATATTTTCGATGGTTGGTGTTCATTATTTGAGGGCACTGAAGAGGCAGTCCTTTGAAATAATAACTCCTGTTTATTGAGCATTAAACAATTTGCGCTCCAACATCACAAGAAGCAGACATATTGGCACAAAACATAGAACAAAAACACAATGCGCTGCAGCTGGCTACATGAATTACAGACAGAAGAAAGAAGATGGCGGGATTTTCAGAGTTTTGCTATTTATATTCAGCGGGAAATCACGTAATTTAGGAGGTGAATGGATATAGTTTCAAAAGTCCCCGGTAGGCGGGTAGCTAATTAAAATAATTACATGGTTGTCCTGTAGGACTAGACCATAAATAATTCAAGAGCTATTAAAGTTTAATTACTGGGAATTATTACATATATATATATATATATATATATATAGAAGATATGTAAGAAATTTGTATAATATAACAAAAATAAGAAACAATAGATAATGAACATAACAAGAAATAACGTAATAAAAATATAAAAGCTAAACATGAAGATCGAATTTATAGAAAAATACAAAAAATGAACAACAAAAAAACCTAGCGAGTCAGAAAGCAATTTCGGACTTAGGACCGAATAAGTGGGGTTAAACTAGTTTGAAGGCGCCAACCTTCCCCCTTTGCAACTCGGTAGGAAAAACCAAGTAAAATAAACAAAAATTCAAAGTATATAGAAACTCACAGAAAGTATGATAAAACCACTGACTACTATTCTGCAACAAATTCTCCCCAAATTCTTAAAGCAGAAAAATCACAAAACAATTACGTAAGAAAGTAGAAAAATCTTAAACAATTATGTAAGAAAAGTATTTTTCAAAAAAAAATTTAACCAAATTTCTTTACTCACGGAGCTTTTTCCAAGAGAATCAAGAGTCTTGAAATTAATGAAAATCAATTATTCACCGAGTTAAAAAACCTGAATATACATAAATGCATCTTTTGAACTATCTTTTAAAAGAAAAAAAGATGTGGAAAATAAAATCAAAGGTGGTTTTGTTGGGTTTGTTTCAAAATTAAATTTGTTAGGCTCTTTTGTTGGTTGTAAAAAATTTTAAAATTTCAAGATGTGGGGAAAAAAAGATGTAAACTGTGATATATGTGTTATGATATAATCTTCACCAAGCCCCAAAAATGACGTTTTTGAAATCCTATTGTTGTGGGGGGATTTGGGTTAAAAAGTAAAGACGATTAACAAATTTGTGATGAATATAAGTTCTTAAGAAGTTAAAAGAGTATTCTGATCTAAAAAACATTAAAAATTTTTTTTTTGTTTTAATTGAATTTATGTATTTTGTGGATGTTAAATTATCATTTCTAAATAAAAATTTAAAATAATACTTAAATTGAAAATGCAAGTTCTTTTTTCCCATACAGGTTTTAATTTTATGGAATTTAAAACAATTTTTTTTCAAAAATTTACTGACTACATTATTGTTAATAAGATTCAATTAAACCCAAGAATTCTACTATATTGGTTAAAAAGTTACTTTTAAGGAGGTTGAGATAGTCAGGGTAGAACATAATATTTGATATGTATTCACTATTTTTACCAAAAATTATTAGATCATCTATATAACGTCAAATCAAGTAATAATCATTTATAATATGATCAGTTTAAAAAAAATGTAAATATAGGTTCGCTAAACAATTACTAGCTCTACCACCCTGAGGTAGTCCTTTGATTTGTTTATAAAGATTCTGATGAAATGCAATGAAATTTTCTTTTAAAGCGAGGTTGACAAGAATATCAAATTTCTCTTTTTTCATTGAAGTGTATAATTCATATTTATCATAAATTAACTGTAGAACCCTAATTATATCGTCAATATCTATAGAATTAAAAAGGTCCTCGAAGTCAAAGCCATGTATGGAAAAAATTAACACATCCTCAGTAACTCTGGCAATCTCTAAGCTATTTTTTAAATTTTTGCTTTTTTTTGTAAGTTATCCATTACATTTTGAAAAGGTTTTAAGATCTTCCCCGCTTTATATATGTATTGTACCCATATATATATATATATATATATATATATATATATATATATACCATGGTCATTAATTTGAAAAACCTAAAATTATACGGATATACACTGGTGTGCGGATAACGTAAGGATGACGAAAGCATCGGCTCTGAAAAAAAGGGAAAACAACCCTACGGATGGGAAACAAAAAAAAAACAAACTTTATTGAACGCATAGTATCGTGACTCATGATTGTCTTCAACAGGAAGAACAACAAGCAGATGTTCCTTAATATGGTATATGCCCTCCCCCTTCCAAAAGGTTTTCTTCACACCGTCTCCGCATACTCAGAACCACTTGTTCAACATTTCTTGGGTAGGGTGCCCATTCCTCAATCAACATCTGTTTGATTGTTGGTTGTTCTCCCGAATGATGTACGCGTTGACAAACGTCTCCCAAAGCATCCTACATTTGATGGGATTTAAATCTGGGGACACACTGGCCAAATTATTCAGTGATATCTTTCACTTTCAGCAGCTCCTCAAAGCAAGGTGCGTGTGGCCGTGCATTGTCATCCATAAAAAAAGACGTCTGGGCCAATGGCACCCGGAAAAGGGCGCACATAAAATAT
>BMAV01000802.1:0-78714 GCA_019973955.1 Trichonephila inaurata madagascariensis
TCAATCATCATGTAGTGCCTGATTGCATAACAATCAGGATTTTTTTTGTTTTCATTTCAATCATCATGTAGTGCCTGATTGCATAACAATCAGGATTTTTTTTTTGTTTTCATTTCAATCATCATGTAGTGCCTGATTGCATAATAATCAGGATTTTTTTTGTTTGTTTTCATTTCAATCATCATGTAGTGTTTATAATTTAAATTAAAGTGAAAGAAATAAAATTGTTGTGTATCTCTTTTTTTTGTTGCTGTTAAAAAAACACTTACATGCTAACAAAAACATTATTTCATTTAATATTTATGTTAATCTTAAACAACTTATTTTGCTTTTCTACACTTTTGGAATTCATAATTTGCTTTTTGCCTACTTTTCAAAGAAATCAATGATAAAAAATAACCTCAAACCTTACATCTTCCTCATTCTATATAAGTAAACTGAATTTATAACTTCACCATACTAATGAATGCCTTCATTGTTTTATTTAACACAGAATCTAATAATCAATTTATATAATAAAACTCCTGAATTATTAAACAACATATTACAATAATAAAAAACATTATTAAGCAACTTTTAATTGTTTGTAAACAATTTTTGGATAAATTTATGATCACAATATGACAGAATCTTAGAAAATACTATCATGTCTATTATTAGTAATAGTTAACACAATTCTGAAACTAAGGAATAAAATTTATTTGAAATGGGGAATGATACAACACAAAGACTGCAGTACAAATAAATTTTAACACACTTAAAATTTTCTCAAGATTTCAAAAATTTTCTTTACAAAATTAAAAAATGCTAACAAAAAAAAATTTGGAGTTTAATTCTGAATTGCTTTTACTCCTACACTGTGATTAAAAAACACAGTACAAAGAGTGAAAAGGTAAATACATCAAGATACATTTAAAACAGTGTAATATAAATATGCAGTTATTTATAACTTCTAGTAGTATTGAATAAATTAAAAATATACACAACTAAAAACAATCATAAGATCTTTGGCTTAAGAATGATGATTTTTGTTCATTATTTTTTGCCATAGTTTATTTATATACACATTACTAATCTTTTGCAGAGTATAACAAAATGTAGAACTCATTATCTGATTTATTTTTAACTGATTTCCAGTATAAAAAAAAAATTAATGCTATGTTACATTATTGAATAAATGTACATAACTGAAAAAATCTAAATATTTTCATATAGTGAAAAAACCTAGATTTTTGAACAAAAAAAAACCATGGTTCATGCAATTTGGTCAGAGAATTAGAATTACTTTCTCTGAATTGAATGAATAAAAAACTAAACAAGTTCCACACAAATTAAACATTAAAAGATTTTTTAGTCACATAAAAAGTATAGAAAAAATGGAATTCTAAATAAAAATGCTAACCACAGTATATAAAAGTGGCAAGAGCTTTAAACTCTCAAACATCATGTAATGAATATTTTCTACTTTTTTAAAAAAAATGTATTTTTAATGGTTCAAAAATCCAAGCTAATACAAAATTTCAAAACTACTGCAATGTTATACAATTATCTAACAAGTACAAATTTTTAAATCATCTATGTCAGGTATATGAAAGCTATTTGGACGCAACATAGACAAGATTTCGGGATATCAGTCATTTGAGCAATATAATATAAGATTGGATTTGATAATTTAAACAGTGAGAAATAAAAATAATATAGAGAACAGGCATTCAGTGCACTCTTAACATATCAAATGGATATACATTTTATGATACAATTACAATTTTTTTTTTTTGAGCATGGATAATAAAACATCTTTTCATGCAACAGTAAAAAGCACTTAGTAGGCTATAGTAAAAAAGTTGCAGTGAATAATGCATACACATTGTTATAATGCAAATCTATAAAAATTCAAAATTGTTCATGCATTTTTAGATACAACTAATCTTATTCATTTATATTTGTTCACAATGCTGAAATTTATAATGATACATATCAAATTATAATTGTTAGTTCTATGCATAGATGTTTGCCATAATACACTTGATAGGAAAAGAATTGCTGGTTCTTGAGTAACGTTAAAAATAATACAACACTTTTTTAAAAAATAAAATTTGCAAAAAAAATTAAGTTTACATAGGAGATTTATGTGAATAACACCTTATAGCATCAAAAATATGATCTATGAATGGTAATTTTTTTTAAAAAGGTAAAAATATGTAATTATGTAGTACTGAAGAATAATTTGATGAAATATGAAATTGTACTGATAAGAAATTTCAGAAGCAGTTTTTAAAAAATTTATTATTTTAAAAAGAAAATTTGAAGAAAAAAGTATAAGAATATCTTAGTTATGAAATACAATTTATGGATCAAAAGGGGTACACATTTAATTCCATTGCCTATACACAAGCACATAAAAATGAAAAGTGTATAAATGAAATCGTACAAGTACAATTACTTTCATACAAAATATTTAATATGCTGTGTTTATAAATAACGCTTTGTTTCAATTTATATATTCCTTGTTTGTAATAGGTTTTAAAATTGCAATAGTGTATATTTAAATCATCAATTAATAAAGAAAAAAAGACAAATCAGAAAAACAGGAACTTTTTACCAATAACAATTAAAGAATAAGAAAAATACCATTTTCCCCTGGAATACCATAGTAATACCCAAATTAAAAAGCTTTAGGGTTTTCTACCTCATCTTATATAATTGCTTATCAAACTTTAGGGTAATTTTTTCCTTCAGAAATACTTCAAGTTTATTTGAAGCTTAAATATAATTAAATCTCCACCCTAAAATTGGATAAATAAAGAAACTAACATCTATTATTTTAATCTATTATTTATCTCACATCTATTATTTTAATGTTTAAAACACTGATTAAACCAAATGTTATTTATAAATAATATTTTGCACTGCAGTATGCTTCTAAATGCAAGATGCCGAAACATGATCGCTGTCATTATCACTATTGAATAAGCAATACTATTTTCAAAGAGTTGTAGATATAAAAAAGGAGTAATTTTTAAGAGGGAAAAATATAAATGAATAAAAATTAAAATAATTTCAGAAAAATTGTTCCTAGCTTAAGAAGCTTACCTCACAAAAATAAATAATAACTTAGGATGCATGAATATAAATAATTATCTAAATGTTTCATTTCTAAATTATTCACATAAAATATGTTTGTAGCTAAGGCTGATGCAAGTAATATTACAGAACCTGAGAAAATTACATAAAATTGAGAGGGAGGTTATAAAATTGACATTTTTATACTAAAATTATGCATTTACATACATAAATTTCCTTATTAATTTCATTCTACAAATCATGTTAATTTCAAATGTTAAAGAGTAAGCCCAAATTTAGCATTTTGAATGACCTCAGTCAATTTTGTAATGAAAAATGTCTTTACACAGATGACATATATATATATATATATAAATACTTATACAATCTCAAGAAATCCAGAATTTCTAGTAAGGCTGTATAAATACAACATGCAAGGAAATGACCACATTTTGAAAATATTACTCATGTAACAGACAAACAACACAATGAATTCTAGTTTTTTTCATAGGTAATGACTAGGAAAAATAAAATTAAAACTATACAAATATACACATGCCAGAGAATTATTGTTGAGAACACTATTAATGCACAGGATTACAATTCTGAAATTAACATGACAGAGAAGAAAATACTTCAAAAAGTTTAATTCATCACTAATATACAATACTTAGAAAATAAATTGTTAGACATTACATGACAAATTTAACTAATCCATTTTGATTCACAAAGTCAAGGCTGTCTCACATTCTTCTAGTTTTCCTTTATTCTCTTCAATATTTGTTACAATAACAAAAAATTAAGCAAACATGCATTATATTCATTAGAGTAATTACTAATTTATCTAATTTTCTCTGTCATTACAATCACTTAGGGCCAACAAATATCTTCAGAATCCTAAATCAGAGCTCCTCAGCCTTTTTATTACTGCAGACCAGTAAAGTTTCATAATTTTACCACAGCTCCTGGTACCATTTGATCCACTGATCAGTACCAGTTAATGACCCGAGGGTCGGGAACCACTGCCCTAAATTATAGTATAAAATGATTATATTTTTTGGCAAGAGTGATTAATTTTTTTTTTATATACTAAATATAATCCTATGAAATATTCAATTTCACTAACTTACGTGTATCACTACAGAAGATTTCATATAATAAATATGATGCTCTTGGTAATTGAAAAATTGTGCAGAAAATATTTAACTGTGGAATATGGTGTCATATAAAAGTACATATTTTTTACTTAATGGACAAAAAGCAAAATATAAGTGCAGATTACATAGAGTACTTGGAAAACAAGCACAAAATTAAACTTATAGTATAAAATATAATACTCAGATGAAGACAGCAATAAGTCATTTAGTGGTACCATCCCAGTTTAATATTCTAATCATAACTGCACTTATCAAATTTCATGTTAACTCACTTATGCTAAGTTTAAATTTCTTAATACTAATATTACTGTAATACTATTAATATGAGAAATACACATGTGGGGCAAATAATTCTTTTAATTAATTTTGAAACATATTTAGATCAAACTGAAGTGAAACTTGCATATTTTTACAAGCTTATGAAAATTTTTAATAAAAATAGAATATAAAGAAGTGAGTTTTCAGCAATCTATGTCTACATGAAAGTACAATAATAAAAAATGAAATTAATGCTCTCAACAAAATCAGAAAAATAGCAGAAAATTTATAAAATATTACCACCTGAAACTTAAACATAAAAGTTTGTTTGAATTTGACAGATGAAAAATAGACACATGTCAACAAAATATATTTTAAAATGTTAACATATAACTGCTAGGCTGTATGTAAAAGAGTTTATGAACAATTTTTTCCTTTTAAAAAAATGAATATGTATGGCTTACAAAAAACCCACACAATTTTGATTTAAATATTATGAAAATAATAAAATTATTATACTATGTTTACAATAAATACTAATGTACACCCATTTTATATTAAACCCATGTTTTTATTGTGAATTAATGTTTGAGTATACATTTATGTAATTATTTTTCTAGCAGTGTCAAGAAATGTAATTTTTAGGAACATAAACAATTGCCCTTTAAGGAACTAATTCATATATTATTCTCTCTTAAATTAATTCTGAATATAAAACACTAATTCTAATTTTGTGTCAATTATAAAAATCAGAGATCAAAATTAAAAACAAAATGTCGCAATCTAAAATGTCAGGAATTTTGCTAAACAGACAATTATAAATTCGCAGGCTTTATGATAAAACAAAATAAACAAAAACTAGTCGAATAATAAAAATACCCAGAAACACATGAAAATTAACTTCTTTATTGAAATATATATGTATATATAAATTTATTAATTAAAAGCAAGCAGATATACAACAAATTACGGAAATACAGTTAATCATACCACTCAAATTAAAAGAAAATATCTGCATCTGAATGAATTCAAGTTTCTAAAGTGGTGTTTTTCATATCGGATAAAATGATTCTGATCCTCTTAATTTATTTAAAATACAAACTATTATACATTTAAAATCATTAATAAGTATAGCAAAATCAAGTATTAAAATACTAACATTAGAAAAGTGGAATAGTTTAGTAATAATCTTTTAATCTATGGACAAATTATAGCTAGATCCAGAATCAGAAACCAATGTTGTAAAATGTAAGACATAACGAATAGGGAGTACTTTATATAACCGATTAAATTCCTTGTACCAAAGAGTTAGTATAATGTTTACATTAGTCATCACTAGTTTCAATAAGCTCATATGCATAACTAATTGATAAACACTATATATGCACAGTGCAGAAAAGATATATATACAGTGGCGGCAAAAAGTCCCAAACACACTCATTTTCTTGCCTAATTTTGTGCTTAACTTTTTGTTATAAAATATGGTAATTAGTTGTATTGATTCTAATGTGGGTTTTTTATGCTAGTTTCAAATCTGTTACTAGTTTTTCAGTATGACAAATATTTTTTGTAATACAGCTGTCTGAACACAAGAATATGTAGTAAGTACTGAATAACACAATTTAGAAAAACATTATATGTAGGAGTGCAACTCAAAACCTTACAAGTACGATATATTTAGCATACATTTTGAAAATTGCTTTAATTATGGCCCTACATCTTTTTGGTATGGAATGCAACAATTTCACAAGAAGCTCTTTTAGGACTTCATGATTGAAAGAAAACATCAAAGCTTCAATTAACTCAAGTTGGTTTGAAGGTTTTTTCCTTGAAATATCAGAACCAATTTTATGCCATGTTCTTTACAGAATTAAGATCTGGAGACTGGTCTGATTAGCTCATTCTATGCACAGTATTGCCTTTGAACGATTTATGAACTACATTTTGGAAGGTGATACAGAGCATTATTGTCCTGAAAAATTTGAAACTGATCTCCAAAAAGATCTCCCATTTTGGTGGCAATTTATTTTGTAGTATTCCTTGTTCTTCTCAAGATGTGAAATCTTCTAGCAAAATGAGAAAACATGCAGCCCCATATCATAACCTTCACTGAATGCTTTATTGTGGGCTTCAGAAACTTGGGTCTGAATTCTTTTAGGAGTGTGTGGTCTTACACAAGAAATATTTTTGATACCTAAAATGGAAAACTGACTTTCATCACCAAATATTACCTTTCCTAAGTCTTTAACTGTCCATAATGAATTAACCTGGGCCCCCCCCCCAGCCCAATAAGTCTGAAATGGTTTTGGACAAGCTTTGAAGACTGGTAATCCAAAATTTCAGAAGCCTTCCTATCACAATTCGTGGACACACATTCATATTCCATATCAAAATCCATTATTTCAAAATTTGCAGAGTTAAGCCACTTATTTAAAGTAAAATCAAGTGCAATACCCTATCTTCATGTAGAGTTGTTTTTCTTGGATCATTGAGATCGCTTAGAATTTGCAACAGAATTTGTGTTTTAGAATTTTTTCGATGCTCTCATAAAAAAATTGTGAAACAAATGAAGAGAAACAAGAAAGTCCACATGGAACTTCAGTAGCAATTTGGTGCATAAAAAAACCTTTCTTCAAAAGTATTATTTTGTGTCTTCCATTATAACACAGAAAGGAAATTTACGAACAATTCCAATATTATTCACCCACGTACTTCACACACACAAATTTTACTAGACAACTACTTTCAAAACACTAAAATATTCTGTTTTCAAACCCTTTATCACTACTGCTCTCTAAAAGGAATAATGGAGCATTTAATTAGTTGAAATAAAAAAAACAATAACTTATCATTACAGTTGCCTTGTGCTTGTCTTAACACGTTTTTTTTCCTTCAAAATATTGATATAAAACTATTTACTTCACATTAATTTTACAAATTCTGAAATCAGCATGAAAAAATACATTAGAACCAATAATAATAATTAGCACAATAATTTCATAACGAAAAATTAAGTCAAACACAAAAATTAGACAAAGAATTGAATGTATTTAGGACTTTTTGCCACCCCTGTTAGTTTCTATGAAGAAATGTGTAATCAAAATTTTTACAAATTATCAAATATTGAATCCAATATTAAACTCTTCATATTGTACTATCAGTTTTATGCAAGAAAATTACAATACTAATGTATCACTTCAACAGATTAACAACACTGACATAAATACTGCAGTGCAAAATATTCTGCAGATAGTTTACCAGAATCTTTTAACATGTGCATGTGGAAAATTGAGCAATTTATTTTAAAAAAATAACTTAGCATTCTACCCTAAATCTTAAAATATCATATGGAATGTAAACTTTAAGTAATCCAATAACATATCTGTATATTTGCATCTTAATGGCCCATACAAGAGTTTTAAGTCAGCAATGACTTGTTAACTAGAGGGAAAAAGGAAATTTGAAACATGAGAATAACATGGCTGGGAAAGAAAAGATGTTATGCATAGTTTATATTACATGTATAACATGCAAAAAAAATTATATTATCTGAAATAAAGCTATAGGTTTGGGTTTATAGTGAAAGATCTCATTGAATTTAAAAAAATTATTAGTAAAAATTTTTTGTAAACATTTAAAATATTTTAAAATACAAATAACCCATACTGGAATGTCAGATCACAAAAAATTAGCCTGGCTTTAATTTCTGGCACAAACTCTTTTCTACACTGATCTGCTTTCTTTCATGTTCCAGCAGTCTATCTTAGAAATATATTATTGAACAGAATATTATATCTAAATTTTTTTAAAGCAAGATATCCATGTTGAACAAATGGCCATTTCAGAATAGTAATCCTTTACCATAATTTTCCAGCAAAACAAGTATATGTAACCAAAATTTTTACTAAATATTATTTGTTATCTCACAAAGGATGATAAAATCTCACATATAGTATAAACAAAGAAGCAATTTGAAATGAAATAAAATATATAGCATTCAAGACAGTTACAAAAGAAAATGAATGAAAAATTGCATGAATTTTTAAAATCATGAAGAAACTTTTTCTAAATACATTTTTATAGTTGATTCACTCATTCTAATATAACAAAAAGTATAAATTTTTTGAAAATGTTTTAACAAAACTAATTGCATTTTTAATTTAGATACAGCAAACAAGAACAATTAAGTCTGAAAACACTTTTTTTCAAAAATAAAATACTTTAACCATTTGTCCCCCCCTTTTTTTGCTTTATTATTTTAAGAATTATTGAATCATTCATTTTCAGATTTAGTAAGAAATTCAACAACAAAAGTAACAAATATATTTTTTAAAATCTTTTTTTGTGAAACCATGTAAGCAGCATTTATGATTTTTACTTCAAGATATTTCCTCAACAAAAATAACTAAAGTAAAATTCAAACTTTTAAAATCATGGCACTTTTGATATATAAGCTAATATAAGACCCCAAAAAATAAAATTTAAAAATGAACCTAAAAACTAGACAGCAATATACATTTCCCAAAGTATTATCACAGACAAAGATGCAAGTCGTGAAAAGTAAAAATAAATCAATAACATTTTCACATCCAAGCTTCTACTAAACAGAGCATTCATAGACAAGGACTGGAATATCAGGAACTGTAACAGGCATTTTCAGATGAGGTAATTCCCACATCAATACTCAAGACACATGATTCTGACTCCAGGAATGAGAAAAAGAATTCTAATAAAATAAATATAAACCAAAAAATTAATACCTTTCAAAGAAAATAATATTATGAAAGAAACTGGTATAAGACAAGCTGAAATACTTCTGCTCAAATATGGTTAAATTAAAGGAAAATTACCCCTTTAACAACTATTTTATAAAAGATTGCCCAAAATTAGCAATTATTACAGAATTTTGAGCTTCATTATAAATGCGGATTATTATTAGTATTATGGGATATAGATATTGTTAAGACACACAAGTACTCACAGCTTTTTTTCAATTAAAGGGTTAAGAAATTTTAAAAATGGTTATATAATTTATTCAACCACCATACCACAAGTAGAACTTTTGCTCCCTTGTGTCATATGGCATTTAAATGTACCAGGTCAATTTTAGTAAGGGTGGAATAATGTATTGGTTTAGTAGGTCCATCAGTCATAAAAATAAAATTCATTTTTATTGATCAAACAAGTTTTTGTTAAGCTGAATTTTATTGCTAATTTTAATAAATTAACAATTACATTTAAAATAATTTTCTAGAAAAAAATTAATTACAGTTACAACAATTTAAATTTAGATTATGTGAATATATTGTTTGAAAAAGAAAATTAAAAATTTCTAACAACCAGTAAAATTAAAACATTACATGACCCCCAGTAGAAATACTCTTTGCAAAGCAAACCTTGATTTTGAATTTATTTAACAGAGAAGATAATATTTCACAGAACACACTTTCAACTATAAAAGCATATTCTTTGATAAACTCAACTGTCCATATTCTCCAGCAATATAATTTGGTATACACTTGTTAAGATCAAAAATAGTATAACCTATAGTCTAACTATATATATATTGTTTATTAATTTATCACCTCTGGTCTTAATGAATACCCTAAAATCAAAATTGCTCAGTCTCCTACATCACAGACATCTACATGTACTAATATCTGAAAACATTCATAATGCAATTCTGACTGAAATAAAAAATGTCAACATATTTGAAACATTCTCATAAGTATGAAGAGAGGAAACCTATGAAGTATAACTAACATACTCATAATTTTTAAGACTTTTATGTTCCATTTCTACATCATGGTTTTATTATAAATTTAGATTATGTAATTTGTGTTTCCGTACAAACTAAGAATATATATATATAATTCCACTATTTACTTCACATTCTTTTCTTTTAAAAAATTGATATATTGTCTGGTTATGTAATTATTTCTTTCTACAAAAACTAGCAACTCAAACAGGATAAGAATTTCTTACAGTTGATTTCTTGCATTTATTATTGAACTTAATTCTTCAACTAGCAATATAATATCACCCCCCCCCCCAAAAAAAAAGCAACTAATTTTAAGAAATTAGATTTAAAGAGATGAGGAAACACTTCTTATTTTTAAATGACAGAGTCTATAATCATAATTGTACAAGAGTAATAATTTCTTCATTTGCTACAATATCTTATTCACCCATAAATTTCAACGCATACTAAAAACAGATGGAGGGTATTTTTTATTTTGCATAACAATTTGTTTGGTATCTCAATGCTACATGATAATTTTTTAAAATTTATGAAATGTACAGGTGTTATAGAAAATTAAAAATTCTTATAAAATTAATCTTTCCCTAGAACTGCAGTTTCCCAAAAAATCCAATTTTTTGAATTACATCAAATCAAATGTAGGTAAGTTTAAATTAAAATAAAATATTGAATTTATAAAAAAATGCATATAAAAAGTCTCATGTTAACCCCTTCGCGATGGGCGGTGCAAATATGCATTCATCACAGACGCACCTCATGGCTGGGCGGTGCAAATATGTATTTTAGAAAAACGCTCTGGTAGGCCAGGCGATGCATATAAGACTTTTCAACAGGAACGTTTTTTAAGGACCACTAGATGGCACCATATGTCCATTATATTGAAACTGAACATAGCTAGAGTAACCTGACCTTCAGTTTGTTTATATTCTTCCTGGATTTGGTATTTTGCTCATCAGCTGTGGTGAGGGAGGGGATAATCAAAAATTAAACAAATAGCTTGTAAAATTTCCACTTGATATAAAACATTCAAGTTTCTAATAACTCTCCCAATGCTTTTTTATTTTCTTTTTCTTAACAGTGTGGAGTGTTTTAGGGTTTTAGCGTCAGTTCTGTTACAGTTTTTGTTGCTTTTGGATATATTTCAAAAACCTTGACTTCGGGTTATTATTTGATTGTTTTGAAGGCATTTTCCTAACCTTAATATGAACAAAAAGGGTGAAAAAAGCCAAAGTGTAGAGTCACAAACCGTGTGTAAATAAAAAAAAATGCAACAAACATTTTATGCTTGCAAATCATACAATGTAGGACTTTGAGTTTCTCCATGCTTCGAGATTTTCCACATTCAATCTTCATTTTAATTTTGGTATTTCTTTTTGTAAATAATCTTTGTCCTAATTTTTTTTATTAATTTGAAAGTGTATTAATGTGTTTTGTCAATGAAAATTTTGGAAAAAATTGAATAGTGCTTACAAAATTTATTACCCAAGGTAAGTCATTTTTTTATATAATTTCATGCAAGTTAAAGGAAAAACGTTATTACATTGTAGTTTTAATGTGACTGACAACTTGTGTGTAGGGGTACCAAAAATTACGACGTTAGGATTGAAATTTTATTATTTATGCTTTTTTTTTCTTAAGTTAGGCTTAGCGATGAAAACGCCCCGTCCTGAAGTGTAAGTCCTCACGCATTCACCCTGTCCCTAGCGAGCGTCTCATAGAAAATTGCCCCGTCTTGAAGAGGTTAAACTGTATAACTAACATTTCTCTACTGTAAAAAAATTTCACTAAAATGCTTTTGGTAATCAATGGATTATACAACATTTTTAAAACAAAAAATTTCTTGACCCCCCCCCCCCCAAAAGTATAATTTTTAAAAAGAAAAATATCTTTGCTTTGAATGCAACATATAACTGTTGGCTAATTTTTAAGATGATATCCTCAAATGGTAGGATTAAAAATTTTAACATAGACAATTTCAATGATTTTTCCCCCTCTGAGAGTTTGTTTATATACTAAGTGGAACCAGGCTTCATTTTGTCACATCTTCATAATATATTAAAACATAAAGCTGAAAACCAATATAAAACAGCTCACATCTTTTATAAATTTTCAATTAAAAATTTTAGAAGTAACAAAATGTATTTGCGCATATTCAATTTCATACAAATGCAAAATTCTTAATTATTGATGCCAATATGTGAGAACAATGCCTCTAATCTGTTAAAAAATACATAATTATGATACTTAATTTGAAAAAGAACTTTCAATATCTTAAATTACAAAGAATATTTGGGTTTCTTTGAAATAGATAAATTTCTTTAATAAACGTCCTTTATTCTAAGAACAATATATGTTATACACCAAAGTTATTTTCTTTTAAATTTAAATGAATCTACAAATTAAAGAATCAAAACATATACTGCAATTTTTTAATTTACTTGTTTCATTTTGATAAAGTAAATTTTGAAGTTGATTACAAATAAAGGTAAGGGAATATTTTCACATGGTAACAACTAAATACAATAGATTTACTTCCATTCCTTTGTATCTAACGAGAATATTTTTATATTTTCTCTTCATTAGAAAAATTAACACTAGAAAAATTTAAAGATTTAACTGCTGTTTCTCAAAGCATTGATAGAATTGTGAAACAGATTTATGATTAAAGCATCATAAAAACCACTGAAAAATTTCTTAAGTTGCAACTAACATGAAATACTAAAAATTATTAAAATACAGATAATGATTATGTCCTTTTCACAACACTGATAAAATGGAATATTTCAGTAAAAAGGATTAACAGCCTAGAAGGAACAATAAAGAAAAATATAACTGGTAAAACGTGGTCAAATTTGAAGGTTAAACTCAATTGTATAATACATTCTTAGTCTTTTACGTATTGTAAGTAAATAAGAACTGACAGAAATTATTCTGTGAGTGAAAAATGCACTACAAACATATTGATTATCAAGTCCATATAGTTAAAAGATAAAAATAATCTATTCATAGGGTAAAAATATTGATTTAAATATAAATTATCACTGCATTTAATAACAAGAAAACACATTCAAACTAATTGGTAATAAAGGATTTAACATGAGAAAAAAAAATATAGAATGACTATACCTTGTTCAAATGTATGAATCGTGTACAAATTCATTATGCACTTATGTTACGAAAATCTCCATTGTGCAACCCATTTGTTTTTACTGTAAGAGGAATACTTTGCGATTCAAAAATGGCATCCGATTCAGAATCCGAGATCATCAAACTACTTTTTTGTGTTTTACCTGAAAAAAAAATTATTTACACGAGCAAGTTAATGAAGATATTAAAGAAGTTTTTTAAAAGTTACTGATATAACAACATTTTACACAATTATGTTCTTAAATCGCAAGATGAATTGTTATACTTACTATTATGTGGAAAAAATTTTTCTCTTTCCCTTTCTCTTTCATTAAAATCATCTAATAATGTGTATCGATGACGTTTTTTAGGTTTGCTAAACCTCATTCTGAAAATATAAATTTATTAAAAAATATTACTTTGACTCAGTGCTTTCAGGTAGCTAAATCAAAGTATTATCCATAGCCATTATAAAGCATTTACACAGAGTAAATACAATGTCTTCTATAGCAGGTCAAGAAAATTTTCAAACAAAAAAATAATAATAACAATTATAGTTACACATTAGACTTTAACTAATCATAGAACTAATATGTATCAAATTCAAATTCACAGGAAAATTTCCTGCTCTAGTATAGATTGCTCAGATACTTTATATACAGTCAATTCAGAATAATTTAGTCAAACTGCTAAAATAAAATAAATAAAAAATACTTAACAGTTTTTACAGTGTGCACCTTCTAGAGCTCCCAAGGTCTGAAATTCCGAGATTTTTACCCATTTTTTTTTTAGTCAGATACCATATACCATACTTTCAAATTTTTTCTAAGCAATAGTAAAATTGTTATAAAAACTTAATTACATCTCAATAAAGGGGAAACAATGCCACCTTCCCCCCATTACAAACACTATAAAGAGAGCTGCTATTTAATTATTTGTAAAAAGACTGATAGATCGTCACAATGGTTTGAAAATACAATAGAAGAAAGGATTTAGAATACAAAAGAATCTATTCAGTGCACTTTTTCAGATATTTTTTAAATATACTGAATGAATGTTTTCATTTCTATGATAATATCATGCAGAAAAAAAGGGAGATTTTACATCTTTTAGCTCAATTATTCAAGAGAGAAAATTTACCAAAGCTGTCTCAAAAAAGAAAAAACATGCAAAAGTTTTCATCACTATTTGAGAATACTGATAATCCATGTTTTTTATTAAAGATGTTTAGTAATTTAGCTAGATTAATAAAGAATAAAAATTATAATTGTTTAAACAAACAATATTTTCAAGCAGGAAATTTATACAAATTTTATTATATTACCACTCGAATAAAAAAAAAATGTTTATCTATTACAAAAATTTAATTTCATTGAAATATTTTAATGTGAATTTACATTTTGTTTAATGATAAAACTATGACAACTAAAAATTAGACATTATCTAATCATACAATTTTGATTCATCCAAGGTATGTTATAAAGAGTTGTAAAAAATAATTCATATATAATCACTCTCAGACAATCCATCTCCTTTAAAAATATTCATAATGTGGATACAAACATTATTCATTATCTCAATATATTTCATAATCTATTTCTGACATAATGTCTCAATTTAAGTGAATTAATGTCATTCTAAAGCTACACACTGGACTTGTGACAAGGATGTCAATAATTTGGAAGCTCTCAACAAGCCCTCAGCAAACATTACATAGCTTGAGGACACTTTGATGTTTCATTTAATTTAATGTGTTGAGAATTATTTCCACAACAGCTTTCACTAAAAAAATCTTAATTATATGGTTTTACTGCTATTAAAAGGTTGCTGTATCGGAGCTATTGCTTACCATCCCTTTCTTTAGAGACTTACACTATAACTCCCAATTCTGTTAAATTTAAAACACAAAAACCTGCAGAATCATTTCCAATAACTCTTTCAACTAAAAAATATTTACATACCTATAAAGGGTTCATACACCACACAAAGAAAATGACTTTTGGATTAAATCAATTTTACTTACAGAGTAAAAGTTGGAGACTAATGTAAAAATTACATATTGACTTTTATGATTTAACAAAAGTAGAAATCTGAACTCAAAATATTTCATCACAACATTTCAAGACATATACTAAAAAGATTACCCAGAAAATTTATGTTGAATTAGAGAAAAATTAAGAGAGCAATTCAGCTATTTGCTTTAAATAAAAAATAATTTCCTTTAGCTTACAGAGCAGAATTTGAAAGTTGAAAAATGAAGTTTTAAAAACTTTTCACTTTACTTTTGCATGCAAATAAATGAACTTCTAAAAAACTGATGGAATTTATATCAAATTCAAAATAGCATAACTATGTAAATGTATACTAAATGAAAATTAAGAAACAAGATACTTTATATAAATAGTAAATTTTTTTATTTATTTAGAAATTAATTATGGGGGAGGGATTTTAATATCTTTAATAAATTATGAAGCTGACCCAGCATAAATTGTCATAATTTAAAAACAAGCTGTTTGGGTGTACATGATTTTAATATTGTTCATAAATATTTTAAGATGACTGAGTATATATGTCTTTGACATTGATTGAATCAGGGTAGTATTGTCACATCAAAATGTAAAGTACAAAATAAAACAATAGAATGAAAAAAACATTGTTGATTGAAAAATCTGCAATGAGTTTATATATATACCTTTAACTCAACCCTATAATAAATATTTCATAATCCCAATAAAACATACTGATAAAAATTGAAATAAAGATAGATATAAAAGTTTCTAAAGCAGAACTTTTTAAATTTTTATTCTCTGGTATTACAGTAACTGACTCTAAGGTAACATGATTCAGTTACTGTGCTAATGGACTAATATTGTACACAAAAATTTCGTTATCTCTTAACACAGAGACTTAATGTACTCAATTTTTCTCACAAAATTAATCCCAAGTTTCACAAATAATGTTGAACATTTCATAGAAATTCTTTAAAGAACTATCGCTTTATGTTAAGTGAATGTTTCAAACATTTCACTGAAATTGAAGTTTCTAATAATGGGTTTTGAAACACTTTACATTAATAAATAGCACACATTAATATAATTCCCTCAATTCCAAATGAAAAATATTCATGCTGTCATAAAATGAATTTTAAATTATACGCTAACATCAAATATTATGACAAAGTTAAATTCAGAAAATTTGTCAAATAACAGGTTCATGCATCCAAGTCATATAAATTTAATTATAGAAAACTACAAGATCCCTTTACTTTAGTTTCAGAATTTTCCTTCCTTGAAAGCACTGAATAGCAAGAGCTTCTCTTTGATGTATTGCAGAATATTAAAATAATAAATATTAACAACATAGTTTAACACTTGTTTGCAAAAGTTATTTTTAACAACTGTTTACAACTTATTCTATCATTCACTGTACATGAACATAACAGGTACATTTACCTTGAAAAACAACAAGCAACACTCCAGAGAACTCCAGCCAATGTTACCACTATTGTAAAAGATACAATAATGACATATAGAATACTCCAATCTAAAAGAACAGGGAAAAGCAATTATTTTTATACCAAAAATAAATACAAACTTTCTTAAGTATAAATAAATACTACTCTATCTTGACTTTCCCCATTTTATAAGGAGCCAATAGCTAACTAATAGCTCAAATACCATTTTAATAAACAATTTAATGGTGAGGAATGAAAGTGATTCCTATGATTAAAAAGTTAGGCTGCTTTTTACAACTACTTCAATAACTATTCTGATTTTTTTTAAAAAAATTTGTTTTAAACAATGCATGAAATCTAAAATTTTAAATGTTATGATTTGTTTATGAAAAGTCCCATAAAAAACAAGAACTAAAACTAGAAGGTTTAAAATTAACAAATTTTCTCCAAATATAAAAAAACTTTAAAAGAATAAAGTTGTGTTTACTTAATTGTGAATACAACCACTTAAATTAAAAAATTATATTTATTAAACTTCAAAAATAATACAGATTATGCTAAGTTGAGTAAGAACAGAAGGTCATTTCATGGAAAGGTTATTAAATTCTCTCTTATTTTTCCTTTATGCTTGAATGTGTATCAACAAATGTTTAAAATCAATAACTCAAGCCTCACACTGTTTTGGAATACTTTCATACAACAACAAAACACATCAAAATGTTTTAAAATATTTTAAAAAATTAGCAATGGTACTTACCGCAGTTGCTTTCTTTATCTCCAAAATTGTAGCGAAAAATATCTTGCATCCAAAATGCTTCACACACACAATGTTTAGTGTATGGATCACACATGCCATGTCCTGAGCATTTATTTTGACAAACTTATTGAAAAAAAGAAATGAAAGAATATGGAAAATCAATTTGGTCTGGCTTAACAACAGAAATCTGCTAAACATATAACAAATACAAGGGGGAAAAAATTGTCATTTGATGAATTCTCAAAAAATTTTAACTGATCATGTAAAATAAAAAATTCTCTCTAAATTACACAAAGAAAGACCTTGAAAATAAAGAATCTTACCAACAGTATCAACAGAGAGTACTTGCACATCTAATAAAGAACTATCAGTACGAAGTTTTTTCTTGAGACGGGAGACAATATCTACACCCGAAATAAGACCACCATTCAGATTAGAAGATCTTTCCACAGTAAACACTAAAACTACCCTAAAAAGAAAGAAAGCAAAAATTTATAAACAATGAAAAAAAATTATCATATTAGCATTAAAAAATTTATTTAACACATTAGCATTAAAAAATTTTCGTGTCAAATATTATGTTGTGAATGTGAAAAGCAAAAACATTATTGCACAAATTGTTTAAGAGCCCTTCAGTAAAAAAAAACATTTTTTTCAATAAAACTAATTTAAATTTCAAACAGTATTTATGCAGAAGTATGTTAGTTATATAAAGAAACACTTTACTTTTCACGATACCTCATATAATGTTAATAAATGAAAGATAAAACACAAATGCTTTCAGTATGTGCCTTCAAACTCTTCACAAAATAGCATTATCCAATTATAACTCACACTGAATAATAATGTACCAAGCATACCATCATGAGTTAATAATTGCCTACGTTACTGACTTCCCTTACTTCGTCTCCTATAAAAAGCATTATAAATTCCCTAGTTTCTACTTTATCATTCTTTCAACTTTTTACAATTTTAAAACTTTTTTTAACATATATTACAAAAAAAAAAAAAAAAAAAATACATACAATCCTAATTTTATTTCTAACCATTTACAATATTAATACCTTTTTTATAACAAAGAACTTACTATACACACACAAACAGAAATAGATATATTTTGCTTTTCAATAAGTTATTAAATCATGTCTTAGAACAGGAATTATACATTAAAGGTAACACAGAATTTCCAGTTTCATTACATACAAAATGGAGATACAACCTCACAGTACAATAAAAAAAAATTGAACTGCATCAATTTACAACGCTTTGTTATTTTTAACCAAATTTTCTTTGTTAATCTCAATCTAAATTTACAAACCATCAAAATAAGCAGTATTACTGTAGCATAATTAATTTTATTTTAGTTTCAAATGCTTATGTAACTTGTATAACATAATGGCAGTGCTTTTAAAAAAATTTCCCTTTAGAAAGTTTAAAATTTCAATTTAGAATATGGAAAGTACAGATAAAAAGTCCTTAAGCATAAAGAAACCAAAGAAAGAAATTATTAACAATTTGGACAAAAAGGAAAAAAAATGCACTCTGTTAATCACAACTCTTGTCTACACACATACACAAAATATATATGATTACTTATACATCCACACAATAAATTATGAGTACAATTTTCATTAATTTTTTTATAAATACTCAAACTAAGATTGATTTATCTAAAATGAATAGTAAATTCAGAATTTGCAAAAAAAAACAAAAAAAATAAAAATAATAATAATAATGAAGTACTGTTTTATTGCCGAACAAGCGAAGAGTCCTTTTAGCTGCCACCTCTGGCAGCTATTTATACCTAACCCCTTATATTTACACCACTGGAAACTCCCAAACTGACTGTAAATTTTATCATTTTGTCTTCATGTCATACTGTTTACATACAATAAATATCTTTTTTTATAATTGCTTTCCTTCATGGTGTTGCAATTTTAATGACCAGCAGTGTATTATTCACCAAACGGTAATCTAAAATGTCTCATTTTTTTACAAAAATATAACTTATTGTGCAAACTCTGAAGGTTTAATAGGTATTAGAATATATCTATGAGCACCTCCTTAATTTTTAAAATTAAAGAAGTAGCAGCCTTTTTTTCCAAGCTAAAAGTATTAAATAACACAAGCAAGTTTTTTCCTTTTTAATAGGTAACTCTATTTTCACCCTTGCATAAGTGTAACATTATATGAAAAAAAAAAAAACTAAATACTCAAAGAGTATTCTCCTTTTTTAAAAATTCATCCATATATATAATGAGTTGATTAATATTTTCTTAAATGGAATTCCCAATCAAATTTGAAATTGCTGGAAAAAAAAGGGCCACTTTGATCCTGCAAAACATCTCATTCAAAGTAATTGATCACAATGGGATATGATTTGTAGTTCGTATCATTACTGCCATAAGATGCTGCTGCAAAAGGATCTAATTTCAGACATTGAATCATAACACTCTGACAAGAAGCTGATTTGCTAATCACAGCAGATGTTTGTTCTTCCACATGCAACTGCTTGGCAATATCAGACTTAGGAAAAAATTTTGAAAACAGGAGTAGCAAGTTCAGCTGTAGTCAAAAGGACATTATGTCTGATCTACAAGAAAAGATATAAACAGTACTTTAGGCCTTATTACTTACAAAATGAGAATTTAGCCCTTAAGAATTGTAGCTTATATTTCTCTATATGACAAATCCATTAAACATACAGAATATTCAAAACCAAATACAGGCACCTCATTATATATACAAGGTCTGACTCAGCATTGTGCTTGAAAAAGCGATCCAATTTTGAGCAACGGCTGCTTAATTTCTTATTTGTGATATGCTCATGAAGTTTACACATATCAGCCACCATAAGAAATCCATATGCCAGTATAACCCTTGTCACAAAATGCATCTTTTTTCCCATTTGGGGTATAGTATTACAATTTAATCCATTTTAAACCATCCTTTACGAGTTCAAAAAGATATTATGTCTTTAATAGACAACATGTTAAAGAGAACAATCAAGAAAAACAAATCGTTCAGTCATATGAGGCATAAAGAACACTAGCACAATGGAAGAAAAAAAAATTAAAATGCTTTGCTAAATGAAATTGCATCTATAAATCAGGAATCATTTGTAAACTAAATATGATTGCAGGAGGAAGGACAAACTTCATGAAATTTTTTAAAAGTTAATGGCAATGAGTTCTACAGTTTTCATCTTATTTTCCAGAAGGTGTGAAAATAAAACGATAAAAAAGAGCTGTAGGAAAGGAAATAGCAGTACACAAAAATTTTAAGAAACTGCATAAAAATTTAGGTGTAAAAACATATGAAAACAGTAAATTTTACACTTAAAGCATAAAAGTTGGCTGGTATGCAAATTGATACAATAAAATACTTCATAGTACAAGCTTTGATTATTTTTTTCATTTTATTTCTAAACTGAATGCCACCTTAGCATTTGATAATTAAGATAAAATGTAAGAAATGAAGTGCATTTGTTCTATTACTTTCCCAACAGGAAATTGAAGTATATTTCTCCATATAACAAATCCATTAACCCTCTTGCTGCACATCCCATGATTTCCATGGGCAATGTAGATGTTGCAAAATTTGCACAACACACGATTTCCCCAGGCATGAATTTTTCTCGACTGTTTAGCTGTGCAACCTGCGCTGCTCTTGTTTATGTTATGTTCATATTTTGATGATCTAATTCTATACTTTAAAATAAAAACTCTTTTACAATTTAAAAAAAAAATTTTTTTGTGCATATTTTAAATCTAAAATGTAGATTTAATACATAGATTTGAAATACATAATAAAACAATATGCAATTTTTGAGCCTACTTTAATAAAATAACTACGCTGTGAGAGGGTTAAGCATTCTAAATATTCATAACATCTAACTATCTATAAAGTCTTCAATCACATAACATTACTATTATATTCAATGAATAGTAACAGAAACAAAGAAAATTTGAAACTGTTCAAGTTTTACAGGATACCTTTACAAAGTAGAAATATTAATATAATCATTCATTAGCTGAAAAATATAATCATGCGCAGTCTTAAAAGAATTTTCACAGGAAATCTTGATATTGACTTTGTTAGGGAACTTTTTCTAGGTTCAATGTTTATAAATAAGATACAGAATTGTTGAAAATAAAATATTAAAACCAAAATGCTACTAATATATAATACTTGTATACAGATAACAAAAAATTATGTGAAAACTTTTTTAGTAAAAGAAATTAAACTTTAAATGTAATAAAATATAGTGATACAAAAAAAATTATTCCACAAATGGATATAACATATAACCAAATGATGGTCGACAACCTATTTCTAAAAAAGTATTAATTGATATCTTATATTAATATATAATTCACTCCAATGTAATTATATTTTTAAAATGACTTTGAACTTTTACTAATTTATGGTTTCTAAAATAAATTAATTTAAAAGAACTTTAATATTTCTTTTTTTAAAGGCAGTAAATGCATACCTCCATTAGATCCACAATAAACTCTTAGCTTTAAATAATAGAATACTTCATGAGATATTGTGCAACAGACTATTAAATTAACTTTCAGAGTGGCAATAATATAAAATGGTTTCATAAAATAGATTTTTTTCATTAAAAAAAATAAAAGATATTTTGGTATTATAGGTAATAGTTTATCTTAGCAATAATTGAATAATTAAACATGCTAAAAGCTCAAAATTTCAAATTCTTAAGTTCAAGAATTTATTTCTGAGACTATGAGAGAATGCATACATCACATATAGCTACCAAAAAGTTATTCATAAAAAATATCGATGAGCTAAAATCAGGATAAAGTTAAATAAATATATATACACAAAGAAAACTTTTTTAGATTGAAATTGAAACTCTCTTTTTATATATACCCTCATTACACAATGATTAAGTAATGAAAACCTATATGTATTTTGATAATTGATACTTAAGTATTATAATTTTAGCCAATTTTATCAAATGAAAAAATGTTGCCAAATGCTGTAATATTCAGCCAATAGAGGAATACCATTTTTAAGCATGTCAAAACACAATTTTGATCATGCATGCTTGAAAATAATAACATTGTTGATAATTTTTAATATTCTCTTTCCCTTGTTGTGTTTTGAAAGATGATTAAAAATTGAGATTTATCTTCAATGGAAAAGAACAAAATGTAGTATTTTCTAAAATTGTGGTGTAATTAATTTGTATAAGTACTCAAAAGACTAGTTCTTATAAAAACAACAGATCAAATATTATAGAACCACAAGACAGGATTTTGATTCATACTTATGCCAATTTATGTGGTCTTGTCTGGATAAAGATACATTTGCTATGATTTTAAATACAATTATGGCATTTTGGCTGCCTGAATAAAATGTAGTAATATTATGTCTCATTTATTTCAGATGATACATTTTTTTCAGTACAGCATTTAATTCTAAACTTTTCTCAATAGGGTAATATGGAAGGAACATGCACAGGAATTTATTTTTGTCTATGTGCAGAAAGGACAATGTTTCGCAATGTCTTTAAATTTGGCAAAAATGATCAATGGAATAATACATAAGTGTCTGACAATTTTTCCATACAAGGAACCAAATAAAAATCATTTCTAAATATTTTACTAATGCTTTAAATGTAATTAAAACAGGAGTATAAGGATTTATCTTGTTTAACATACTTTTGTTACTATATATCCACAACAAATTCATTCAATTTATTAAATGGATCATTTTACCATGCAAATAATCTATAGAATGAATTTCCTTTGAAAAAAAAGTCAAAATGTATTACATACCTTCTAGTATGACGATCAGAATCTAATTTAATCAAATTAACTTTAACTGGTTCAGCCTCATGTAACAGAATTTCAAGTTGTCTCAATAAAGTATCCTACAAAAATGCATAAAATTTTTTTTATATATAACACATCTGCATTCATAATTCATTTATCTACTTTAAAGAAAAAATATAATTATCAATAAAGAAATACAAAACTAAAAATGAATGATGATTAACAAATTTACCTCTTGTTCCTGGGTAAAACTTTTAATATCTGCATTAACCACAAGTTCAATCTGATCAATAAGGTTTTTTGGAGTTTTAACAATTAAAGATGCAGTATCAGATGATGATGCACCTTGAAGATCAAACACAGTAAGCCGGAACAAGTAACGACCTGATACTAGCCCAGTAAGTTTCAAGGTAGCAGTTTGATCCGAATTTTCAATTACAGACTAGAAAATAATACAGAAACTTTTTAATGCAGAAAACATTTCAATATTAAATATCCTAATGTGAGTGGCATTCTAAAATAATTCAATAAGTAAAATAAACAGCTAACACAACCCAAGAACTGAGAGCAATTTCAAAACTATAAGTTGTTTTTTTTTTACATTGTGATCATTTCTAAGAATTTTGCTTTTAAACATATTTTACAATTATATTACATAAAATCAAAACTTTAAAAATTAATTTTTTACATTTTTAACAACTTATTTATTTGAATTTGAGACACATATTTACATCATTGTCCTATATTAAATCTTATACCAGCAATGCAAAAACAAAGAAATGAATTTAGTGATATATTTGCATTAACATTTAAAGCACACACTCACATTTTTCTTCCATTCGACATCAAATTTCAAATGACATAAGTTAAATGGGATTTATTAGTTTATTTCTCCATAACTTTTCCTTAAATAAATTTTAAAAAATAATATCTAACTTCAATGGAATTCTGCAAAAAACACCCTCCATTGTATTAAACACCCAAGCAAGCTATCTAAAGATGCTATCTAATGAATAAGCAAGCTATCTAAGAGATGTAAAATTTCATGTATGTTTTCCTCTTATAGTTAAACATATGACAGTTATTTTTTCACTTTATAATTTAATTGACAAAATGATAGCCATACAATATAATATGTTTACAAATGCATCTAAGAGCAAATAGTAACCATCATTAACAATTCTTTATGCACATATTATTTGAGAAAATAGCTTCTTTTCATTTGATGCTTCAAAAAATGAAGTTTCATAAATTCTAAAACACAAATTATTTTACATTAAAAATATGGAGAACAGCATATTATAAACTTATTTATTCTTCATCAAATCTAATTTTTATTAAAATTGTGCACATATGCAAAATATCTTACTCCAGCAGCAAGGGATGCAGGATCTCTAGTCCACTGGAATTTTACTATTCCAACATCATCGGATGATAAGCTTCCATTCATTATAATAACATCACAAGGTAAGTATATTGTTTTATCACCACCAGCATTTGCTCTTGGAGCTATATTTTCAGCTACATGTATGAAAATTCGTAAAACATTTAATGACAGCAAAAGTTTTGAAACTTTGTAGCATTAACTAAAAACTTATTAAATTAGAATTCATACTTACTTTGAATGACAGTAATATTTACTGTAGCAGAAGAATGAGCATTTTTCTCATCATAAACTGTAAGCATAAACTGGTAGTATCCAGGTATCAACCCAGTCACCTCAGATACAGCAGTATCAGAATTTTTCAGAATAGCAGGTTTAGGTCCACTACAATAAAAAATATTTTCAAACACACTAAATACTCAAATATTATTACATGACATAAAAATAAAATTTAATAAGCATTTGTATATATATATATTCCTTTTAAAATTTGTATTAAACAGTGAAGTGTTTTCAAGAGATGGCAAATCAAATATAATTTTAAGAACAGACGAGAAAGAAAATGTACTGATTTGTACATAAATACGAAAACATTCATTACATAATGTTCTCATAAATGAAACTATATTTCTTCAAAGATGTATGCACACTAAAATAAAATTGTCGTAAAATCTCAAAAAGAAGAAACAGCATAGTTAATACACATAACAATAAGAAAGAGAAAATTATTTTTATTAATTCAGTTTTAAGGCAAATACACTACCCAACACAGAAAATGTAACAAAAATTTGGCTGTATAAATACACAAATTTTAGGGAAATTGGAGCTGAACAAGTTGTGTAGATGATCAGAAATACAAGTTGGCTATGTGTTTTAAATATACATAACCAACTTAAATAATGCAGGATAAAAGGAAAAGAAATTATGGATGAACCAACAATCCCAATTCTATCACCCAGGGAATTCGAAATTAAGAATTCTATGTTCCAGAAGATGAGTAGAGCAAAAGATACCTGGGTAATAACACCAAAGGCACAGTTCTGCCAATTGCAAGATTTTACAAATATTCCATAGCAGAATGTGTTACAAAATCCAGAAAGCCACTTTTTCTTTTTC
The DNA here is from genome assembly GCA_019973955.1 of Trichonephila inaurata madagascariensis. Taxonomy (NCBI): domain Eukaryota; kingdom Metazoa; phylum Arthropoda; class Arachnida; order Araneae; family Nephilidae; genus Trichonephila; species Trichonephila inaurata. The sequence continues at coordinate 25,884 of BMAV01000802.1, forward strand.
TTTACTCACTTTCTATTCAAAACATCCAAATAGATTAAGGAATAAAAACCCTTTCATATGGCTAACAGAAATGTTCAAAAAACCCTTTTTCCTAAACTACCCCACCCCTTCCCTGAGATTAGTAAATCAATACATAAGCTGACTCCCTAACTTTATACATGTTTTTCGTTCAACAGGATTTAATTATTATTTATACTTAAAATACAGAAAACTTTAAAAAAATTTTTTTTTAGAACTTGCTTTTACTAAACAGTTAAACATGATTTCAGAAAGCCATTTAACAGCCATTTGTTCAATGAAATGTCTGAAACTATGAAGACCTTATACAAACTAAACATTTTCAAACATACATTTATTGCTACATATAGAGATAGAGCTTGAACTTAAAAGGAATGATCCAAAATATCAATTAATAACATCTTGAATTCAAAATTCAATAAGCCACCTAAAAAAGTATGAAAATATGTTATATTGTAATAAAAGTATATTTGTGTAAAACTGTCAAATCAAGCTTCCCAATCTTACAGTAGCAGAGGCACATTTGAGATGATGAAAAATAGCAGTGGGGACAGAAGAGATTTGTAATTTTAAAAGAAAACCTCAAGTATTGTGTACATTTATAAAAGAAATGAACATAGCTATTTTAACATTATTAGTGTTGTTTTATAAGTCATTACAATATTTAAATATTTTTGTTGATATCATTGTGATGGCATTAAGAAAAACAAAAGAAAAAAATGATAAAATATCCAACATAAAAACACAAAATCAAACAAAAAGTAAATTTATAATTAAGGAAGCAAAACAAACAAGTTTAAATTTAACATAAAACTGAAATGGAAAAGATTTTTTTATAAGAATATTCAAAAGATGGTGCTAAATTACTTTTGTCTTGATACAATAGAGATGCTGATTAAGAAATTAAAATACTAACACATGGAATTTGTCAAGATAATGTGAGGTAATGGAACAAGATAATAAATATATTTATTACCAAAATTCTCCCCTAAGTTATTTTACCTTTATAATGGTGCATGATTATAACTTGGCATGTAAACATGCATTCACAGGCACATGGTTCTGAAACTGTTTTAAATTGAAGTATTCTTGCATCTGTTCTATTTTTAAAAATCAATCAAACTATGTATATATATTATTTTACAATATATGTAAGAAAATTCGACACTCACATGATCTGTTCCCATTTCCACTGAGTAATTTTTATGTTATCTTTACTTGCAGAACCATTTAAAATTACAGGCCCCTGAAGTGGCAAAGTAACCTTTTGATCCACACCAGCATTGGCTACAGGAGGGGTATTACTTTCAGGTTTCACAAATAAGTGCACTTCTGTTGTAGATGTTTGATCAGCAGTATCAGTAACTTTCAAGATGAATTTGTATACACCAACCTCAAGCTGAGAAAGATGCAAGTAAGGCCCATTTGTTCCCTAGTTAAAAATTAGAATAAAAAAAAAAACACATTTAGACATCAAGAAATCTGTTCTAACATTCTTCCTAAACAAATGAAACAATATAATATTATATAAAAAAAAGAGGTAAAGCATCAATAAATTTATTTTAACATATCTTATTGGATACCTTAAGTTTCAATTTTAAAAATCTGTAGTAAAAATATGTTAACAAAACATAAATGTAAATAACAAGTCATTACATAATTATAACCAAGTTTTTTCAAGAAAACTCTTACTTCCATATCAACTGCTTTGTCAGTATCTGGACTTTTTTTCCATTCCCAACTTTTAATACCTTTATCATCAGTACTAAGATTTCCATTTAAAGTCACTTCATTCTGAGGTAAATATATAACAACTTCTGATTCAGCATTAGCTGTAGGTGGATAATCAGTTTCTGAAATTTATATACAAAAAGAATAAATTGAGTATTTAAGTTCATTATTAAAATATCCAATGATAAAATATTGTTTTAAATTTAAACCATTTCCATTCATTTTTTTCTGTATAATGAGTATTCAAACATTATTATGTTATGTTACAATTATAAACAAAATCACACATATTTTAAATAACATCAAGTTGTAGAACCACTATTTTATTTAAAGTTCACAGCAAATGAAAACAAGCAACTAAAAAGAATGAGATAATGTAAACTTTCAGGGGAATATTTATAATTTGAGAGAAAAAATAAAATTTTAATGATATACAGCAAAACTTTTCCCGAATTTACGCATCTATGGGAAAATAATCTCCTTTAAAGTAAGGGAAATTTTTATTTGATTATAATGAAATATTAATATAAAAGAAATAATTATTACAAAAATAATGTGAATGTTATATTTTTTAAAATCTTCATAATCAGCAGCATTTTATTACAGGAAGTAAGTTTTTGTTAATGTTGTACTCAAAAGCAACAAATGGGTATTAGTAATGAACCTTCTAATTTTGAACCACAATCAAGTGATTAGGACGACAGCTGAGCTGGCACCACACCCTCCTAACTCCCACAGCACATCTTTATGAAGACTGTGAGCCACAGAGCCACTTTATCCATTGGGCACTTGAAGAGGATGCCCAGGAGCCTAGATAAGCTGGACTTAGCCAGCTTTTCTGGTAATAAATTTCGATCTGTCAGTGCCAAGGGGGCCTGTAGATCTTCTGCACCATAGTAGATTTAACATACAGCATCCAATCTACACAGGAGGTCTTCAGTGGCATCAGGAATCAAACTTGCAACTCAACAACATTTGACATAAGTTTATGACCATAACCACTAGGCTACCCTACCCACTGCATTATATTATAATTACATATATTAAAAATTCTATGCAATTCATGAATGTAATCCTACATCATAATTATGCATATCCCTTAAAAATTTTGTTATAATTCATGCCTTGTACATACAGCCCAACATATTTTGCATAGGATTTTATTTCAATTCATTCATTAAAAAAAAAATGTTTTTCATTAGCTTAGATTCTATGAATCAAACACATAGCAAATGAAAATAATTAACAATATAAAAAAGAACTGACAATAACATTCAGATTACTTTACCCAAATATAAGAACATTACAATGATATAATTTACGATGGAATTTTTCTTTCAATTTTGATAAATTAGTTACAAATGGAAAATAACAAATTTAAGAATTAAACTACCAACATGTTATAATACTACAGATGAAGATCACAAGTGCATTTTATATTCCTTTATACATTTCAAATTTTTAATAAGTTACTTATCATAAAATTAAAATGAAAACTAATTTTAGATAAAATTTTAAAACAAAATGACTAGTAGTTTTTTTCTTCTTTTTTCAGCAGCATTTATTCAATTTGCAACACAATTCAATTTAAATACAATTTTTGAAAAGTTTAATATAAAAAATAAAAATATACAAAAACATGTTTTATTAAAAACAGAACTGAAGAAAACTAGTTTAATACACAGGTGAAGGGGAAAATCAAGAAAAAATATATGAAATTTTGAAATACAAAATACAGGATTTCCATAAAATCTGCCATGAAATAATTAACAAGATACAACAAATAGTTTTTAAGGTATCGGCACACTGTTGAAGAAAATTTTTTGAAATACTTTAACAGTTGCTATTAAAAATTTTTTTTAAAGATGTTATATAATTTAAAACTGTGAAAAATACATTTAATATTTTACTTGAAGTGCAAAAAAAATTTTTAGGGTGGAAAACAGTGAATTAATTGGTTATTAGATAAATTTGATGTTGATCCTCATAACATTTTTTAGGGCTGGTGCTATTTTCCTGATAACCAAATTATTGCAATTTTTTATCAAGATTCAAGTAAAACATCATAACATTCATAACAAAATTATTACAAGACATCATATGTACCTTTGTAGCTAAAAACATATCAACTTTATAATCATGAAAGTAGTAGGGGATCTTTAAATCTAACAAATAAAATTTAAACTAATTAGGTCCTCAACTTTTACTGATATTTACATTATCAGATGATACCTTACAAATATTCATTTTGAGATAAATCAAAAATACACTTTCAATGGCAATTTTTAATATTAAACAATGAGATATACTTAGAAAACCTCAAATTTATATAAATAACTTCCTTACTCTCTAAAACAGCGATACTCAACCTGTGTAACGATTATTATTATGACAACACATGATGTCGTAATCGGAGAGCGGATGGTGTACTGCCCGAGATTGTAGGGGAGAAGGGCTCTGCTCAAAATGCCTTTCCACTAACATTCCGAATAGACTCCTCTAGAGAGGGACATGCGAGAGGACCGGTTTTTGAGGGTGCCGGGCTGAAGGCAGAAACGTGCTCTGCAAGTAAGATGGTTTTTTAGAATGTTCTGTAAATAAATTGTACATATTTATATCTCTAGCCTGACTGAGTTTTCGTACCCAATATGCTACAGTCTATTTAATGGAGGCACCGACAAGATAAATAATTACTCTAATGTAATTTTTGGCTAGAGATATAATCGATGAATTAAGATTGAGAAGAGATCCACTAGCCGTACCGGACGTAAGAAGTTCTGCTCATAGAAGAAGTATTTAGACCACCCTGGTCTTGAAACAAGTGCCATCCCGGCAAATGACAATTCTGGTCATAAGAAAAAGTATTTAGACCATCCCGGTCTTAAGAGAAACGCCACCCGGAGAATAAAGGCCCTTTCAGTGAAATTTTTCTGTGGAATCCAGATATCTTAACAACCTGGTGCCGACCAACAAAAATATATTTCAGGTACGATTTCCCTCTTTATCTGGCCAAATGATTTAAATTACATTTTTCTTTGTATTTTGTTATATTTAAATATTTTTTTTTTAAAAAAAAATTGCATGAGTCACATCCTGTGATAGTGGAAATTGTTTAGTTAAGCATATATATTTTTTTTGTGTGTGACTAGCAACATTATGCAATACTGTGTATTTTATTCATTGCATTTCCGGTGTGTTTTTTAAAACTGCGTAAGTTACTAGTTGAAAGGTTTCATAAAAAATCTATAAGCATTTCACAAGAAATATTCTTATTCAGAAAAAAAAAAATGAATATTAAATATTTATTTTAAAACTATTTTGTATGAAAAATAGGTTTTGTTTTAAACTTGGCTTTTGATACTTTGCAATTTATTATTTTTTATGAAAATTAGTTTGCTTTCATTACGAAAATCTTCATATTATATTTTGATAAAAGTATTTTTATATCTATAAATAGTGTGTGTGTATGTTACAAATATTATTAGTTTATCAAATACGTATTGGAGTTTTGCTATTAATGATTAAGTATATGCATACATTTGCTGAAAAACTATTTAATGATTACCAATTTTGAATTTTACAATTCTATTATTATTTTCTTAAGCAAAGTGTATAAGTGATATTGCATTCATTTTAATTGTGGAGTTTGAAATATTTTTATTGTAAAAATTTTTTATCCAAAAATGGCTTATTTAGGAAAAGGTCGAATAGCAGAACTAAGATATATTGCAAAACAATTAGGTGAAAAAGTAACTAACGATTTAAAAATTATAGACCTTAAAAATCTTATTGTAAATAGTCCAAATTACAAAGAAGAATTCATTAGAGAAATGTTAAATATAATTGAGAAAAGGTTAAAAACCAGCACATCACGTGTCAGCAAATATTTTGATTTAAATGAAAGATATATTTTAAGCACTTATGAATTAGAAACACTTTTTAAATTAAAGAAACATAACTCCAGTAATATAAATAAATAGTAAGTCTGAAAATGTTTCACTGAATCCATGTACTATTAGAAGTAAGGAGAATGGGGCTGTGATGCCTGTCCTTAGAGAAACAGGAGCCTCATTAGATATAGGTTTTGAAAAATGTGCTACACCAGAAATGTTTACAGGTGAGCAAGAGTTGGTGAAACATATTCATGATGATACTATGACTTGTCTGCAACCCGCAGAAAGAAAAATTGAGTGCGAGCCCATACACGTGGTCTCAAAGCCAGTTGTTAATCTGGGACATTTGGATTGGGAAAAATATTTTTTGGAGGATCAAACAATTGAACTCCTGGAACCGGATTTAGAACAGAATGGTCTACGAAGACCGGAAATAGGGAATGAAATTCCGACTCGCAGACAATGAAGACAAGAAACTGAAAAGAGCACACGCCTAGAAAATGACAATGATCAATTTAGATTGGGAGAATGTGTAGTTGAAAATGGGGAGGATTTGGGGCCTTCATTTACAGGAGAGGGCACAGACAATCAGAATTTGGTTAAACTTAATGATTGTGAGGTTATGGAAGCACAGCTGAGGAATTTGGTAAAACTTAGTGATTGTGAGGTTATGGAAGCACAGCTGAGGAATTTGGTAAAACTTAGTGATTGTGAGGTTATGGAAGCACAGCTGAGGAATCAGCCCCCTTGATTCAAGGGATATACAATACCGCGAGTGATGAGGCAAGTGATCAGGAGGGGGCATCCATGCAATTGGTTCCTGTAAGACATGAAGTTTCTACTGAGTTATATATTGATGCAATAGGGCCCCTTCCTATTGCACCTATTAGAAACAAACATATTTTACCTGACATGTGTATGTCGTTGAGGTGTCATGAGGCAGTGCCAGTGCCTGAGAAGGCATCCACACCCCTTGTGGAGGCGTTGCTACAGATTTTTAGAAGAGTCTTTCCTAAAGAGATTCAAACAAATGAAGGAACCTTATTCATGAGTATTTCAACTACCGAGTTGTTTGAAAAATTAGGAACTTACTGTCCATTATGAATACCCTTTACATTCAAAAATGTATTCTATTATTTCAGCAGGATGATAGCTGAACTGACCCGAGGGTATGAAAAGTTTGATTTATTATATTTAAACAAACCGTCTATATTTTCAGAAAACTGGGATTATTCTATAAATCACTTAAATTAAGTATTAGAACAGAACGCACGTTTAACAAAACGTAAATTTGTTCAAGACAGTGTTAACTATCTCGGTCATGTCGTAAGATTAGAAATTCACTCTTCAGGGCAATTAAAAGTTGAAACAATTATAGATTTTTCAATTTCATGGTATAAAACTCAGGTTAAAGTTTTGGGATTAGCGGGATATGATTGACAATATATCCCTATGTTTTTTCGTTTAGTTACTCCAGTGATAGAAACGTTAAAAAGAAAATCAGAGAAAGGGAACATTAAAGGGACTTCTGAATGTCCAGAATTCTTTAGACAATTAAAGGAAAATTTGCCGACTAATTCAATTTTATACGCCCCTGATTTCACGAAACGATTTATTTTTCAACCCGAAACAATTTTTTATTTATTTTTTCCTATGCTCAGCGTAAATTTTAATTTAATTTCTCTAAAGAAAAATGTATGATATTCAAACGCTTGATTATTTTTTCTTGTTTCATTAATATGTCATAAGGTTTGACCAAGGATGCATATGTGTTATGTATGCATTTATGTTAAAATTTTATAATTGAGTGAGATTGATATATTAAAAATTTGTAACACATTTATGGGAAGATTATACTTACTTTCTATACTTATTTCTATACTGCATCCATATATATTAATACACTTATATGTATTATAAACATGTCATATGCCAAAATGTTTCACTAAGAGTTATAAGGAAAAATATTTCTCTAATATAGTGATGTATTCATTTCAGTAGTATGATTCTAGAGTAGATTTTAAGATGTGTTAAGTGTTTGATGTTTTTTTAGTTCATGAATAGGATTTTGAGTATATGTTAAGATGTTGTGTAATATGTTTCATGGTAACAGAAATTATAAGATAAACTGGTTTCACTAATACGTGTGTATAAACATTTAGTTTCTGTGGTATTGGCTATTATTAAGGTAGATAACTTGTATTAAAGATTTATGCTATCATTCGAAGAATCATTTGCATTTAAAACATTTGTAATTTAAGTACATCATATTTAGACAGATGAAGTATGTGTTTGTGTGTTCTTAATTTCTCTTTGAAATTTGAAACTAGAGAATGTTAGTGTTATTTCTTCATACTTCTAATGAAAGAAATGATGTACATAAATATTAATTCTTAGTAAATATGAGATTTGAGTAAATATGATTGAGTTATTGATTTGAGTTATAAACTAGATAAAGTGTAATTTGTATATATCTAATAGATAAGTTGTGATTTTCTCATTTATTTTGATTTTTTATATGTTAATGTATTGTAGTATGTAATTCTGGCCAGAAGGGAATCGTACACTGTTAAAAGGATAGTGTCATTTAGAACTTTAGTGATATCTCCTGTTGACAATTGAAATTATTTTAGTTGATCTTCAAGGAACAGAACTTTTCCTTTACCAGAAAAAGTTCTCTCTAGAGGAAGGAGGAGTTTGTAACGATTATTATTATGACAACACATGATGTCGTAATCGGATGGTGTACTGCCCGAGATTGTAGGGGAGAAGGGCTGCTCAAAATGCCTTTCCCCTAACGTTCCGAATAGACTCATCTAGAGAGGGACATGCAAGAGGATCGGTTTTTGAGGGTGCCAGGCTGAAGGCAGAAACGTTCTCTGCATGTAAGATGGTTTTTTAGAATGTTCTGTAAATAAATTGTACATATTTATATCTCTAGCCTGACTGAGTTTTTGTACCCAATACGCTACACCTGTGGCCAAGCGGACTTTTCTGAGTGGCCTGGTCTTGGCCTGTTGCACTAACAAATTCAATTACTTAAAATGCATTAAAAATTTAGCAAGAAATTATATCAAACAAATATATCAATTTTGCTATTGATGTTGTACTGATACGAATTGCTAGATAACTTTTTTTTTCTTTTTGTAATTTTAATGGATAATGGTAACAAATAACGGTGGAGTAGTGACCCTTTCATGACAAACTAATTTTTAATTAATCCTCATGTCTTCAAAGCAAAAGATATTTAAAGAATATATGTTATTTCAAGAAGATTGGATCCTGACTACTTCCTAGAGAAAAACAAACATAGATCAACAACTTGTTTGATTTGTTGTGAAAATGTTATACTTAAAAAATATAATTTTGCACATCACTAAATCTCTCAGCACAAATTGTTCCATGGCTCTTTTTCCTAGGGACCTCTTTCAAGACATTAATCTTTGCCACAGCAACAAAATATTTTGTCAGTGGTAATGTGACAAAATATAGAGGTAACAAAAGCATCCAATAAAATTAGCTACATTATACACATATATATTGATAGACATATGAAATTTTTAAGGATAAACATACAAATTGGTGCAGAAATTTTTGAAGTGTTTCTCAAACACTTCTGATTTACTACCTGATAAATTGTTATTTGTTTGGATATTTTTAGTAAAATCAAAAAGGTATTTGAATAAATTTGAAACAAAAAAAAAAGCACAAGCATGTTTGTATAAATTTTAAACATTTAATTACTGATTTTGGTCTGGAATTCACTAAAAACCTTTTGCTACAATTTAGCACTTGATAAATTAATAACGGATATAAAAAAAAATGAGGCTTTGACAAAAGAAAAAAATCAAAGTATCAAAACATATGACAGCTTTGTTTGTATGACAATAGAATGCAAACAAAGGACTTGGGATCATTGATGAAAGGAAATCGAAATTACCCCATAACTGGAGAATGAATACATAAAACCTAATTTTTGTGAATAGAGTTTTAGAGAGTTTAATATAGATTTAAAATAAAATCCAGAATTATAAGTTTTAATATTTTGATCAATTTTCTGCATTTTAAATGCCCTTGATCTCATACAGTCGCCCCTCCCCATTATTCTTCGTGTTGTGCCCTGCGCGAAATAGTTGTCATATGTGTGTAGCTTGGTGGAAAAAAAGGTTGAGTACCCCTGCTCGAAAACAATGTTTTTATTTTTTTCTTTAGAGCTTTTAACATGAATTTTGAGAACCGGATACTTGATTATAAACTGATTAACTGTCTTAAATTTTTCGCAGCACATTAATTTTTATAAAAAAAAATTTAAGTTTTGAATAATGTAAAAGCTCAATATTACTTAAAATTTAAAACAGTTTAATAAATATCAACATTGAAAACTCAAATATTTCATATTTAACGCTGTTTTATTCTGACTACAATCATATGGCTCTATTCCTAATATTTTTAAAACAAACCCCCTCCCCTTCCCCCCCCACACACTTCCAAGTATTGGGCAATTTAATAGCTTTCATAGCACAAGGACTAGAATTAATAAGTCTTGCCAACTAATTCTATTTTCTAAATATTGTATTGGAACATATATTCTCTACACTTTATGCAGAAGGGAAAGCATTAACTAACATGAATTTATTAGAAGACAATATTACTATTTTGAGGTTTTGCAGCAATGACATTTGACTGCAATGTAATTAAAAGCTTGTTTTTAATAAAAAAAAAAATTTATAAAATGAAATTACAGTTTTATAGTTTACCTTTTTGAACTGTCACATTTGCAAAAGTAAAATTCCAAGCACCTTTAGAATCGGTAACATTCAATCTGCAAAAAAAATAAAGATATTCATGGTCATTAAAAAAAAAAAAAAAGAGAATAAAAAGAAAATCAAGGAATTGAATAAGAAAAATTATAATAATGCAAGATAATCAGATAAAATAACCCCAAAATATATTTTTAAAACATACTGCAAAAAGATGAATCTATTATTCTTTAAAATGACTTCAAATGTTTCATTTTTGAGGTAAACAAGATAAATGTTGTCTTGTCTGCTTACCACCTAGAACTTCTTTAGAAAAATGTTAATATTATGGATAACATCCCTGAATTCTCATAGTGAATAATCTAAATTATTGGATTTAATCACACACAAAAAAAGGGGGGGGGATTTTTTGGTACTTATTGGTACAAGGACCATGAATCCAAACAAATCCCAACACTCCAAATTTTGACTTGCATTGAAGTGCTAATATTATACATAAGCAACACGAGTTTCAAAAGTTATCAATTTGTTATAGTGGTTTGTTTTAATTAAGTCTTCCTTTTTCTTTTTGTTATACTGCTGTCTTATTGGTTAAATGCATCAGGAAGTAAAACAGAGCAACATGCAGAAATTGTGCCAAATTCTGGCTTACATGAGCAGCTAAATAAATAAATTTGATGAAACTCCACTATAACATAACTTTTATCAGATAATATTGCCAATGCTCATGTTGGTGACAACTTGGATAAGTGAATATAAACCCATGGTCCCTATAACCAATACATAACAATATTTCTTTATCTGTTCTATTTTCAAACATTTACAGGTACTTTTAAAAAATTTTAATTAAGATCTGAAAACCCAAATACAGCACAGTTAAAAGGATAAGAAAAATACATTCAACAACTGGAGAAAAAAATAAGGCAAAATTTACTAGCACTTTTGTAAATACATATTTTTTGTAATTTTGAAATAAAACAAAAAAGTTAACAATCTTTGTAAAGTATGAAAGAAGGCAAAAATAAAACTATTATTTTCTACAGAAAAATGTTTCTGCCCTATCAGATCATTGATCATTATTCGGTGAACAGTGCATAAAAATAAAATTCTGGAAAAAAAATTATATTTGGAGGATTTTTCACAGAGCATTTTGTTTCAATAATTTCATTCCCTTAATAAATTCTGGTTGCAAGTAATATACACATAAAAGTGACAGTTAATGGAGTATTTAAGAAACTATAAAATATACAATGTGATGAATTCACAATTGTCTATTTTTTTATATATATATTTTCAATAAGTGCATCAGACACATCTTATTTTCATTAACTATTAAAATAACTAAACTGCTTTATGAAAACCAAGCGGCCTGTCAGAATCCTTGAGTGTCAATCACTGGACCAGACCCTTATTTTCAAAATGGGGGAGGGGGGGGATAGAATTTCTTTCTTGCTTATATACATTAAAAAATGTTGTTGTTTTTTACCTCTTCTGTCATGTGCAATTTTTGAGTTACGATAAACAGAGTTTGTTTTAGAGTTATGTTTTATAAAAACTTGTGATGTTTCATAAATTTAAGTAGCATTCTTTGGTATGAAATACTTATGATTTCTTTTATTTTTGCAAAATGAAAAAGAACAAATTCATTTTTTTTATGTTGTTAAAAGAATATCAATAGCTAAGAAACCATATACAATATTTCCAAATACTTGAAATTAATTACTCCACTAGTTTTTATGACAGTAAAACTGCTATTAAGTGCACTTTTAAATTTTAATGTACATTACATATACAAAAGCTGACGTCCATAATTTCTTTAAATTGTAAGGAAATTTGTTATAACATTTTAGTTAGGAGTATAGAACACTTTTTAGGTGAACATGTTATTTTAAAACATTGCACAAAATTCTTTGAATTTTTAAAAAAACATGAATCTGAGTTATTGGCAGTTCCGCATTTCTTTCATTAATGTATACTATTTTACTAATTTCATAAAAAATTATGAGGTAAATTTAATTTTTTTGGTAAAAACTTTGGTTTATATTATATTTAAAAAAAATTAAATTTAAATATTTGAAAAACAATACTAATTCTTTAAGTTAATGTGAATATGTGATTCAAAATGATTGAAAATATATTTTGAACTTAGACCTGACACATGTTTTTACTAATGCTCTAATTTCTACATTAAACATACTTCATCTAAAATACAATATAAGTGTTACAAACAATTTTTTGACTGCAACTTTAAAGGCTTAGAAATAGATAAATAACACAGATATTTTCATTTTTTTTTAACTATACCAATTAACATACAAAGGTTAAAATAAGAAATATAAAAACAAAAAATATGCAATATTTCTTTCATTTTCTCTTTTTATAAATCTCTTCTTGATGTTATATATAATTGATCAAATTTTTAAATACAAGAAAAATATTTGAAGTACATGAAATCTTCCAGAGTAGGTTCCACTCAAAAACTGCATTCACTAGTGATTCTGTAAATTTACAAGCTCATTTTGATATTATGATGAATTTCAAATAAAGATATATATCTTGTACCAAATAAAAATTAATACTTATATTAAGTGTTTAGTCAATTTCATTTACACAATTAAATTTGTTTAATAAATTTTTGGTCATATAAGTATATATAATTATGGAACATATTTCTTTAGAACACAGGGGTCCCCAACCTTTTTGTCTCTATGAGCACATTCTGAAATATTTGTTGGATGGCAGGCACCATTTATTTTTTCAAAGTTAATTTATAGTTGAATAGAGCTAATACAAGCACATAATGTACAAAAAGTATTTAATTCCAAAAATAAAATTTAACATATAAAAATTGTTTTTAATCCTGTGAAAAATAATTACTAAGTAATGCATACAAAATCTACAAAGTATAAAAATTCTTTATAAAAATTACAAATCTCAAAGTCATTGCATTTCATCTGCTATTGCTTTGTAGTTAGGTGAGCATTCTTCAAGGTCGTTATCAGTAAGTCGTGATTTGTGCTTTGATTTTATTATAATCATTGTCAAAAATAATGACTCAACAAGAATGTTCCACACCAGAAGCGAGACTCAGTGTTATAGTATTCTATATGTAGAGACGTAGCTATTCTATATGAGATTTTTATACTGCATGTTTAAAACTATTAAATTAATAATTTTTTTATCGTCCAATTTGGCAACCTTGCTCTTGAGATGAACCAGTTCATTTCATTTTAGATATGAGGAATTAGGTAGGTGAAAGCACAAGGAAAAAAGATCAGTTGAATTTCACTTTGTGTTGGTGTCTGTGTTGGATGCAGTTCCTATTTCATTAAATAATAAGAGAAAGTTTTCAAATAGAATTTTATTGAAAATTAGAACATTTTTAAAATGATTGCACAGTGATGAGCACACGTTAAACAATCAAGTGCCATGGCACTTGCGAGCATAGAAATTGGGAACCCTACTTTAGAATATGAGGAAACTGTAATGTGATGTTTAGCTAGTAAAATGTGCTCATAGTTATAGGATATATTTTCTCATGCCATGTGATAACCACAAGAGCACCATCTATCACAATGTTATTGATGGTCAATGTGTTTAATGGTAAGCAATGGCTGATGAATTTTTTAATAGTGAAAAAGTTATTAAAAAAAAATTAGTTTCACTTGAGAATAAATTATTTTCACATATAATAATGTCTGCAGCAATCTGCAAAAAAAATTTGTAATTCAAAATTAAATTAATGTTTAACACAAACCAAAATCTATATTCAGTACTAATTGAGATCCAAAAGATATGCAAGAAATGATGTTTTACAAAACCTGTCAAGAGCAAACACAAACAAATTTAGAAAACATTTAAAAATAGTTTTCAAATAAAAAAATAACAAACTACTGACATACAACTATTTTTCATAATGAATTACTTTATTTTTTTAGACCGGTGGTCTTCCAAACTGTGTTCCAATGGACCATGGGGTTTCACGAATCACAAAATATAAAAAATTATTAAAAATTTGCCAGTCTTGTCGGTTTCAGAATGTAAACCTTTCCACGCAAATTGGGTTTTTATGTTGACCTCCCTTAACTCAAATATATATACAGAGTTATTGTACTGATGCAACAACCATTCTGGTGTTTACATAACCGTTGTTATTTCTTTTCAGTAAGTATATGCCTTGATTTTATAGGTTGTATATTTGATCTGTTACATAAAAAACTGTATAGTTAAAAATTATCATGCACATCCTTCCCATTGATATTTAAATCTTGCATATGCCACAGTTAATAAAAGATAATGATCTCAGTGAACCCAAAATGACTACACTTAATAAACAATTTATAAATCATCTACAATGTAATTATATTATGTAATATCTTATTTAATTACTTAAAATATCTATATCATTATATTCAAAGTAAAAACATATTGCAGATGTTTATTACTGAAAAACAATAATATACTATAAATAAAACACATATACAAATAACCAAGCATGTGTAAGTCTTTGTACAATGCTTATGGGATCTCACAAAATTTTTATACAAAAAAAGGGGTCACAACCCCTAAAAATTTTAGAACCCTTGGTTTAGACTATGTACTTTATTAGGATATATTGAAAACATTCAACGCTTTGAACACTAGGAAAGAATTTTTTTAAAAAGCATGAAAATTCAAAACAAAAAATATACACAAAAGTTTTGAAGAACTTAACACTTACTTCATACAAAAAAAAAAAAAAAAAAAACTAAAATATTGCAAGAATATAATTGGAAAATAAGCAAATATTTTTTATTGATTGTATATTTATGTAAGTAAAGGGAAAAAATTCTTGGAAATAAAAACAAAGAAAAAATGCTGATTAAATAAATAAAACTAATATTATTGTATCCCCCAACTACCTTTCAATTTTCAGTTAAATTATTTGTGACATTTTTTTTATTATTATTTCATAGGTAAAAATAGGTTAACTATTCATTAAGAGCATGTATTTTTACTGAAAGCTCATTCTTCCTAAATTCTTAGTTTTTAATGTATATAATAAATGGAAATATGCATAGAATATTACCAGAACGTAGTCTGAAGCATTAGAATATATTTCAGACTGTTGAGAGCACAGTATTTTTATAAAAGCAACTAAATATTTTGATTAGAATGATATCCAAATTGAGTTTAACCTGTACATACATTAGTGAAAGCATACTTTGAAAAGAAACTGATAAAAATGTAAAGCTTTGAAGATTGGAATTAAGTATTTATTAAGAAAACAATATTAGCAACCTTATTAAAATGTAGAAGAAAATTTAGAGAGCACAATCGGATAGTTGGACTTCAAAAGAAGGAACAGTTATGAAAGTAACATATAAGTTGCAGTGCTGCTAAATATCTTACTTTTCACTGAAAAAAAAAATACTTAAAAATATAAAAATGTTATAAGTTTTAATCAAAAATATAACTCACTTAAAACGATAAAGCCCAGGAATTAAATTTTTTAGCTGCAAAGTTGGTGTTTCATTAAGTTGCACAGAATATCCTATTGGTACTTCTAAAACTTCCCACTGATATCTCACAATTTTATCATCATCTGTACTAACTGAAAAGTACAAAAAAAAAAAAAAAAATTATGATTTTGTTAATTGTATTAAATATACAACTTATTTTTAAAAATATTCAAATTAGTGTTAATTAGTATGTTTAAATTACCTAAAATACAAAAATCGCAATATTAAAACATCTATTGTATCAAATTTTTAAATCATTCAGACTTAAAGTACTCAAATAGATACAGTGAAAAATATGAATTATGATTGAATATACAGGGCATAACTGTTTCTTTTAGGACACAGATGAGTTCTAAGCTATAATTTAAAGTTATTTAGGTACCTTATTGAAATGCATTTAAATATTTCTATTGTTTTCATGTTTTGTATTTAACACATCTTATTCAATAAAAAGAATGCTTTAATTAACTTTAAAGCAATGTTTACAAATATATTTTATGTTGTAACTTTTTTATACTGAGTGTAATAAACAGGTAAAAAAAAGCTGTAAATTTTATCAAATTTACAGCTTTTATTATTTACCAATTTACAGCTTATTTATTTACACCATTTATACAAATGGTGTTTCATTGAAGTTTTGAACTTTAATTTTAAAAAATTATAAATATGATTACATTGGTATAGATAGTCACAGATACAGATGTCATTTTCTAAAGGATAGGAAAATGTTAATCTAGATGTCAATGAAAGACAAGAATAATGAAGGTTGCCTTTAAATAAAATAATTTTCTGTTTGTTTAACACAGTGATGTCTTTATAAGAATTTATTCTGTGAATAAATATTCTAACACTTGTAAAAATTTATTTGAAAATCAAAAAACATAAGCTTTTTTAATAACAGAAAAATGTTTTCATTAAAGATATATTTCTTATTAAAAATAAAATTCATTAACTACCATACATAAATTCTTCTGTCAAACTTTCCTACATAAGTATTTTTTGAAAATGACAAAAGATGTTTAAGTTCAACAAATTATCACATTCTGATGCACTTATTTGAGAATAGTTTTTTAAAAAAGTTTTTTTTTTTTTACATTCATAACCATTTTCAAATATTATTTCATTAATCAAAATGATCATTTTGGGAAGAAAAAAAATTAAGACAAAATACATATAACACTTACAAGAACCATCAAGGACAGTGTCTTTGTTAGGCAGTTTAACAGTTACATTTGATGGCTGAATAATGGCAACAGGGGGTTTATTTTCCCGTTCAGCTAAACAAATACATTTTTTGATGAACATTTTAATAACCATAAAAGTAAATGCAATAAAAAAAATATCTAAGAAATTAATTAATTTTTACATACACTATTGGAACAAAAAAATTTTAGTCAAATTATTTAGAATAAAAAGTTAATAATTATATAGTAAATAGTTCTAACTTGAAATTAATTACAACAGGTATCACAAAGAAAAATTTCTGATGGAGAACTTTAGATTTCAATGATTATACTTAATATGAAAAGAAATTAGTTTTTAAACTTAAAAAAAGGGAAGAGAAGAGGATTTTCATGAATTCTTTAAAAGGCAAATCAATAATAAAAGGATTAAAAAACTTCCAAGATTTGTATTCAACTACAAATTTACGGGATAGAAAGCAACAGTCATGCCAGAAATACTTCATTAAGAAAATATTTTTAATAAGTTTCAGAAATTATTTTTTTTCAGACTTCATGAAAATTAAATCTTAAATCTAATTTCTGTTTTAGTGAAAATAAATAACCTTTTAATGATTTTATTCAGTTAAAATTCTTTGTAAGAAATGAATTCTGGTTAAATAAAAACATACAAAAATTTGTTTACTCAAAAAAGTCCTTTTACTTCATGCAAGATTACATTAAATTTTCAATAATAAATTTGCTGAAGTATTATCTAAATTCCAGTTAAACAAAATTTCTATAAAAGATATTAAAATTTATACAATGGTGGAGAAATCTGCATTATTAATTCTTTATATGCATGGAACTAAAACTCTTACAACATCCTACTGCATCTTTTTTAAGTGTGCTTTTTTGGTATGATTCTCATGAAAACTTAAAATACCATATTGCTTTCAAAAATTGTATCATTCAATTCATTAAAAAGATAGATACGATATATTCAATTGATATGATATGTACACAGATCACCTTTTCGATTTTTTCAAATGGCTACAAAGAATATGACTAAAATAAATAATGAAATAAAATACACAACCAAAAAACCACAGATTTAAACTATAATATAAGAAGTTGACTTTCATTGACAATGGTTTAATAAATCAAGTCAAAAAATAGTTACACAACACAAAGAATATTTATTTTACTGCTATATCCTATTATTTGCTTTTGAAAATACATTTCAAAAATACAAGCAATTAATTCCATAATTATGGAAATAAAGGAAAACATTAAAAATTAAAGTTGAATTATTTTAGAAAATATATTTGTAAAGCAACAATTTTAAAGCTTACATTTGTATCAAAAACAAATAAATGAATAAAAAAAAAAAAAATATGCAAATTTTTCTGTTACTACCAGAAAAATTTTTAAAAAATAAGTTAAGCATTAAAAATCCAATTTTCTTATCTTAATAACCCATAGAATTTAAGAGTTAAAAATCTTTTATAACACAGCTAATCAAAGCTAATATAAAATTAATACTGCATACATACGAGGTAAAACTGTAACATTAACCATGGCTTCTCCAAAAGCATTGTCTGCAGTAACAAAAACTTTAAAAGTATACAGTCCTGCTCTTAGCTAAACAGAAATAAAAATGTAGAATTAATAAATGATGTTATTTGAATATATATGAAATCTATATCTTTCTCATTTTGGTTAACATATACTTATTAAGCAGATACATGAGAAATATGCACTATTTAAAATAATAATAGATAACAGAAAAGCAAAAAGAATGTAAATTTTAATTAAGAGCATTTTAAAATTAGAACTCGCATCTGTTAACACAAATTTGTGAATTTATTCAATTGTACTTAACATTGTACAAAATTTTTCAATTTGAAAAATAAATGGAACTTAAACCATTTTAAACAGCATATTCTAATGATAAATTTTAATAAATAGCTGAAACTAATTTAAATGAAACTTAGAAAGAAAAACTAAAAAAGAGAAATTTTAATATACATTAAAAAAAGATATACTGAAATTTATTTTTACATCCCAAAATATTGTACTTAAAAACTTGATATTCTGGTGGAAAGTTGTAACACACCTAAAATAGAGTTTGACAATATGAAGGTCAGTTTGACAATCTGTCAAACTCCAGAAAGTAAAGCATTTTTTTGTCAGTTACGTAATTATTATAATAAAATCCTTCATCTTAATATGTTCCATGCCATGCTTGTGGATTTCAAATACAGTCTACTAATCATTCATAAGATTTCAACAAGAAAACAAAAATATTTAGGAAGATGTTTTCAAAGTGATTAGTAAGTATATATATTATCCATATAGACTTAACATCATCTTGAACTACTAAAACAAAGATTTAAAAAAAACTATCCAAAAACCTTATATTAAGGCACATCTAGAGTGCTTCTTTTAACCACTTGCATGGGCAAAAAAAAAAATCACTGAAGCGTGTACCATAATGGTCCAGTATAACTGGCTGGGAGGCATCACGCAGTGTGCAATGCCTCAGAGAAATCAGAAATAGATTTATACTTTCTAAAAAAATTTATTGTTAACCTAGAACTTTTTATAGTTGGTTTCGGAGTGGAAAAATTATTTCATCAAAGTCACTATCACTACCATTGTGTTTTCTTTTTCTATTCGTCGAAATGATGTCGTAAAAGTCACTTTTGCTTTCCATTTTAGAATATGGGTTAAATATTTATAACTATATGCTATGCAGTGCACTGATGATCTGTTCTCTGACAACAATTCCACCTGACGTGTCATGCATGTCATTTTTGTTTCTGTAACAATTCCATGACGACATACATACCACCTCATCGGCGATTCTGTGACAAAAGAATTATGACGTGCGTGGCATGTCTTTCCAGTGCAAGTGGTTAATGACTAAAATTTAAGAAGTATTAAAATATAATCCACTTAATAGTCTCGCTTTTTTCAAATGTGACAAATAGCATAATATAATTTGTTTGATAGAGCCCATTTCTAACATTGCTTAGTGTAGATTGTTCATGGGCAGAATGGATTATTCAATAGTTCTGGATAGGAAAGTCAATATTATAAATATAATTTCACAGAGTATATTATTTGACACATTCTAAATAAATGTACGCTACTTTGAAATTGAGATGATGCTCCAAGTTCTAAAAATTATCACTCATGTTAAAAACTTGCAACCCAATTTACGAGAAGAGAGAGAGCTTATTAGTGAACATTTATAATCAACGAAAACATTTTTAGTGCTAAAAAAAATCTTTACTTGGGACATTTACATTATTTTATTGAACTTGAAACTGTGAACTTGAATGTTTTTAAAAATAATTGTCCTAGCTATCGAACTTGGTAAATTACATACATCAAGCATTTATTAATGAAACAAAACTGTTCTCAAATAAACTGAAATTTTCCCTTAAAAAAACTATTAAATAATATAGGGCTTATTTCCTTTTCTTGAAGATGATATAATTTTAAGCAAAAATCCATTAATTCTAATATGTGATCACACATTTCAAATCCTTCTCTGGAAAACTCTTTAAATATATATACATTTATCTCTAACTATTTAAGTTATTTCAAACTACTAATTCTTAAATTGTTCTAAGCAGTTTGCAATAGTAAAAAATAAATTATCTTGCATGAAATTAATCAATTGCATTAATTAATTAAACATTTCTTCAATCAGTGAATTAAAATAAAAACATTTACAGACAATTTAAAACATTTTCTTTATGCCAAACGAACACTCTTGTGACATATCAGTTCATTTTATTCAGAGAATTTCATAAAATAGGCATTTAAAAATTCAGCAAGAAAATATTTATTAACAGAAGTTAATACTTTTAACCGACACTTGACAAAATTATACACTGATCAATTAAACTGTTTAAATTTTAAAAAATAATCTTAACATTATTATTCACAAACACAAGATTTAATATGAAATGTAATGGAAAAAAATCACAGAAAGAATTTGTGAAAGCTTTATAACTTTCTATAACACTAATGTGTTGAGTTCATTTATCAAACATATATATATCATTCAATAAAATTAACCACAGATGTGGATTTGAGTTAAATAAAATTTGCAGTATGATAGGTTCTATGACCTATTGAGCCATCAGAAACATGTTTCAACATATTTTTTTGGTGAAAATTTTATAAACATTAATTCCTGTTTTAAAACAGTTTACAGTGTGTGATGTATCTTATGTTTAACACACAAGTACAATCTTTTAACAATTTAATCTTAAAGTAAAAAAAATTCATTAAATGTATTAACTGATTTTTTTTTTTTTAGAGAAAGAAATACAAAGATACAGTTACATTTTTTTCAGTTTTGACCATTTTAAAAACATAAAAAAGATGTCCTAGTAAAGCTAAATAAATAATTATGAACAAAAATAAAAACAGATAAGAATTTTACATAATTCAGTTTTAAAAAAAATGAGTCATTAGCAATTTTTAGTTAGAAGAGATGCTGACAAGCATACCAGAGTGAAATGACAAATTGCAAAAAATAATTCCAGAATGGATTTTAAAAAACTAAATAAGAGAGTTAACAAAAAATGGTTTCAGAATAAAAATTCCAACATTTTAAAAAAATTATACATTTTCCCCCAAAAAATTTATTTTAGCCAGAATTATTTTACAATGGAATATTAATTTATACTAATCCATACAGTTCAAAAAGATTACACACATTTAAACAAAAAATCAGAAAAGCTTACTGCACCTTTGAAAGTTTTAAACTCTTTGTATTTTGATCTTGCATAGTACCAGTCTCATCACCTTCAGGATGAGAAATCAGTGTCCATTCATACTTATAATTTTCACTTCCACCTTTAAATAAAAATTATTTATGTAAATGTAATATAAAATTTTCAATATCAAATATAAAGGTAAATCAATGATGCTTTTAATCTAATTTAGCAGCAAATTTATTAATGAGTTTATATGAATTTTAATTTTGTAAAAAAAATAAAATACCTTTTATTGTAATTTTTTTCTTACACAAAGAATACAGACATTTCTTTGAAATATTTTAGTAAAAAAAAAGTAACCTACAACTGCAATTTGAATAACATGCAACATACCATAATCTAAATCAAAGGTTGAAAAATTTTTTTCATCTCATAGACCCCTCTCCCCCTTGTAATGTTTTTCAGTTTGGGGTACACCTCTACTTATACAATAATGAACTTTTGCAAATTTATCAACTTAAATCTCTTTTTGACAGCTGGTATAGGGCTACTTACTTTTAAAGATTCAAATTTCTTAACATAGTGAAGTATAGTGTTTAAAACTTAACACATGTTAATTAAATGAAAATTTAATTGATACATAAAATAACTGAGCAAGAAACAAATGCTTTTAATGGGAGAAATGAATCTAGTACTTTTAACAACGAATTTTCAGCAATTGGCATCAATCTAGTCAGGTTTAACTCTATCCCCTCTGTTAGTAATGTCCAGTCTTTCTTTTTTGTTTTGGAGATTGGCAACTGTGCTGAAACTCCTTCTCACTAGGAAAAGCAATTAAAAACTTTTTCAAGATATTCCATAATTTGGGAAAAATAACAGGTACATCCTTTTAAAGCCAAAACTGCTGACATCCGTTTCTAAACTGTACTTTAAGATTTTCATTAGTGCCTATTCTGATAGGTTTTTTTTTTTCCAATGTCACCCAAAGCATTCTCAAACTTAGTTTCAAAATATGAATAAAAAGCAATTAAATGTTGAATATAGGTTAAAACATTTTCTTAGCAGATTGTGACAAATTGAGAAACTGGGAAAATTCACGATGTCCAATATTATACTCCTTAAGCTTAATTCTGGCAAGAAACACTGAAATGATGGTCCTTGTTTTAATTAAATTTATGCTATTGCCTTGTAACAGCACATTAACTTCATTAAATTTTGTAAACAAATCTGCTAAATAGGTAAATCTGGTTTCCACTTGATTAAATTTTCTTTTGAAATTAAAAGTTACTATCTGGTTTTATAAGAAGCCACCATCATAGACCCCCATTAACACCTCAAAAACTCCAAAATTATTTTTTCACTGACATCAACCCCTTGAAGGTAATCATAGACCCCCTGGGATAGATAGACCGCTTTGGGAATCACTGATCTAAAGGTATAAACAGATTTCAGAAGTAAAATAAATAAATTTTAGATCAAAATTATATCCTACATACAAAGGAGAATAAATCTTACTTCAATGTTATATATCATTTTCTTAAATTAACCAGAAATTTATTTTTTCCAATTTGTTTACTTATTGCAAGTGTTGCAACACCTACTATACATTTCTGTGTATAAAAAGATAATTTTTAGAACTTCTTTTAAGTTAAAAGTAAGGGGGTTGGCTTTTATGAGGATTTGCTGATCTCAGGGGGAAAAAAAGTAGCTTAGGAATAATAGTTTTTTTTAACATTTTCCATCAGCCATACACAAGATATTCTAATTTTTTAGTTCTTTAGGTGTTTTAAATTGAATTTTTATTCTAAATGGGAAAAAAAACCCACAAATTCCTTCAGAGTCAGTGTCTGAATCCAAGTTTTCAAATAGTTCATAAAATTTCCATTTACTTATTGGAATGTTTAAATGCATATGATCATAATGTAGCAAGTTTCTCCTCCAAGGCATGAAACAAAGATCAATGGTTGCAAGACGTATAAAAAATTTTCTTCTCATTCATTTTCCAAAAAAAAAAAAAAAAAAGACATAGTAAGCATAACCAGCATGGAGAGCGCACAAGATAACAAATGAATGGAAAAAATATGCCAGCTGCTAATAGGGTTTTTCCACATATAAAATAAATATCATTGGCTTTTGGTGTTTTATTTACATCAATTTCATTGGGAAAAAATATTTCATCTGTTTAGAAACATCATGTTTGAAAATTACAGGGTCCCCCCCAATTTGGTTAATATATGAGTTTTGAATTTTGGGTAAGATTTTGAAAAAATAAAAATGCACTTTCAGCTTATATTTGGAAATATAAGGTAGTTTGTATGTTAATTATAATGAAAATAGAAAAATATAATTTTACACAGGAAAAGATCAAATGTGAACCAAAATAAACAAGGATGTATAGTACAAACAAATTCTTTAGCAAGTACTTAAAATCAATAAATTAAATTACTCCAACTTATTCATTTTATGAATCCATAAATAGAAGTCAATATTACATTATTAACTTGAACCATCATTTGATATAAAAATGATTAATTTATTAAGTGCACAATAAACTCAATGATTTTTTAAGGCTTTTTCTCTTTATAACTGTATATATTTTGGTATTGTTCAATATGATCACACACAATAAATCATTTCCAATCAATTTACTATGCATAAATGTAATTAGCAAAATAATGCTATTATATATCCTGTATAAAAGAATAGAAAAAGCATGGATCCATTCTTGTATAATACACAGATCAGTATACTATCCAGTTTTATGAATACAGCATCCTATTAACCTAAAATTTATGATTTCATAATTTCTTATATTTAATTTTTTTCACCAATTACACAGACAGCAAAAAAAAAAAAAAATCCACTTTAAATTTCAGTGATTAGATATATATTAGTGCTAACCATAATCAAGTATTGCTAATATTTAAAGAATAAATACCTAACAAAAAATGATCTCAAAATTATTCAACAGCAATTTCGACAAAATATTATCAAATACCTCACATTAACTTTCATAGAAAACTCCCTGAATATTCATCTCTTCATTAAAACACTCTATTACTTTTTTAAAAAAATTACTAAAATTTACAAAAAAAACATAATTAATGATAGCAGGATAATCAACCAAAACAACTACATCTTATAACTTTTACTCATAAAATAATTATCATACAAAATATTAAATATTAAAGAATTAAAAAGATTTTTTGACTTCACTTAATACTACCATATCAATAACCATCCATCAAGAATATACCAGAAATTCTCATGAAATTATAGTACTTTAATATTCAAACAAATTATGAATACCTTCAGGCTGCTTTAAGGCATAAGCAGAGAGAGTTACTTCATTATCTGGCAACTGCAATGTAACATTATCACCAGCAGATACAACAAGCAGATGCACAGGAGAAGCAGTTGTTGATAATTTATCTGTAACATTTTTTCTTGGAGAAAGGTCCTTAAAAATACACAATATAAAATGTAATAAAAAATTGTATATAATAAAATTAATATAGCTATCAAAAATAATTCTTGCAAAATTAACAGTCTTTTGAAGCTGGTTTAAAAGTTTGCACATATTTATATGTATTAAAAGAGTAAAATTATAAGATTTTTATTAAAAAAAAATAATACAGTTCAGTCAAGTATTAAAAAATAATCACAATTTCCATATACAACACAAGCTGTTTTTTTTTTTTTAAATTTATAAAATAATTGCACACAAAAAATTACCTGTTTCAGACCAAAGGAATTAAAATTCAAAAATTTTGTTTATTAATATAGTTGTAGAGTTGTTAGTCAAAGTCACATAAAATTTCTTACAATTTATAAAGCTGTCTTCATCAAATGTTACACAGAAAAATCCAAACTTGGATCCTTATATAAAAAAAATGTCTTGATATAAAATCATATGGTTATAAGCATTTATATATACATATATATATATCATATTTACCTTTACTTCCTAAAATTTAAGAACATTTCATATGTGCAATTCTTTATAACATTTGTTTAAAAGTTAAAAAAATATATCAGTTTAGTTTTATAATATAAATGATATTTTTGTATGCAAGTATAAAACAAATTTAAAAGGAAAAATAATACTGCTTCAAACAGAAATTAGCAATATAGTAAAATAGGTTGGTATGTATATGATAATGAAGTCAGAATGTATGTTAGGGCATTTTCTTTCTTTTCCTTGAAAAATTGTGTAGAGTTTAGGTCCTATACATTGACATTAGACGAAGGAAGGAGTATCAATATTATGAAATTTATTATACTTTAAATAATTGCATAAGTTGAAAAGATTAATCTTAAACAATAGTTTTTTAAATGCCTCTTAATTTCTTGAAAATTTTCACAATAGTTAGTATAAACCCATATAAACACTATTTTAAGAATCTAATCTAATAATATTTAAAAATTGTTAACCTAATGCTCAAAATCTAAACAAAAAAATTTAAGTGTAATACTTAGAATTATATTTCCAGCTCATAGAAATTAATTTTTAGAATAAATGCTAAATAATATAATTTCAATAATATAACAGATTGAAATAATCAGGCATTACAAAAAGAATTATAGAATTCAAAATAACTTTTAGTATTTGCTTTCTAAATTATATAATAATCAAACTGCATTTATCTTCAAAAATAAATAAAAGAAAATGAAAAGTATTTATGGTAAAAAATCTTTACCTGATGAACAGTAGGTGGTAAAGCTGTTATTTGGAGATTAAAGTCTGTTGTAGAATGCTTCCGTATACAAATGCCTCGCATATCACGAACGTAACCACTAACACAATGACAAAATCCATTGCGAGCTCGACTATTCTTCAAAACACATTCTTCATACTGGAGGCATTCACCTGGAACACCATAAAGACAGGATTTTGGAGCAGGAGTGAAAAACGTTACAGCACTGGCATCTAATAATGATGGTTGAGTTTCCTTCAGGTCATCATCATTCGCAAAGTCAGTATAATCATCCTGAAATAACCTGAAATAAATTACATAATTGAATCACTTATTTAAAAAATATATGTATTATATTATGAACAAATTAATACATACATTATTCGTATCTCAAATCTCTTTTATACAGCTGTAATGAGAATTATGAATGTTATTAAGACCGCCCGCCCCCCCGGGTTTTTTCCATAAACCAGTTTAACAATGAAATTTCTATCAAAAATTGATTACAGGATGCAAGACATTTACAAAGTTTTCAGACTAAAACCTAGTGTTCTTTCAGTTAAATAGAAAAATTTTAATTTTAGATAAAAACAAGAATTTTAAATTTTTTTTTAATGTTGGACTGAAGACATAAAATAGTGAAAGAACTAGAAATTCCACCTTGGATTAGGTACTTTTAGATTTATTAATTAACAGATCCTATTACTTTTATTGTACATATGAAAGAATAACTAAGAAATAACAGGTACATGCACAACATTTTGAAATCCAGTCTCTTTTCCCAAAAAACAATTGTCAACGTGATTGTTTGTAATCAAAATTTTCCTAGACTGAATGATTTCAACTTGTGTGAGTGTTTTTAGTTAAATACATCTCAGTTAATGAGTTATATATTACTAATATATCAATTGTGTATTGATACTCTAAAAAGAAAACTATTTCTATCCAAAATATGCTGCATATAACTTAGCATGACCAGAGCAATTCATTTCAGATGAATGAAGTTTTGTTCAAGAAATGAAATACTACACAATTCAATAATATAGTAAATTGTAATTTAGTGGAAAATTACTTCATTACACTTTTCACAAATTATAGAAGTAAAATAAATTACAAAAACTTATCAAAATTAATTCCAAAATAAATTTTATTCATCAGAAATTTCTTACTTTACATTTCCAACATCAGTAAATTCAGTTCCATACAGATAATTTTCTCCTGAAAAACATAGATATTATAAAATAATATTGAAATATTTTAACTACCTCTAACAAAAAAAAAAAAAAAAAAAAAATAAAAAACAAAAAAAAAGGCTATTCACACACATGTGCACAAATAAAAACTTTAAAATTAACTAAAACTTAAAAGGATTTACATTATTCTAAAAAGATCAGAATAAAATTACTTAATTTAACATTAAAATTACAGTAATTGTAAAGAAGGCAACAAATAAACTTATTGAAAAAGTATGATGACATAGCTTTTTTTTTTTAACAAATAATCAATTTAAACCCAATTTATTTTGGATTATTTTTCAAAAATTTGAAGAAAGATATAAACAAAGGTACATTTACCTCCAATTTTTAGTCTTAGTGTCTGAGCTAGAGGAGAGTCATAGAGAGCTTAGTTACTTATCAACATTTTGATACATTACTATTATCAGTCAAATTGACATATTTTTCATATAATATATAGAAAAAATAATGTCACAAAAATTTTCAATACATATAGCAACAAAGAATTAAATTACATGCTTATTCATAGAATTCCTATCAAAGCTTGAAGAAGATTTTATAAACATTTCATCCGGGAGCAAGTTACAAAGTTCCATTTAATGGAAATACATGGGTAAACATAAAATATTTAAAGAATGCATATACAGTTGGACCTCTATATAACAAAGTTGCTAAATCCTGGAAAAAGTTCATTATATGGAAAATTCGTTATATAGAGGTTCATCTTTGAATATACTTTATAAACCACATAAAACAAATTTTAAATTCATAGACACTACATATTAAAAAAAAGAATTTATATTCACAACTTTTTAAAAATTAATATATGTTTATTTTTTATATCTTACTCATCAAAAAAGAAAGAAAAACTGCAAGGAAATCTAAAAAGAATGTTGAAGAATTCACTGTATTTTCAATATTAAGAAAATAATTTTATACAAAAAATTAATGAATGTTAAGGACATTTTATAATTTAAAGCATACAAATAATATTAAACATACATTATTTTATAATTAGAACACGGGCACACGGGATAACTCCACTGAGGGTGAAAGAGGATATCGAAGATGTTTCTAGAGAACTGGACAATGGGGGTTAAAGGTTACACTTCTTGGATGAAACGCGTCCAGAACTATTGCTTTTGGCGAGTTAGGATCTAACAAAACCAGTTCAAGATTTATGACCACCATAAAATGTGTTAAAGAGAGAATAACTTGAAATTTTTTCAGAAATACTTTAAAAAAAAGGGAGAACAAAAATTGAATCATAAAAGAAAAAGTTTGTTATATAGAAAATGCACTTCGCTATAGAGAGGTTATTTTACGAAGAAAATCGTGAAATGTTTAAGGTTTTTGGAAAAAGTTTGCTATATAGAAAAATTCGCAAT
The DNA here is from genome assembly GCA_019973955.1 of Trichonephila inaurata madagascariensis. NCBI lineage: Eukaryota > Metazoa > Arthropoda > Arachnida > Araneae > Nephilidae > Trichonephila > Trichonephila inaurata. The sequence goes on from BMAV01000802.1 coordinate 55,009, forward strand.
ATAAAGGTTCATTACATAGAGGTTCGACTGTAATTCTCATTTATTCATTAAAAATAAATAAAACATCAGTATAATTGTGTACAACACAAAAAATACTGCAATAACAGTTCTAAAAGTTAGTGAAAAAGATAAGATGCTAAATATGCAAATTTGAATAACTATCTATTTTCTTAAAAAAAATCTATTTAGAATAACAAATGATGCAACATATTTACAAATGCATCTTATTAGAAAACATTTCTATTTTATTTATAAAAAATTCATAAAATATCCACACAAAAAAGTTCTTTATACAATATAAGTGGTGATCTTCAAATAAAACATAGGTATTTTAACAGATTTCACTTCTAAATTTTAATTCCAGAGATATTTATACAACTATATTTGATTTTTATAAACTACAGCTTATGAAGAACACATTTTTAAAATTACAGCCTAATATATATATTCCAGATGTAAAGGGAAGATTCCTTCATAACAAACATATTTGTACAGGCAATTTAATTACTTTAAAGAATAATGCGAAGCTATGTAGAATAAAGTTAGTAGTATAAAAAATAAGTTATAGAGTAGGTGATGTGTTTTCACATTATTTCATGCATATAATTAGCATATTTTATTCACTAACAATGAATTAATACATAGCATGAAAAATTCAAAATGCAAGTTATTCTACTATTAAATGATGCTAAAGAATATAAAATGGTCAATGATAAATGTAACAGAAAATTTTAAAAATACGAAGTTTAATGAAGAAAAGTTTACCTTATTCAATGTTATGTGTAGCCTGTACGCAATTGTGTAAAATTTAAAAGCTAGCATAAGAAAGTAAATAACTTACCTGGTATTCGAACAATCACCATTAATGTATTTTGATATTTTTGTCCTCTTCTTTTAAGTGGTTTACAAAGTTTGTAACTATGACAATGAATTGTGAAGCAAAAGGCATTGTAAAGGAGAGCTATGTGACAATTATCAATTTCACAACATGCTCGGACACAGTCAGAATAACTTGCAGCATCCTTTATTCTTTTAAAGTGACCTGCACTAAAATTGCCATATGGAGTTGAATGAGGGAATATATTATTTGTAGAGGAGAAATCTATGCATGCAGAATGCAAGTCTAAAAAAGAAAGATACAAGAATTGTAGAAGTGTGCACAAATAAAGCGAAGAAAATGATTTTATTACAATTCTGAGCCACACACATTTAAAGAAAGAAAAATATACCATGTTGGAGAATATTTTAGAGAGAAAAGATTTCTATCACATGAGAAGGACATATTGTTAATAAACACAGAACTATGAAGTTACAAATGGACTATTGGCAAAGAACCTCATTCAAGTATCGAGTATACCAGAACTAGTACTCTACTCCAAATTTCCACACTACATCAATATGAGGACTTTTAACCTCGACAGATTTAATGTGTAATGGTTCCCAGTGGTGTAACGTACAACCCAGCATTGCGGGGGCAGAGTATTAGGGACCCAAAGCCTGACTGACACCAAGTACGTACCCTTTGCAAGATCCAGCTTGGGGTTCAAAGCCTGACTTTGCAGGGGGGTCTAATATTCTCCATTACACCACTGGTAGTTCCTCTAAACAGTGAGTCTTAATAGCACCAGAACTCAACCCAGCCACCCAGCCAGTATAGTGGTTAGTGATGCTGACTGCTGTGCTGTAGGGCCTGGGTTTGAATCCTGGAGAATGCATGGATGTTTGTAAATGTATAGTACCTTTGCAGCATTGGGGTACTCTAAATTATAGTATGCATAAACCTTAAGATTTGCTGATAACTCACACACAAGGCTTGTTATTTTTAAAAATTTCAAAGGAGGAAAAAAATCACAGCACATTTAAATGAAAATTTTACAAAGATTAAAAAGACAAGATTGTAAATGGGAGCTGCAACTTAGCTTTTTTTTTAATCCAACTGAATTAATTTAACAAATAGCTTCTTTCGTTGCCTTAATAATTTTCCTGAGTTATCTTAATCAAAATGTTTGTCTTTGCTACCTTTAGAAAATACGGTCCTCTTCCTGGTAGCTGTATGAGAATTCTATTAAAATATTTACTTTAAAATTTTATTTTTGTAAATGGTTTTTAAATCAAACATTACAAATGATTTTATTCTATTGGCAACAGACCTTGTAATTCTGAATTATGTACCTTGTAATTCAAATGAGGAAGATGACTCCTGAGTCGACACTCCACTCTCCTAACTTCCTTATCACCTCAACAAGAGGACTTTCAGCTTAGACAAATTAAATGTGCATCAGCCTTTTTATACAGCAGGTCATTGGTAGAACCAGTACTCAAATTTGGAACAATTTTCAAGAGCTCATGACCATGGCAACTCACCTATTATAATCTCACATTACAAACAAAAAAAAAATCCTGCTATTAAAAATATAGTACATCTACAAATACACATCCAGCAAAATTTTAAAAATGACAACCAGACAGATAGATCCCCCTTTACTTTCCAAACCCGGGGAAATTAAAAATCCTTTTCTAAATTTATGAAAATGTGTCAGTTTAATTATACTATTCTTGAAAGCAAAACTTCTACTGACAGAAATTTTTTATATTGCTGTTCAAAAGATCAAAGAGACCAATCAAGTCAATAAGTACATAAATTATCTAAAACCATTTTGGCAGAGATAAAAAAATTAACCTTCTCATAAGAAATACAAATATAAGAATGAGAAACCATTTTATGCAGAAAAGTAACATTCAATTAATAACCTAATAGAGCCATAAAAATTTATGATTGTAACAAGTCTGTATTCAAGACATTTCAATCATAGAAATTCAAAATTGGCTATCATTTTGGCGAAAGAAAAATTAATTAACACTACAAATAATAATTACAAAAATAATCAAGTATTTTATTTATCTCTAAAAAGTTGTTGCACATTCATATTCTTGGACTGAGCTGATCAATTGATTCCGAATTTTTGTAATTTGATAAAATCGGAATTAAAATAACCTTTGAATAATTATTATAAGTCATAATTATAAAATGCATATGTGTAATGAATGTTATTTTTCACATAATGTTTATATTTTTATATTACTGTAAAATCTGGCATATAATGCACACTGCCGCAAAACGTGTACTCACACTTTCAGGATGCATTTTTTAGTTTTTTGGTATATTCTCCGTGTAACGCGCACCTCCTATTTTATGAAGAAACCTGAAATATATGTGTGTAATGCTCTTATGCTTTTAAGTCAATTATTCAAGGTTTGTTTCAAACTTTAGAAAAATTAGTATACAGCTAGAACTACAACTCTTTAAGTTCAAAAGGAATGTCATTTCTCTTAAACAGAATTTGGATGGACGTAAAAGTCTATTTTCTTTTTTATAATCATCTCTATTTTTATTTTTATTTTTAAAGCTCTCATTTTTATACCAGACACATAATGTGCATCCATACATTTTGATCTTATTTTTTATGCTGAAAGTTTGCGTTATACATCGGATTTTATGGTATATTATTTTGTGTTTGTGTGTATTATTTACTTTTGCCTATCAGTTAGTTACTTAGTTAATAAATAAATATCACAGTGCTTTAATGACAAGGAGACTAAACAATATATATAGATTTCCATCAAAATAAAAAAGCAATTGTTTTACAGCAAAAAGAGGATGCACCTTTTAAATTGATTGTAAATTAACACTGGGGACTTTGAAGCTACATGAAGTCTATTGTGACAAACCTAAAAATTTAGAACTTTGATCAAGTGACAAGAACAACACACTTGACATGGCACCCTACTCTCCCAAGCTATACCAAAACTGGAATTTTGAATCAAAACCAGGACTTGACAGAAATAACACTAGTCACGAGTTCATTACCATGACCAATGAGGTAAACAGCCTTATATCTCCTAAAAGCGCATCATTTTAGCATATTAATTGAATGTAGAAATGAGAAGATTTGATTTAAAAAGGAAGAGATGTGGTATTTTCTATAACAAGAAAAATGGCATTCCTCAATAAACTATAATAAGAAAATTATCAATTATTTCTTGAAGAATACCTTAACAAAGTTTCATACATAATGATAATTTTATTATCCCAACTTCCTCGTTTATACTACTAATAAAATATTTGTAGAAATTTAAATATGATAGATATGCAAAATTTTATAGAATTATGTGTGTATACAGTTTCTAGTCTCTAGGAAATACTCCTGAATGTTTTGAATACTAAATATGACACATCAAAAAATTAGAAATGTTTGCATGAGCTAACAAAAAACTCTACAAAAATGTATAAATACAAAACTGGTAACATCAAACTATCTTAAGAATTAAAGAAACTTATTTTTCAAAAAAAAATTTAGAAACAAAGAAATTTTGGGAAGGGAGAGTTATTTCTGGTAAAGGCAATTCAATGTTTAATTAAGGAAGAAATCTTTGAAAAGACTTAACTCTCCAACTGTTTTGAATAGAAGAATCCATTTCTTTTGATCTGTACAAAAAATATCACAGGGAAATAGCATTTTAGTAATACTCTCAATCAACATTTTGGCAGACGAAAAAAAAAAAACTAGTATTTTAATATTTGCTTCAAACAAATACATATGTATGTATGTTCCTTTGACAAAATTTGATAAAAAATATTACTGGAAATGGATTTTTAAGTATTAAGAGTAGAAATTATAAAAAACAGGTACAATCTTGAATTTATCTCTTACACTTGAGTATGCTTAAGTGAAGAGGATGACATCAAAGGTAGACTTTTATTTCTTTATACACCATAACGCATAATAACTTTCAAAAATTCAATTATATTTAATACACATTTTCCATAATTTTTACATATATAGTCTTCAGAAACAGTGAGCTTGAACTCCTGATTTGCTACACTGCAGCTATATCTCTCAATTAAGTTTGTTTACAAAATTGAAAATCATTGTAATTGTTATTCAAGGAAGAACTTATAAGACAACTGTTTTTTCTTTGAACTCAAAATTTGCGTATTGACTTTCAAAATTCATAAATAAGTAAACTATTTTTAAAAAAGGTTAAAATATATTTCACACTTTAGAGGCTTAAAAAATTGTTTCTTTAAGTTTTACATTCAATGCCTTTAAAAAAAGATCATGCTGTTATTCTTTTTACTTGATCTTCTTTTGAAATTTGAAATTAATCTTGATATGCAAGTCTTATTTCAGATAAAAACAGATAAAAATTGAAAGTTACTCATTTAGATAATTGAAAGTAAACTGTTTTACACATAAGACTAGAAACAGAAGAATTATCCAAATCATCAGAAAATTAAATAAGTTTTCTTGAAAGTATCATTTATCTAATACTGTACACAACAAGATTAGTAAACTGTTAAAAAAACAAAATTTTGGGCTTTTGTTTCATGAAAATTAGACACTGTAATTTTCTCTTTTACACTTCAATCTGCTTTTTAAATGCCAAATTTAAATCTACTAATTTTCCATTTTTCAACCATTTTTACATTGTATGAGGTGAAAACCAATAAATTTGACTAAAGTACTGTTTAATGAGATATATATATATATCCACACTATTTATTAGATTGTAAGACTGGGTATAAGAAAAACATGAATTATTACCAAACTATATTAAAATGTCAATATATCCAAGTTCTAATAATCTATAAACTAAACTCAGTGGTGCAACAGCCTATGAGAATCAAGGCCTACTGTGTGTACAAGTTTTTGTGACCTTAGGCACTGAGGTGCATGAGCAGATGTTCCAGTCAGGAGGTCAATCGGATGCGAAACCCCCAGTGCTTAATTCCAAAGCAAGCTTGGTTCTCATTTATCAACCCACTGAAGGGATGGAAGGAAGAATCGACAAATAATTTACAACAGCTCAAATAAAGTTTTAAAGTATACATAAACATGTAATAAATTTATATATATTTCAAATATGTCTGAAATAGAACAACAATAAAATAAACCTTTTATGAAAGCTAAAATAATGGATACAAAAGAGAACAGTACAAGACATGAAAAGATATCAGACGAAAAATAGAACAAAAAAAAGGAATGAAATCATTTTAAAAAATCAAGTTACTTTTAAATTGATAGTTAATCAGTTAGAGCAATTGGCTTTTGTGCAGTAAAATGAAGAAAAAGATGATATAGATTACTCCATATGGCAATAATAAACGTAATGACTACAGATATGTTGATATATGAAAGCACTGCCAGGTAACGAATTTGAGTGAAATGTGATTCCTCATTGGAAAAATTCATTCAACATACAAAATAATACACTTAGCAATTTTTTTAATTTTAAATAAAACTTTTACAGTGAAAAATGTATTTGTATTAGTATGTAATGGCAGTCAGAAAAATTTGAAAAAAAGTGAAACTGCAAGATAATAAAAATGAAGAATTACATAAAAAATAACATGCTTTAACAGTATAATTTTATGATTTTTAAACTCATTCATATTTACTTTGAAACTTATAATACTATAATTTATATTTATACAACAATGCTTTCTACATATACCAAATTACCGAAGAACTTCAAAACTTAGCTTAATGTTTTTTGGTACTCGTACATTATACAATCAAACAGTTCATCAAATGAAAAAACATTGCCAAATGCTATAATATGTAGCCAAAAATGGAAAACTGTTCATATGCATGTGCAAACATAATACTTTTATTCTTGCATACAATGACAGTATTTGGCAATGTCTTTTGATCAGGTGATGTATTTTTGATTTTGTCAAATTGGTCACTGATATAAAACACAAGCACCATTTTTTTAAATTAAAGAAATCCAATGATAAAAAAAATAAAGTATAGTTAAGAAATTAAATACTCTACCTGAAAGGCCTGAGCTCAATCCAATCAACAATAAACAGAAGATATGTACACCAATTATCTTCATTTTCAAATATTGACTGACATATTATTGGCTGAAATAAATGGGAAGCATAAAAAGTGATAAAAACAAAGTAATGAAATGAAATTTAATTTTTTATGATTTTTAACCTCTATTTTTTAATACACAGCAGTATTAAAATTTACAAGTAAACTGCACTACACACCCCTTCCCAGTGACTTTTTAATATCACCAACTACAGTACTATAGTTGGACAAGACTATTCCGGTATACTAGCATATTTATAATGACCATGACCATTTGTTTTGATGAAAGGAAATGCTCCTGCAAAAAATGAGCAACTGTTTTATACACTTGCCTCCAAAAGTCTGCCTACAGGCAATGATCTTACATGTTTATGCTATAATTATTATTAAAATCTCACTCCAGAAAATCAACATAGCTGTCAGGGATTCTTCAAAATTTTCTCATTCAAACAACAGCAACAAAATTCACCTTAACATGAAAAAACAAGAATGACCCTCAAATAATCACCAACCACACGTGCCAAAAGTCTGCGTACACTTACAAAATAGAGCTTTTAAAGATCTCTTATTGTAAAAATATTGCACTAAATTGTGTTTTTAAGTAATTACAAGCTTCTTTTATGATTTATTTAGGATTTGAGATTTGAAAGCTTGTGTGATTCCATGACAGGTAACAGAAAAGAGATCGATACATTATTGAAAGAAATATCATCATAGATCTTCATTATAAGGGGAAAATTTTTAAAGCAATTGCTGAAACTGTTAATAGGAGACATTCATTGATTCAAAAAGCGTTCATAATCTACAGATCAACTAAAATTTTAACATCCAAGCCCAAGATTCGGCCGCTCATCTGCAGTGTCACCTCGAGAATCTTGCTTTGTTATATGCTCTATAAAAATTAATTCAAGACTATGAACTTCATAAATAGCTAAAAGTGTTGATGAGATATTGCAAAAAAGTGTGACTTTAAGTATAATGTGAAGAGAACTGAAAAAGGACAACCATCAAGCCCGATTTGCACTCAAGAAGACATTCATATCTCGAGTGAACAAAGCTAAGAGAATGAATGACCTTTGCCAAAAAACACCAAAATAGAACACATAATTATTGGAAAAATGTAATATATTCAATTGAAAGTAATGTTTGTATTTTCAGCATCAAAAAGGACAAAAATTACTCGCGAAAATTCCCCTGCACAGATCTTAAGAAAAAGAGCCTTTTTTCGACTATCAAACATTGAAGAGGAAGTATAATGTTTACGGGTGCATAGGAAGTATTTGGGCTGGTTATCTGGAATTTATTGAAGCAAACAATGTACAAAATTGATAACTTGAACTTACTGAAGTAAAATATCAAGGCAAGTGCCAAAAAACTTGCACAAGTGATGACTTTTACTTTCTGTGGGACAAAAGTACCGAGCTAATGGCTTACATAGTAACAATGGCTGTTTTATCATGTCCCAAACCCATTCCATAAGCCATCCCAGTCCCCAGACCTACGCACAATACAGCATTTGTGGGATTTACTTGAGTGAATAATCAGGGAGAATGTAACATCCAAGGAAATGCTCAAATCTGTCAGAGTAGAAGAATGGAACAAAACATCCACAGATGAAACAAACAACTAAGCTATACTCTGTTTCACCTCAAGTTGGCAGCGTTGGGAAAGGTAGGGAATGTAACAATCCGCTTGAAAAAGTAGTTCCAACATGTTCTGGAATTTAAATCAATGCAAATGCACAGAAAATTATTAAAAAGTATCATGTATTATACAAATTGTAGGTTTAAAGATATATTTTAAGTTAATCACATCTTAAAAGCATTTATTCTTTAATCCTGTGAACAATACAGTAGAAAACAATCACATGACTTTTTTTGGGTGGCAACAACAATATTTGGCTGAAAAAACCGGTTTCAAGATTACATTCTTCAAATATTGCGCCAAATCAGCGCCTTTAACTGGGGATTAAGGGTTTTAGATAATATTTTTACATCTAGATGCTATCTTAATTCTTGTTGTTTTTTGAAATTTTAAACATTTTTTTTTTACAACAAAAACAGTTCTAAATATCAAAATATGTAATTTTTGTATTAAATTATTATAATAAATCCTTTTTTTTCTATAAAAGTTATACTTATTGAGCTGAATATATAAACTTTGCATATAATGTTAGTAACATAATTTTTGAAGTATGCATCGAGATATTTTTTCCAGATAAACTATAAATTTTTATAAAAGATTATAAGTTTTAATATTGATAAATTTTTGAAATTAATCCAAATTCTATTATGCTTCTGTATATCTTAAGCAAACGTTCAAAAACGGCTTTTTACATGTAATATGAATAATAATAACAAACTGATTTAAAACAGTATTAATGGAAAACAGATGATTATTTATAAACAAGATAGAAATTTTTATTTTATAAACAGATGTAATAAATGAAATTATGAAACTAAAGAGATATATGAGCCATTTATTTTGAAAATAGCATATAAGTCATTAAAAAAATCAATGTAATGATAGCATGTGAATTACAATTTAACGATTTTTTCTTTTAAAAAAATGCAATCAACATTGTTGGGAACTATTGAGATTTTATTGAGAAAGTTTTGCTAGTTAATTAATCTATTTTAAACATATTGAAACATAAACTCTTAAATATTTTGATTAAAAACTATACTATTATCAAAAAAAAAAACTCATACAATTTTAATGAACAAATTTTCAAGAGTAATTTTTATTTAAAAATAGGGAAAGAATTTTATTTGTTATAGTCACACTCTTCTCCTAGAGTAACCCTGTAGTGGCTGTGATTTGGTCCGCGTACCCTTCCCAGCGCTGCCAACTTAAGGTGAAACGGAGTATAGTTAAATGCTTGTCAAATATGTTGAGAGAGTTACAGAAAGAATGAAATAGCTTAAAAAGTATTGACTTTCAGTTACAATCCATTATTGTAAAGGTTTTTTCCAGTGTACGCAGACTTTTGATGCGCATGATGTATCTTTCTCAAGTTATAAATATTTGTATTATTTTATGTAATAATCAGGTGATTTTTACTTATACCATTTGAATTTATGACTTCAGAGGAATCAATAAAATAAATTATAGTTTAAAAAAAAACTAAAAAACATGCTTTTATAGTGAATCAAACTAAAAAGTAAAAAAGAAAAATTCTTAATCCTTACTAATATTATAAACATGAAAATTTGTATGTATGGATGTTTGTTATTCTTTCACACAAAAACAACTGAATGGATTTTGATGAAACTTTACAATATAGTTTATACATCAGAATAACACAAAGGCTATAATTTATAAAGATATTGTGTGAAGTGTCCAAATTATAATGATAATTATCCAATACAAATGCACCAAGCAAAGAAAAACATATCAAAAGAAAAAAAAAGAGAAAAAGTCAGGGAAAAAAATTAATAAAAAAATAAAATGTTTTTGTTAAAAAAAAACACCGGAAAGAGGATTATTTTTTGTGAGATGTCCTTCTCCATTTTTATTTCAAAGAAACAAAGGAAGAATGGAGCTGGGTAAAATAAATAAATAGAAAGAAAAAGAAGGGGGAGGGAAATTATTACATTTATTGAAGGTATCATTTTTGCTAAAAGAAAAAAAAAACAAGAAATTAACCTAACAGAATACTCAAATTGTTGACTAAGAGTTAAACCAGGAAGCTGCAATATATTATGGGAGAAAAACAAAATAAGGTTTAAAGATTGAGAAGAAAAAAAGGAAGGGAGGGCAGGAAACATATAATGCTTTAATTTTAATTGAATAGGCAGGTATTTCATTTTTTAAGTATAAAAATAATAATAACTACCGTACTGTATTTTTTGGAAGTGTAGAAAAAGTACCTACTAAGAATTATGCCGCGAAAGCGTAAGTCTAATCTTTCCCAAGTTTCACTGCATGTAAATTTTCCATAAACTATTTTAATGATCTGAAATTTAAGATTCCTAATGCTATATTTGTTTATCTATATAAATAAAAATGGATGTTTGTATGAATGACCTCGCTTCACTCCAACACCATTCAACCGATCACTATGAAAATTGGCATGTATATGTATTTTTTTTATGGAGGTTTTTGTGCTATCTTCTTTGTTGCAGCTCCCCACCAGGTGGCGATACAGCATATCAACTTCTGCACCATTCAATCAATTGCCAAATTGATTATCGTCAACATTTCGCTATGTTTCCATTGAATCGCCACTATAATTTAAGGAACGACGTTGCTTGCGAATATTACAATTTTAACATAAAATAAATACAACAGAAAGTAATATTAGCATAAATTATTTACATTTTAAGCGTTCATTACACAAAATTTGTAACAATGTGTTACTTTTGCTGAGCAGAGATCAGCTTAGGAAGATGTTTTGAAAAATTGACCCACAAGAGAGTTACGGGGCATTATAAATATAAATGAATCCTTTTTATCTGCTCTATTAGATTTACAGACTTAAAATTTAACAAACATGGTTTTTTTTTTTGTACAGCTGAGATATGAAAAAAGCTTTTTTTTTGTTGTTGTTTAATTTGTAATTCACATAAAATTAACTCATTAAAAACTTCTTTATCCTTCAATCTGTATTGTTTAATTTTTCAAGAACAGGTATACCTAACTAACATAAGAATAAAATGATTAATGAGAAAATTAATGTCATTACAGTTAAAGAGCATGGGGTGCTCTATATTAATTGTTATAATTTCTTACTAGTTCTATTCCAAAATGCTGAGTTAGTGTAAAAATGTAGTACAAAGCACCCTACGCTTTTACAACAATGACATTAATTTTCTCGTTAATCATTTTATTCTTATATTAAGAATTATTTTTTTACTTTTTAGTTAGGTGTGCGTGTTTTTAGTGTGTTTTTTAGTTTTTTTTAAACTATAATTTATTTTTCATTTTTTTAGTTCAATCTACAATAAAAGCCTGTTTTTTTAGTTTTTAAAACTATCATTTATCCTTTATTGAATTTTTTCTTGAGTTTGATATTTGGAGCTGAAATTACATGGCTGCTAGAATTAGTCTTGCTCTTCAATGGATATTAATTAACGGGTCTGAAGGGTATTTATTCTCTCCATTTACAGGGCCTTGGCTGAGTCCCATATCGTTATATTTCAAAGATTCTGTCTCTATAGATACAGGTCTAACTAATAAAAGTGTATTAAGAAGAAATATTAAATGTTGATCGTATTATCACCTTTAAATGTACTCCTATCACTTCCAAACATATTGCTTTATCAAAATAAAAAAATATTTAGCAGTTAGAACATACATTTATCACCTTTTAAACGTATTGCTGTAATGTTAATTCATATCATCACTTCTAAATGTATATTGCTTTACAAAAATGAAAAATATTTAGAAGTTAGAAAATAAATTTTTTTTCCACATGCATGAGTCTTGCGGTTTTAGGGCTGCATCTTAATCTTTTAGTTGCTAAATCTGAAATTAGTCAACAGATCTGGAAATGACATATGGAATTAGTTGCCAAATCTGAAAATGGTTTATGCAATAAGTTACCAAATGTAGAAGTGGTATATGGAATTAGTTGCCAAATCTATAAATCATATTACTAATTATCCTAATCAGGATAATGGAACAAAATTAGGAAATTATTGTATTGTCATCAGTCCTTTAAAGTGTGCAAAATTTTGAATTAATCTGACCTTTTAAAGAGGGTAAAAATTGGGTTCAAAGATTCCATTACATACAAGTGAAACTTATAAAAGCGTGTTAAAAATAGTATTGATTCAGAAAGACTTCATTTAATTAGCGATCTTTGCATGAATATGAAAGATGATCGTCTGTACATAGACTTTTGGAGGCAAGTGTATGTATTGTTTTAAGCCTACAGTGGATGGGGGGGAGGACATAAATCAAAGACTGAGTCAGTCCAACACAAAAGTAAAAATGTTTCATCCAGCTAACTTTTTACTACAGCAAACTAAAAAACATTCAGAACACTTTAAGAGAATTTGTGATTTATTTTTTAAAAGATGAGAAAAACTTCAGCTAATTACATTTAATATACATAAAATGAATAAAAAATATGCTTTAATTTAAAAAAAAAATGGAACAAACCTGGTTTTTCATAGAGAAAAATGAAACTAGTTAAGGGGGAAATATGAATTTTAATAAATATAATGATATACTTGAAAGCTACAAAATTTTCATAGTAATTTCAACAAAGAAATTTGACATGGATCAGATACAACCACACTTTTACAAAGTATTTTGTTACCTTTATACATGCACCATCCTTCGCTCCCAAATGACAGTTTTTTTCCTTCTCACACAATTTCATTGCCAGAAAAGATCCTATCTAATTGCTAAATTGTGCAATTAACTATTAATTACCCTGATTCTTTGTTCTATATTTGCTCTGGAATTTTATAGTTATATCTTTACATCGCTCAATTTTTTCATTTTCATCAAACTACTTGCTTTTACTACATTCTTAGCAAACAATGCACTACTTTGTATTTGAATCAACTTGAATCATATCATTTTAATGGTGTTCCATTTTGCTTTCTGTAACACTTTCTGCCCTCTTTCAAGAAAATTGTATTGATTTCGAAAAGCTTAAGTTTACTTTTCTATAATCCACATTACATAAGTAGCAAAAGTTAAGGTGTCAAAATCTGATTGTCTAGCACCAATGCTTCATGTCAACAATACAGGTGACATCCGTTTTAGTTTCGACAATGTCTTTTTAATCAATATTGCTTTCTGTGTGTTAAACTTTTTTTATTTTTCTGCGAGGTTTTTATTTTTTGTTTAAACCAGAATTTCTAAACCTTTTTAGGATTTGCTTACTACAAAAGAAAAAGTAATTCTGGATTTCTATAACATTAAGACCAAGAAACTAAAGAACAGTGGAATTTGTTCTTAAATACAGTGGACCACAAAAGTATTTGTACACTTGTAATTTCCTACAAAATTTAATGTTTTTGGCTAATAAAAATTAATATATTGAAATTGTAATTTTTTTATGATATCTGCAACTTGTTCTTAATGAAATGACATAATCAATTTTTTAAAAATATAACTATTTTTTTTTAAAAATAATAATCAAAAAGCTACTAAAAAATTACACCACAAAAGTCTTCGTACACTTAACAAAAATCTCAACATAGCTTTAAATAATGTATTTCTTTCTTAATTTAGTAATTAGTAGGATATATTTTAGTGTCCACAACAACTTTTAAGCGTGTTGGTATAGATTTAATCAGTTTTTGTAATTTCTGCATCGATTTTCCTCCATTCTTCTGTGATTATTGTTTTTACTTCACATTATGTGTTTATTTGTCACGTTTTCTTTTTTTTTTTTTTAATCAAAATCTTTTCAAATACATTCTATTGGGCTAAATAAAGTGATTGAGGAGGTGTTTTCAGAATTTCAGGACAGTTATAAAGACACCAACAGCGTTCATTGAGAGCAGTGTGCTTGGCGTCACTGATGTTGTCTCCAATATCCAAGCATGAAGGTGGTGTTGTTCTTGTGTGGGGGTGTAAATCGGCCTCAGAATTAGGTAATTTGATATTCTTTGATAGTATTGGGAATCATGAGCTCTATTTAAATATTTTAAAGAGAAATTTTAAATTATCCGCCCAAAATTTGGATATTGGAGATTACTTCATTTTTTAACAGGATAATGACGCCAAGCACACTGCTCTCAATGTACGCCACTGGTGTCTCTGTAACTCTGTCCCAAAATTCTGAAAACACTTCCGCAATCACTTTATTTAGCCCAGTAGAACATATTTGGAGATATTTTGATTTAAAAAAAAAGAAAAGAAAGTATAACATACAAACACATAATGTGAAGTAAACAATAACCAAAGAATGAAGGGAAATAGATGCAGAAATCACAAAAAACTGATTAAATCTATACCAAGATGCTTAAAAGTTGTTGTGGACACTAAAATATATACTACTAAGTTCTAAATTAAGAAAGATATACAATATTTAAAGCTATGTTGAGATTTTTGTTAAGTGTACGAAGACTTTTGTGGTGTAATTTTTTAGTAGCTTTTTGATTATTAATTTTAAAAAAAAGGAACTAATTTGATAACGGGGGTAATAGCGCCAAGTGCTGCTGGACTGAAATCCAATATGGCGGCCTAGCGGTAGTTTAATGATACACAATTTTAAAGAAATGTTTTGAAATACATTTAAATGTATTTCAAATAAAGGATATAGGAAGAGATTGAGAATAATCTAGATCAATCAATAAATAATGATTAATATGTAATAAAAAGTAACATGTACTAATAATAGTATTATAGCAGCAATATAATAAGCTCATTATATTAGTTTATCATAATTTTATGTAATATCATATAGTACATTATATAACGTTATTAGAAACAATAATCATAATTAAATAGTAATTATTAAAAAGAATAATCGCCAATTGTAAAAAATAAAAATAATGCATAAGAGAACCTCGTAATACAGAACTATAAATAAATAACATAAGAATAGCTATAAATAAAAATAGTTATAAATGAATAAGATAATAATTATAATTAAATAATAATAATAATTATAAATAAATAACAATATTAATTATAAATAAATAACAAAGTATGTAGTAATATTTATAAATAAATGCTAAAAGAAACAATTATAAGTAACGAATATTATATGATTATTACACATAGTAATAATTGCATTTTTTTTTTCATTATGAATAAAATAATTACATAATGTATGTTAAAATTAATTTAGAATATCAATTACAAAGTAGTGAAAGCTGCAATATGAAACTTTGCACTGTAAGTTCCTTCCAACTAATTTCATCGAACAAAGAACGTAAAAAACATTTTTAAAACTAAAATAAATTATTTATAGCTTATAATTAAAAGCACAACACTTATTCTTTACTAAAAATATTCTAGAACTCACTCATTTTAGAAATATCCATATTCGAAAGTAGCCCATAATTTAAAAACAGAAGACTAAATAGAAAAAATTAAACTGAAAACGTTAAGTTTTTAATGATATCGCCTGAAATTAAAGGGTTATAGTGGGAAAAACTAATAAAAGTTATTTCTAATATATGCTATCCCCATGGCAACCACATCGACAGATCTATGAAAATATTAAGGTAACTATATTGTAATATTATCGCTTCCCTCTTGGCGAACATAAACAACAGCTTGGCGCTACTACCCCCGATATCAAATTAGCACGAAAAAAAAAATAGTTATTATATTTGTAAAAAACTGATTATGTCATTCCATTAAGAATAAGTTGTAGATATAAAAAAATTACAATTCCAATATATTAATTTTTATTAGCCAAAAACATTAAATTTTGTAGGAAATTGCAAGTGTACAAACACTTCTGTGGTCCGCTGTATATTGCAATGAAATTTCCCACAGAAAACTGCTTACAAGCTTAAAATTTTTAAAAAAGGGAATTAGAAAAAAATATATATATATATAACTTAGACTATGTCTACAAAAACATGATTGAAAGTAATAAATAACTTTTTGCAGTATGCTAATGATAGTTATTATATTATAAAAATTGTCATATGGTTGCAATACTCTAGTATCCTAATAGTTAAAAATACTTTAAATTAAAAGACATTTTCAAAGCGAATACCATTGATAGTAAAAATTAAAGCAAAACTTACTACTAATGCAGAACTATTATAATGAAGAAAAAACCATATTAACATGTCAGTAAATGATTTTACATGACTTTTTTTTAACAATAGCTTCATGCAAATTAATAACAAAAAAGGTAAACATTCTACATATAAAATAATTATTTAACATTATTTTTTATCATTAATAACTTTTCATTATAATGATTCTTTTGAATAGAAATAATAAAATTATGCACTGCATACAAGAGAGGCAATGAAGATATAAATATTTTTAACATTTTGTGCCTCAATTACATTTAAGCACTTCTAATTTCACAACTAAACATCAAAATAATGATTTCAAAGTTTTATCCCAATCACATTCTTAAATGCAGCAGTAGTAAAGAGACTCTTTCAATACTACATAAACTAAATTCAGTGACACAACAGCCCATGGAGGGCCAAGGCCTACTGTGCCCATCTCAGTTTCTGTGACCTTGGGTGCTGAGGTACAGTCAGGTGGTCAGTCTGACACAAAACCCCAGTATTTAGTTCCCAAGCAAGCTTGGTACTCATTTATTGAACCCCTGAAGGGATGAAAGGCTGAGTCAACCTTACCCAGCCCAGGATTTGAACCCTATACCTGTGGTGTGGAAGAGCAAAACATTACCACTCAGCCCCTGGCCGACAATACCACATAACCTATAAATAATAAGATTTAAAACTCTAATTTAAATATTCATTCTTAAAAACACATAAAACTTAATCATTTATTTTATAAATTATTAATAAAACAGAATTTTTTAATCAAAATAGATTTATTTAATGCATAAAAATGAAAATTATACAGTATTTTCCTAACATGCAAGTAAGATTAATTTTAAATGTTATACTTTCCTATTTCAAATTATACCTTTTTTTTTTAAATCATATGTACTCTATTCTTGAGATCTGAAGTTACTCCTCAATATAACTCACAAATTTAAATTATAACTATAAAAAAATTATTTAAGTGCTAACAAAAAATTGCAAATCTCTAATAAAATATTATCTAAGTGAATACATACACAAACACAGAAAAGCTTAAATTGCATAGCATACGTTAAACAAAAATTTTGAAAGGTTTTGACTGTCAAAGTGTGAATGCATTCTATAAAATATTTTTGGAAGGCACAAAAATGCTTCAACGTTTTTTCCCCCTTTTTCCAATTACGTAATTAAAACAAATAAGTCGGGGTTCCATATCTGTTTCTAATATTAAGAAACATTTGAATAATGCTATGTTTGTTCATTAATTTTTAATTTAGAATAATTTTTTTTCCTTTTCATACAATTTTTAAATTTTGAAAAAGTTAAAATTAAAATGAACAAATAAAAAATTTTTTGTTGTTTTTCATAAAAAAAACTTTTTTTTCACACATCTTTTACATATATATATATATAACACCATATAGTCTTTCATTCATCTAATACAAAATTGAAAAGCTTCGCATTCTCAATGTTGCATTTCATCATCTCTACTCTTTGTTTTACAGATTAATCAAATAATTCTCATTTTGAAAAGGGAATTTTGATATATTCAAAGAAGTTGATACGTTATAATACGATCTTTACTAGAGACATTAACCAAGATTTTTCTCGTCGTTTTTGACAGATAAAAATGATTTTTTTAACTGTTTTCCTGAACGCAGGTTTGATTGATTTTAAAATTTTAACGTTGTCTCAGCTGCCTTTTTGCCGTACAAAAAACAAAAAAAGAAAAGAGGGGATTTGATGAAAAAAAAAAGTCCATCCTAAGAGAGATCTGTACTTAAAAAAAGTTAATTTTTAACAAATTTACCCAATTAGAAAAAATTTTATTTCTTTAAAAAAAAAAAAAAAAAGCATTTTAAAATTTTCTCGTAACTGTCATAATCAGAAGTCAAATCGAAACAAAAAAATTCTTACCTAGAGAAACGAAACTCAGAAATTAAAATTTAAGGGTTCTTATTTTTAAAAAAGAAAAAGAGAAAATTTACCCCCGATAGCAAATACAGTAATATATTTCACGTACAGAATTAATAAATTCCTTGGTATACTAGTCTAAATTGATTTCGTTAAGGAGAGTGAGATGGCTCTCAACGAGGACAGAGGAAAACAGAAGCGGGTTCTATCTGCATTGAAAAAATTTTTTTAAAAGTTGAAAATTTTTTAAAAAATTCAAAAATTATTATAATTCTAAAATAATCATTTGATTTGAAGTAAGATTCCAGGACATTCAAAAATCTTTTAAAATGTTCAATTCAAGCAAATATCCTATAAAATTTTGAGAGGGACCAAGAATCTAAGAGGATAAGGAACACTGGCGTAACTAGCTTTGAGGGGGCTTTTATCAAAACCCCTTTGGGGCCCCCCTTTTTTAAAATATGGGGGCCCTTTTGGGTCTGTAGCCACATGTTACCCCCTGTGTTTTTGGGGGGCCCGCATCATCGATACGGCTGATACGGTGGTAGCTACGCCCCTGACAAGGAATAGGAGATAGGAGATTCTGAATACTCGGATCATCTGAAAAATGATCATCACTTCAGAACTTTTATATACAAATTTTAATTTTCCAGAAAATGCTAAGTGTAATACTTGTGAATGTGTAAATGACTTAAAAAATGCTTTTTTTTACCCTCAATTCTCATTGTAGAAATTAAGTCTGCGATTTAATGTTATTACTCTTTTTTGTAATTCTGTATGGCAACACTGAATAATTATTTTATTATTATTATTTATTTATTTATTTTTGTAGTTCTATGAACTTTAGTTTCGATTTAGGGTTTATATACGTTTCGTATTAAAAACGTGTTATTTTTTCCTGAGTTATTTTTAAATATATTGGAGTTTTTTTAATCAGTTTCTACACTCATCTAAGTAATATATGGAACATGTTAACACCACCTTCAGAGAACTTTTCTAAAAGGCAATGATTAATAAACAGATGTTTAAGGCTGTTTTCGCTATATGTACGAGGGTTTGAATAAAATGCGAAGCACATTTTCGGAGAGAAAAATGTCTCTTCTTTCATAAAAATTTGTAACATTGCAACTCATACATTTGTTTATAATATAACGTTTTTAAAATTTCAAAATATTCCATAAATAATTTGTTTTTCTTTTAACGCGTAAAAGCAGAGGGGACGTAAGGTGTGGGCCACTGCCCACGGCCTTGTGGTGCATAGGGCCTCGCTCCTCAAAGCCGAAATCAATTAAACGAAAACTAAGGGAAATCCAAAAATGCACGCCACAGGGTTTTTTATAATTAATAAATTAGAAAATTCTCAACTCTATCTGTTTTTCGGCATAAGATATAGAAAAATTGATATAGGCTTTTTTTAAAAAGATATTCTATTTATCTGTGCATGAAAGTATATGAATAAATAATTCGCAAAAATATGGTTTTCCATTTTACTTTTATTAAAAATTTCTCAACTTTGTCGCTTCCGCTTAGTCGTTCGTATTTATTATGGCAACATTACCTGGAGTTAAGGTATCCGACTACTTGCGACAATTTTTTTTTTTTTAAATAATGGATATATGGAGATTTTTTTGTGGTTTTTAGATTTATTTAGTACAAATTAAGAATTGAAAAATAAATTATTACTACTAAAACGGGAAAAAATGGGTAAAAATTGACAAAATATTACATAAACGGGGCCCGCTCTGTACAAATAGTAAATGAACAAATTCTCAATTTTTCAATTTTGATGTATTACTTTGTTATTCCTTTTTGAAGTGATCTTCAGGTTAAGAGATATTTTAATTTTTACAAAAACTAGAGCACTTTATCTTAGTTGTTATATGAAACTGCTTAAAAAAACAGTGATTATATATTCGCATAAAGAACTGTAAATTCCGTAATAAAACAGTGATTGATAAATCTGAAGGTTAAAACACTTCTACTGTTATACAGAACATACACAAAAAAATTTCAGCAAATTATTTAAAAAACTTTTTGAGCAATCGCTGTCCCCGTTTGGGTTTTTCGAAAAAAGCACATTTCGAGTAAAACGCATTTTAAAGTTTGACATCTTATGTAAAAAATTATGGCATCTGCTTTTACTAAAACACTTGTAGTTTTTGTTCTAGTGAATGGAAAATAAAAACGGTATTTTTATGAAGCTGATAAGATGGCCTATAAAATAAAATCATAAAAAAAAATTTGTCCATTTTTTTAAAAAAATCATGATTTTAGGGTAGTCGGATACCTTAAGCTGTTATAGCGGGGAGTCCCCGGTCAAAGATGGAGCGGGGCGTAACTCGGGACTTCGCATCCTTAGAAAGCCAATTAAAGTATCGCATCAGACGCAGTCTCGCTTCATGTTTCTGTATCATATTATAAATTTTAAAAGTATTTGATGTGAGAATAAATAATATGTGTGTGGGGGGTACTGGCATTTTTCATAATTTATCAATCATGTCAGGCTTAGGCACTAAGAGTGATAGAGATAAAGGGAGAAAATGGGAATCTGCTGCAGTGAAAAAAAAAAGAAAAAAGAAAAAAAAAGAAAAGTTGAAGAGCTGTATCCAACCAGGTTTAAAGTTCAGGTATAATTAAATTTCTCGGTCAGATTGAATCTGGCAGTACAGAATCCAATTAATCGGTTCCTTCGACTTCTCAAAAACATTTATCCGTATCGGAGTCTCCGTTGAATTTGGAAGTTACTCTAGATACACCGGCTATTGATACCGAACAACGAAAATCGGAAATAGAAATAGGATCAAAAGCTTACCAGTCATAATCTGGCACTGAGATTTCTTTTTTCACGTTGAGTAACATAAGTCACAACCAAGAAGAAGAGATTGAGATTAGTTTTTCGCCTGTTACCAGAGATACCAGTGACGTAGTGAAACAAACATTTTCCAGTTTTGACCATAGATTGTGAACATTTCCCATGACACATGCTTACTGGTCATGATATACACTGGTGTGCAAAACTTAAGCAACAGGTGGGTTTATTGCCATAACTTCACGAAAAATCATCTGAGAGACATGAAATTCTGAAATGAGGGAGAGTATTATGTACGTAAAGGATGACGAAAGCATCGGCGCTGAAAAAGGAATACAACGCATACGGTATGGAATCAAACAAAAACAAGCTTTATTGAATGCATAGTATCTTGACTCATGATTGTCTATCCAACAGGAAGAACAACAAGCAGATGTTCCTTAATATGGTATATGCCCCCCCTTACTACAATGGTTGCTTCGCACCGTCTCCGCATACTCGAACCAGCTGGTGCAACATTTCTTGAGGTAGGAGTGCCCATTCCTCAATCAACATCTGTTTGAGTTGTTGGTTGTTCTCCGGATGATGTAAGCGTGTGGCAATACGTCTCCCCAAAGTATCCCACACATGTTCGATGGGATTTAAATCTGGGGAGCAAGCTGGCCAATCCTTCGAGTGATATCTTCCCTTTCCAGCAGCTCCTCAACAGCAAGAGTGCGATGGGGCCCGGGCATTGTCATCCATAAAAATGAAGTCTAGGCCAATGGCACCTCCGGAAAAACGCACATGGGAAGAAGTACCTCCTCACATAACGATCCCCGGTTACAGACCCTCTGTCAAAAAATGTAAGCTCAATTCGCCCGTTCAGCATAATGCCTCTACAGAAAAGAACTCCAGAACCACCGTAACGGTAATTTCCCCCCTTTGATGTTACTGGGAAAAAAACCGGGTCCCGATCTCTCCAAATCAAACGCGTTGAGAATCGCTTCTGGTGCTGAACCGACTCACCGTAAAGAGGACACGACTCCTTTGGGATCAGTTGTCCAGTTTTTGTGTTCTCGGGCCCACTGTAAACGGTGGCTTCGGGCCAACTTTCAACGGAGGAAGCATTCAGGACGGCGGGCAAATGGGCCCCCCTTGTGAAGGGGTCTGGCCACAGAAACCGCGACACTTGTAGCCCCGTTGTGTACAGAGCTTCTGAGCAATGGTGCTTGCGGGACGCTGTGACCCTTTTCCCTGTAGGATAATATATCGGTCATCCCCCGCGGTTTTGGTCCTCGGTGGCCACCACCAACCTTTCTAACAGATGTACCTGTGGTTTGGAACGCTTTCCAAGGCGCGAAACGACACTTTTGTTGATTCCGAACTCTGCAGCTCACTGGTGACAGTACCCCGTCCTCCAGCTTTCCGATCATTCTTCCACGTGAAGTCATCCAAGGTGATTTCTCTGCCATATTTCACGAACTGACCTACTGGCACTTTGCAGCGAATATGTTGAATTGCGTCTCCATCCATCATTTTATTCTACTGTTGAGCAGCGCGCGCCGACGTTACGCGTTTTGCGTACGCTCACATCGCTTCTGACGTTTTGTTCCTGATATTTGCATACGCATGACGTTTCTACTGACTTTACGGTTTAAAGGCTCGATCTCCCGACCTCCTTTCTTGGGAATTTCATGGTATCTCAAATTTTTACATTGTTGTTTAAGTTTTGCACACCAGTGTAGTTCAAAGTGGTCCCACACAGCAGTTATATAACAGTGATGAATATTATCCTAAAGATGATGATCAGAAACACTTTTCCAATTTTCATTTCTCAAGAAAACTAAATAATGGCGAACTCACATCATTGCTGGTTGGTTTATTCAAGTTTTAAAAATAAAGTTTTCCATGCAGACTATTTGGCAATTCACAAACTCAAATGGTACAGCAAGGGTGTGTGATTTGGGAAAAACTTTCGTATTTAGCACAGACGAGTGGGAATATAACGTCGCACTGTTCAGCTACACGAAAGCTTTTTGGGGACGGACCACGTAATTTTGAACCATGGTCAATGACGTGGACGACACTTGAGCTGGCACCCTCTCCCAACTACCACACCAAAGGGAGGACGTTTCAGCACCAAGATTTAACGTGCATCGTTGCCCAACACGGTGGGTCTTTAGTGATACTGGGCTCGAACTCATGACATGCCTGCCACGATCCGATACCTTGACCACTGGGCTACCGCAGCCCTATTTTACACAGACATGAGAATACTAATGAACATATGGCCTATATGTTCCAATGGATAATTTTAGAGAAGGGAATAAAGCACGGAAAAACATTAGACCGAGAAAACGAAAGGCGAATTCTTGAATCATAAAACATTGATACAATTTGTTTGGGGAGTAAATTTTTCATAAATTTCTTAGCAAAATAATCTGGTTTTGAGGTCACA